>LNAC01000102.1:45104-141573 GCA_002007465.1 Ailurus styani | reverse complement strand
CCCACCACCCACCACCCAGAGGCTTCAGGGGCTGCTTGTAGAGGGTTTCTTGACAAGGTCAAACAAATGGATTGAGAAACAGCTTTTTGGAACCTACCCTGCTCTTAAAAAGATTGTAACAAGATTATAAGTAAAATACCCAAGAAGCTTTCTTTAAATTTCTTGAACCATATATAATCTCCAAGAAACTTACAAAAGTGAATTCTCCATTTCTCTCTCTCCCACCTTCCCCTTCTCAAATTTCCTCATTTAATTTCTTCTCATATTTGGAGAAATGAGCAATTTTCTAATTCTGTTAGAATGTCTGTGAAATGATAAAGAGACAAAAAGTTAATCAAATGGAAGAATTTGTGGAGGGATATTAGGTTCAGAAATAAATTATTTCAACATGTGAGGTTTTTATTGGGCTGCCAAAGAAAATCCATGCAGTAGGTCACAAGAATAGAATCAGTAGCGGGTAGGCTTAAGTTTCTTGATTTAGAAAAACTTAAGATGGGTGTTCGGATATTACATTTTCTAAGAAGTTGGGTGGTTTGGAGTAGGGTATGTACTTATGACTATAAATTCAGAAAATAGATTTTGGCGAACTTGATTAGAAGTGAATTTAACAATTATTAATCACCTGCATCAATAATGATGCACTATATTTGACTATATTTTGTTTCAGAATTTTAAATTATAAGTAGTGGGCTAGAAGGAAGAAAACTGAGTTGTAGTGCTGATTTCATCATTAACAAGTAATGTAATTTTGGTAAAATTCATTTAAATTTTAAGGGCCTCAGTTTACCAAAGGTGAACATTGTGTTGCCTCATTACATACTTTCTAACCTTCCAGCTCAAAGATTCACTCCAAGCAAAAGAGGGGTATTTTCAGCTTCACTTCAGACTTGTCCTTTGCTTTCTAATTGGATTCAGTGAGAAATGTTACTACATTTCTGGATGCTTTGTAGTTTCTACAAATCTGTGCTATCACATAAGTAAACTTTTACTCCTTCAGCAGAAGTTTGAGGGCTACAGGTACTAAGAACAAGATGCACGAACTAAAATTTTCATGCTACAAACTCAGTTGATCTCCTAAGGTTTTCCAGGAAAGAATTACACTAATTTCTTTTATAGGCAATAAATGCTTTCTGTGTAATTCTGAGTTAAGTGATATTTTTGTTTTTGTTCTACATTTATAAACTTCTAGTTCTGAAAATACAATAGGCTTACAGAACAGTCAGTAAAACAAAATTAGGAAGTCTCATTAAGTTGGTTACGATAATCAAGAGCCAAAATCATAGACCTTAGAGAATCTGAGGAAAGCTTTGGAAGCTCACACACCAACCGGCATTTGCATGCACATACATTTATGTACAATCTCAAGAGGTTCAAAAGGCAAAATAATGACTTTCCCTAGGAGGTTTTCAGTGGCCCAGTATACAGTCTCTAAATTTCAGATGTGGCAGTAATTTTTGTCATCTGCACTGCAGCGTTAGAAGCAGATAGTGACAACTCTTATCTATCCAAAGAAGGGAAGAGCATAGTGGCATAGATAAAGCAAAACTGGTAGATCATTCTCAAATCATTTTGCTTTGATCTTGGCACACTTCTTTTAGCTTCTTTTGCTTTGTGCTAATGTGGAAATCTGTGCTTGAGAACATACCAGTTGTTGGTTAACCGTATTTGTGGTAAATCGTTAAGACAGAGCCAGCTTGAATTTAAAATATGTGGTGGATGATTGACAAAGGGTATGCAATATATATGGATAATTATGAGCTTTCAAAAGGTTTTTATGTATTAATAAACATTTACTCCAAGGAGAAATCTGATCACATTAAAAAAAGTTGCAGCCATTTCCACACAGATAGATGTGTGTACCACAGCATGTGAATACACTTCAGAGGGTGGCTACAATTTTTCCTTCCAGATTTTTTCCTCTCTCCAGATTTTTTGAATAATAGTAATAGTAATAATAATAATTTACTATATTTAGAGGTATATTCTGCTCTGAAATAGCATGGGAGAGAACAAAAGGAAATGTTTGGCTTCTCTCCCTTCTCTCTTCCCTACCCACCTTTTCTTCCCTTTCCCTTTCTCTGTGGTCACTTTCTCTTATTAAATTATGAAGACAATTTTAGTGTGGACCTTACTCCATGTGTTATTCTGGAGAATTCTTGGGGACACCCTGAAATAATGCTGAGTCTGATTCTTATGAGAGTCAGAGCTGAGCAGAGCTGTTAAAGAAATGAAACTAATTGTAAGGATTTTGCTAATACTTATATCATTCGTTGTATCATTTTAACAATATTCTCCAGTAGATATTATTAATAGTGCTTTATGAAGTATAAATCAGGACCGTAAGTGGCTGAGTAAATTGTCCCAGGCAGCTAAGGTTGTAAGTGCCAGGACCAGGTCCAGCTAGCGGCTCATCTACATTCCTTTTATGTATCTTGAACTTCAACTTTAGGAATTGTTTAGGGCTATAGTAGATGCTTAATTAATAGTGAAGATTGTTTGAAGAATATGACTAACTTCAGAACTTCACTGGCTTCCTCATGTGGCATCCAGCCACACATATGGCCATTTCTCACCCTCTACCTGGGCCTGGATGTTGAGCTTCTGCGCTCTTTGAAGCAGAGTGGAGGGCCAGAAACCCCAGCTGGAAACTTCATGTCCTGGAACCTATGAAATTGAGTGACTTCCTCCTTAATAAACATTCCTTGAAGTTGAAGATACAATTAATTAAGACATCCACATAAGCCTTTTAGATAACGACATGTATTTTAGTCAAATAATAGAAGACGAGTGTACAAATGCACCAAAGAGTAGCTGAGCCATTTTTATCCTGGTGTTACCTAATGCAAAGAATATTTGTTAGAAATATCTTAAAGAATTAGGAAAATATTAAATATTGACATTAAATATTAAATGTTGACATTTTATAAATATACTGACTTTTCTTTCCTCTCACTAATAATGATGTTTTAATCCCGGAAAACATTAAAGTAATTGCAACCAGCTTTTATGTATCAGAGAAAATTCAAAGCCACATTTTTATGTCTGATACTTAGTTAAGCTTTATAATAGTATCTTTTGTTAGAAAGTTCTAGGATGACCTATTATATTTTGAAGGCAAAAATTTTTCAATAATGCTTTAATTATGTTTTCTTCAATAAACTTGTTTATCACTGATCATTTCTACTGTTAGCTCAGACCTTAAGTCTCCCAAATTTTTCAGTGTTTACATAAATAATAGCATATTCTGAGGAGGCTACCAGGCTTGGGGTTCTCAAACATAACAAATCCTTTATCTTCTTGTCTTGGTTGTTGGTTATTTGCCTGGATTAAAAAGCAAAAACTACAAGTGAGAGGCTTTTTATAATCCTATTGCTCTTTAGCTCTGTTTCCTTGTTTAGATTCCTGCTTCTTAATTATCGAATTGGGCAAAATCCTTGCCCTAATGATGAAAGAAATAATGATGGAAAATATAATCGAGAACAAAATATCTGTCTATGGAAATGTATGCTTATGATGCATATTAGTGTTCTCTGTATCATCAGTTACCCCTTGGATGGTCATTTTAGGAGGTAGAGCTAGGGAATCGATATCATAAATTGAGCTTATTGGTTTCTAAACCAGAAACAAAGTTAGATCTGCCTTAAGTTTGTACCTACATCCTATCATTGACTCTAAGGTCCTGAAAAAACTTGAAAGCCAGGAATCCATTTACATTTGCTTCAGACTGCAGGGTTCTTCAGATGTTTATGGCTTCTTTCGCTTGCTCTGCCTCTTCTTTTCTCTAAATACAACTCCCATGATGGAAAGCCTCCCCAGACATTCCAGGCTTTTCTCAAATGCTACTGTGAAGGTTTGTGAAACTGGGGGAAACAGGGAAGAAGGGGCAGCCCGAGGAGTAGCATATGGACGAAACATGCTCGGTTGCTCTCCTATGTTTTGGGGAAAGGGGGATGAAGATATGAGGACAGGATGATAAAGTAGAACTTCCCACATATGACACACGGGACTTAATGAACTGTGTTGTGTCATGATGTGTTCTGTCATACTGTGTTTGAGAAGAGCCTGCACAGACACTGTAAGGAAAGGTGGCTCATAAGAGAATGATCTGTTTATGTTGAGGAGAAGGCTATACGAAGAGTGAATGAACTCTGGGGCAAAACACCAAACATGAAATTCAGCCTCTCTCTAGGCTCTGCAGGCTGTACCAGCAACTGCTGCCCTCTGGGTCTCCAGTAACCCTCAGTTACTCCAGTTGTTTCCTTTTAAGCACTTTCTAGGCAATTTGGAGAACTTGGTGATGTGATAATAGTCCTCAGTAGTATTATTCATTGTTGTTGTAGAATCACTTTTCCTCGGAACTACCTCCCCTGAACAAAGACAGATATAGGTTTCGTGGAGCCCACTACTTAAATTTTTGGAGCTCTCTTTACAAAAAGAATGCAAAGTTACAAATACAAAATTAGCTACGAGAGTGTTTAGAAAGTGTTTGACTAACTGTTTAGAATGAGAAAACACATTGAATCAGAAAACTAAAAAAGCTGACAATGATCACAGACATAATAAAATTCAGAGAAATAACACAATATCTGTATTAATAAACTCCCTGACACATTTCTGCAATGCCTTTTTCCCCCCTTTACTATTTTTGGCTGTTAATCTCTGCCTCTTTTTTAAAGCCTTAATTCTTTTAAGAGCAGTTTTAGGTTTACAACAAAATTGAGAGAAAGGTACAGAGATTTCTTATGTACCTCCTGCCTCCACACATGCGTAGCCTCCTCCATTACCAAACTCACTCATGAGAGCAGGACCTTTTCTACCAAGGAGGAACCTACGTTAACACGTCATTATCACCCAGAGTCCATAGTTTACTTTAGGGTTCATTCTTGGTGTTGCACATTTCGCTGGTTTAGACAAAAGTATAATAACCTATATACATCATTATAATATCATGCAAGCTATTTTCGTGGTGCTAAAAATTCTGTATGCTCTGCCTATTCATTTCTCCCCTCCAATCCTGGCAACCACTGATCTTTTCAGTGTCTCCATAGTTTGCTTTTTACAGAAAATCATATAATCAGAATCCTACAATACATAGCTTTTGCAGATCGGTTTTTTTCACTTAGTAACATGCATTTTAGGTTCCTCTCTGTTTTTTCATGGCTTAATAGCTCATTTCTTTTTAGCATCGACTACTATGCCCTTGTCTGGATGTACCACAGTTTATTTATTCATTCACCTACTGAAGAACATCTTGGTTGCTTCCAGTATTTGGCAGCTATGTGTAAAGCTGCCATAAACATTTGTGTGCAGGTTTTTTTTTATGTGTATATAAATTTTCAGCTCCTTTGGGAGAATACTGAAGAATGATATGGGGAGGAGTATGTTTAGTTTTTTAAGATCTGATTGCCTCGTTACATGACAACAATTTTATGAGATCTTTTTCTGGGGATAGGGCAGACAGATAATTTAATCTTACCTCTACCATAGCTAAGTGAATTTTTTTTTTATCACAGAGGGAGTGGGGATGCATAATTTCACATGCAGATGTGCTATCTGTTTTTCTGTTATAGGTTTGTGTGCTACAAACACAGCGCTTTGTGTGCTACAAACACAGAGCTCTTTCTCATGGTTGCCATCAAAAAAGGGGGAAAAAAAGTTCAATGTGGTTAGAGTTGTTTGCTCTGGTTCATCAAGTATAACTTCTGCCAGGAAAAAACTTCTAATTGAGGCATACTAAGGTGCCAGTTCATCTGTTTACAATGTTACAGGTCTGATGATCAGAAGGGTTTTCCACAGTTAGCCTCTGGCTCTGTACATTTCAAGTCTTGTTTCTTCTTATATTATGAGCATGTTTCCTGGATTGTGAACTGTGTGCCTGCTTCTATCCTATAGGCCTGCACCTTTGTGTCAGGGTAGAGACTAAGTCGGCACATTGTCCTGCTGTCCCATGCTGCGAAGGAGAGCAGTGACTTACCAATATATAGAGATGACTGTGAATCACATCAGTATATGCCACTTAGCCCAGCAGTTGTACCCCCAACTTGATTTCTCCTTAGCTGAACCACTAATACTCATGACCACTCTGTGGGAGGGAAAGAGGGCCAGTTGGGAAAATGAGTAGAAGGAGACAGAAGCCCTACTAACTGAGGTTAAAGTAACCTACTCTTACAGATTTTGCAAAAAATGATCTGACCATGTGAACACACTCGTAAGCGCCCCCCTCCCCCCTTCCCCAGGGTCTTGGCAGTGTCCTGTGGAAGCGAGGAGCCCTGAGGGTTAGATTTCATTAGTGTCACGATAGATAGATTAATTTTCTTCTATTAGATTCTACCCTTTTCTCCAAATGATGTGCTCATAAAGACCTTTATCATTCATACCTGTCTTACACTGTCCTATTTATAATATTTAAGTGTGTGTGTGTGTATATATATATATATATATACACACACACATATATACACACACATTCAGGTATATTCATGGACTTTGTGTATGTTCCCCTAATACTGATCTCAGAGCTCTTTGAACTGTGAAATGGTTATCTTTGCTTCCTATGTAGTATTAGGCTTTGTGGATAAATCTTTCCACATATATAAATCTATCTGTCATTGTCAGGCAAAGGCAAGGGCATTTTGAAAAATGTTTTTATACATATTTCATTGTTATCTTCCAAAAAGTTTATCTTTGTGTACTGTACTACCAGAGATGTATGAAAATCATTATTTTACCACACTTTTCAAAAAATGATTACCATGATTCAAGTTCCAAAACAGCCCCATTGTATACATTCATTTGGGATAGTTTTAATTTTTACTATATTGAGTTTTGCCATTTGGGATCATGGTATATGTTTTTTTCATTATTCAAGTAATCTGTAAGTCTTTAAGCAAAATTTTATAGTTTCCTCTCTATATGTTTTACACATTAAAATTTTTCTGGCTAGTTCATATTTTGTTACTATTTTGAAGAGCATCTTTTTTTCTCTTGTTTATATATTCATTGCTGGTACTAGAAAAAGCATTGATTTTTGTGTATTTATTTAGTAGTTATTTGTTATTTTGACTTGTTAATTGTAATAATTGTTTAGTTGGGATATATATTCTTTGAGGAAGGACTCTTTTGTTTACTAAGGAATTTAGCTATTAAGACTAAACCAGTGCTGGGGTGCCTGGGTGGCTCAGTGGGTTAAAGCCTCTGCCTTTGGCTCAGGTCATGATCTCAGGGTCCTGGGATTGAGTCCCACATCGGGCTCTCTGCTCACCAGGGAGCCTGCTTCCTCCTCTCTCTCTGCCTGCCTCTCTGCCTACTTGTGATCTCTCTCTCTCTTTGTCAAACAAATAAATAATAAAAAAATCTTTAAAAAAAAAGACTAAACCAGTGCTTTTTGAGCTTATATAAAAATAATCATATAATTATTCTTTAAATTCACCTGTATGATAAATTTGGTTAACATATTTCTTTATGTTAAGTCACAATTATGTTTCTGAATAAATCCTTTTTGGTCCTGGTGTTTTATTCTTTTAATATTCTGTTGAATTTTCTCTTAAATAATAATGTGGACAGAAATGTAGCTGCAAGAATGTTTATTGCAGCAGTATGTAGGAAAGCAAAGGTTTAGAAACAACCTAACTGTTTAAAACTAGGATATTGGTTAGATAAATTAATGCGTATATCCTCAAGTGAGATGAAGTAGACATTAAAAAGATATTATAAAACTGTATCTCCTAATGTGTTTATATTATTTGGTGAGAACGGTGCCACCTTGTCACTGTGTCCTCGCATGGTGGTCCCTATCTGTGTTTGTGTCCTAACCTTCTCTTTATATAAGCACAGCAGTTATATTGGACTAATGGCCACCCTAACAATCCCATTTAAACTTAATTACATCTTTAAAGGTCCTATCTCAAAATATAGTCAGAATCTGAGGTACTGGGTGTTAGGATTCCAACATTTGAATATTGGGGTAAGAGAGGGACACGTTTCAGCCCAACCAAAGAGGTTCTTTACTGAAACATATTTTAATTCCTCTATAATCAGTGAAAGGTTAAGAAAATGTGTGAAAACATTAGAATATGGAGTATTTTTTAAAAAAAATTCTACATTATGTTTTTAGTATGTTTATACTTATTCCCACCTTTATTCCACTGGTTAGTTATATGTATATAGTATACATACACTATGTATCTTGCTTCTACATTGTCAAGATTTATATTATTTGTATTATTACTCGGTAACTATAATTACTAGAGTCATAGTTTCAGTTCTATATTTAAATTGATTTGCTGCTTGCCACCAGTGTTAATCACACTTTCTCTGTCTCCTTTATCGCCCACTTTCTATCATTAGGTTCAGTCTTTGAGGAGGGTCCATAAGTACTCCTATTTCATGAATTCTTTCATATGGAAAGCTATCAGTTTATTACCCTTCTCCAAGATTAGACTGAGTGGGCACCATTCTTAGATCTTATTTTATTTTGCTCTTAGAGGTGACCAACTGGTTACTTACTGGCTAGTCCAGCTCACTTTGGTGGAGGTCAGCAGGAGGACATGACCACGGGTTCACCCTTGAGCGGGTCGCGGTTAATCAGAGGCTCCTCCCCTGGCTTTGGAATGTACCTTCTGCCCCTATTCCCACACTAGGAGCTGTTTCAATGACATAGCCCCAAGAGAGAGGAAGGTGCCGTTGAGGCCTTGTGGTCTGAATACGTTACTACACCTGGTCAAGGCCTCTTTATCAACTGTTAAGATTCTGGCCGGCAAGGGCAGAGACCCACTCAGCTTGTCTTGCAGACGCTCAATGCAAGTCTCCTAAGTAAGTCCCCCCTGCTTTTTTTTTTTTTTTTTGAAGGGGGATGTTTTTAATTTTTTTTTTAAATTTTATTTTTATTCTTTGCCCAAGGGGTACAGGTCTGTGAATCATCAGGCTTACATCTTTCACAGCACTCACCAAAGCACAAACCCTCCCCAATGTCCATAACCCATCCACCCTATCCCTACCCTCCCACCCCCCAGTAACCCTCAGTTTGTTTTGTGAGATTAGGAGTCTCTTATGCTTTGTCTCCTTCCCCATCCCATCTTGTTTCATTATTTTTCCCTCCCTACCCCCCACGACCCCTTTCTTTGCTCTTTTTTTGCCCTCCACCTATGAACCAACACTAACAGACAAATTTTGTTCTCTTTATTTCGGAGAATTAAGACAGAAGTTTGGATTTTTGGATTTTCTTGAAAATATAGAAGGTCTGGTAATATAGCATCCTTTTAACTTATTCCTTTTAGACAAAATTGGCTGTAGCTAGACTTTGTTTTTGGTAATGTGTGTGCTCTTCAGTTCACTGAATCCAATCTATTTTAATCACTTACACATCCTGCATCATCCTTGTGGGCATTCGAATTTGCAACTCTGGCCTTAGAAATTTTTTTTTGACATCACTCTATTATTTTATGGCTCAGTGAATTGAACTAGTCATTTCACTATGATTTCCCCATTCATTTCTTGGTGGGCTTAATTTATCTGCAATATTTTTTTTCTCAGGAAGGTCCTATGTATTATATTTCCTAAATTCTTTCACATTTTGACGTGTCTGCCTGTTGTCCTTATTTCAAAACCAACATGTCAGGTTGGTGATATATTTTGATATAGTACAGTTTTTTTCCTTCAAGATATTGTAGCTATTGCTCTGCTGTTTTCTGGCTTAGTATGTTGATGTGGAAAAGTCTGCAACCAACCTGATTTCCCTCCTTTTAGCTGATTTGCTTTTTCTTTTTTTTAAAATTTATTTATTTGACAGAGAGAGATTACAAGTAGGCAGAGACAGGCAGAGAGAGGAGGCAGCAAGCTCTCTGCTGAGCAGAGAGCCCTATGTGGGGCTTGGTCCCAGGACCCTGAGATCATGACCTGAGCCGAAGGCAGAGGCTTTAACCCACTGAGCCACCCAGGTGCTCCACTGACTTGCTTTTTCTATCTGGATGGCTGAAAACCTATTTCTTTGTCCTTGAGTATTAATTAATACCTCAATCAGGATATGTTGTGATGTTGATCTTTCTGCATCTTTTTCTTGGTAGAGAAGCTCTCTGCTGTTTAATTTGAGCTTCTCTATCATTTTAGAGACTTTCTTTCTAATATTTCTGACTATTTCTTCTGTTTCATTTGTTTGGGTCACAATTACAGAGGCATAAAATATTCTTCTGTTATACTAGCTTTGCCTTCTATCAGCTTCCTTCTAACTTGTTTTCTGATATTGATATTATCGTAAGCCTTTCCTCTATCCCGTTAATATGACTTTTAGTGCTCCTTTCTTGCTCTTTCTAATCTATTAAATAGAAGTGTAATTTTTTTAAAGATTTCATTTACTTATTTAGAGTGCAGGGCAGAGGGAGAGAGAATCTCTAGCAGACTCTGAGCTCAGGGGGGAGCCCCTTTTGGGGCTCGATCTCACGACCCTGAGATCATCACTTTAGCTGAAATCAAGAATCAGATGCTCAACTGACCGAGCCACCGGGGTGCCGAGGTGTTGTGGTTCTACCGGCAGTGTTGCCATCTTCCGTTATGCCTCCTCCTGTTGTTTTAGGGGCTTTCATTTTGTTTTTCCCCCTTCACATTGCCACTTAGTCCTTGCATGCAATGAATCAATTTAAGAGAATCTCTTTAGCACTTATTGTTTCCTTTCCAAGTACGGATTTTTCTGTCCCTCTTGTAGGCCATGTCACTCTTCCTCCCCGTATTTCTGTTGTACTGATGTATGACCGCAGTGCCGCTTCTGTTTGTCTTGCTCGTGCCTACCGCGGGTAGTGTCCAGGCCTTGGGTTGCGCTGGAAGCATGTCTGTGAATTAATTCTCCAGGACACTCTCTCCAGGAGATCTCTCCACCTTGTCCTTCCCTCTCGGAGCTGTTCTCTGAGGCCTGGGGGTTGCTATCACTTAATTTTTCTCATGACAGTAGGGAAGGTGGAAGCTCAGCTCCGCTCGTTCTTCTCTGGTTTGGGCAAATTTCCCGTTTCACAGCCCTCTCTGTCTACCTGGGAATGTGCTCTCTTCCTGAGTCCTTCAGATGTCTTTTGGCTTGTGTGTGATGCCCTGAAGCTTATGCTCCTGGTGAAGAGAGATTGTTTGGATTATTCATTTTCCTTGTTTTACTTAAACGTTTCTTCCAGCAGTCATGCCTCTATTCACCCTTCCCTTCCCAGGCAGAATAGGAGAAGGTAGCATTGCCTGTGGGGTAGAGCCTCATTAACATGTCAACTGGGGGCCATGGGGAGTTTTCCCTCCTGCTTAATCTCTCCAATTTTGGCTCTTGTAGACGGTTTTAATTTTTTTTCTTACTTTTCTGCTTTTTTGTCTTCCTCTCGGTGGTGTACTGCTGGAGATCTGTAGTGCCCTGTTTTTTCCTCTCCAGCTGGAAGAGGGCAGAATGGCATTCGCAAGTTTTCTCTTCCTCCGCGAGTTCCTTTAGTGGAGATGTTTGTGAAGGTCCTCCCTGGACTTTCTCACCAGCAGCCTGCTCTCCCAGCTTCTTTCTATTTTTAGAAATATTAGTAACATCTTGAGGACTTACTTGACTCGTTTACTTTCCTTACCATTTCTTCTGAGAGATGCAGATAAGGTTAAAGGACTTCTGGAACCAAATAAGCATCTTTTATTTATTGACTTGTCTATCTCTTTTCAAAGTTTATGTCATGTGTTTTCATTCCTTTCATCAAGCGTTGGAGGAGGCAGAGTCTCTCATTGTCTGCTCTCCTCACTGGGAGGTCCAAACTCCTTTGCCATTCTTTGTTTCTCTTTTCTCCTTTTTAGTAAGGTGGACCAATACATGTGCGTTTAAAGCATTTTTCTACCAGAGACATATATTTCTCTCACTGTTTTAGAAATTAGAAATATTATGCTGAAGCAGATTTTATATCATTTTTTAAAAGTTGTTATAGCTGTGCTTGTGACACATCAGACCACAGTTTCTTTTTTGAGCTACTTACGTCAGTTTTGCCACCAGAGTTATGCTGGTTTTATATAAGGACACCGGAAGTTGAAATATTTTTATGCATTCTGAAAAAGTTTAAACAGCATGGGAATTCTTAAGTTTTTGAAGATTTAGTTCAATTTACTCATGTATCTGTCTGGTCCCAGTGGCCATTTCAGGGGTATGTTTTCATAACTGTTTCATTATTTATTTATCATGGTTATCAATCTATTTTTGCTTCTTTTTTTTAAAGATGTTTATTTATTTGACAGAGAAAGACACAGCGAGAGAGGGAACACCAGCAGGGGGAGTAGGAGAGGGAGAAGCAGCCTCCCCGCTGAGGATGGAGACCCATGTGGGGCTCGATCCCAGGACCCTAGGATCATGACCTGAGCTGAAGGCAGACGCTCAACAACTGAGCCACCCAGGTGCCCCTATTTTTGCTTCTTGAATTAATTTTGGTAATTTCCCAGAAAATTACACATTTTATGCAGATTTTTCATGTTTGGCATCTCAAATGTTTATAATTTTTCGATCCGTGGTTATAAAGCATTTCTCATTTCTTCCTCCATCTTCCATGGTTTCATGGGGCCTTCTTTGTGAGGAAGATGACACAAACTGTTAAGGTCTCACAGTGTGTGTCTCATCCTTCCGCCTCTTCCCTCTTGCAGGCCAGGGTGTTTATGCTCTTCTTTTCGGGGCAGTGACGAGCGGATTATTCATACAGCAATTAGTCAGGCTTGGTTCCCTGATCTCACGTCCCCCCTGCCCCACAGCCACCACTTATCACAGAGTCCTGGAGCTCTGCCTTTGTCTTTCCTGCCGCTGCCACAATTAATCTCCCATTCACATCTTCCTCTTGCTTCCCACTGGATTTCTCTTGTCTCAGTACCATCAATGGCAATGACTAACAGTTTTATTGTTCTTTGCTCCCTATGAAGTGCTTCCTCATACTTTTCTTTCATTTGCTCTTCAAAACCTTCCTGCAATCTCTTTTCTTAAATCTTCACTGAGGCGTATGTTTTAGAGGTTAGTGATTAAATAAATCCACGCAACTCGTGGAGCCGTAACTCAGCCCAGACCTCCTAACCCCACATCCCACGATCTTTCTACTACAGAGAGCTGCAGGTTTCAGCCCTTATGCATTGTTCTCAGTAGTGGCAGTTCAAGTGATAAAAAGTCCTGGATCAGAGGCACCTGTGAAGGTAGCCCATAAGGTGCCCTTAACTGAAATAGAGACCCTGGGGTCCAAATAGGTAGAGAGCATCTTTGCTACGAAGTAAGAGTGAACAATGCATGGTTCTCAGATATCCACATTTAAGGACATATGGGCTCCAAAATATTCTTTTCTCTTACCAAAGTGTTCCTCAAACTGGACAATACTAACAGGACAAACATTGCAGAGGTTCACAAATAATGAACAGCTGCAATAGCAAATCCTCTCTTCCTCTGGAGTGTTTTATCAGAGCTTGTGTGCTCCTGGCTTAGTGCTAAATGCTTCGCCAAGGGAAGCAATCCATGGGTGGAAGCAGCCATGCAGATCGGATGATTAAGTTTCTTTTCAGTGGATCAGGGTCTCACGGAATGGCCTCAGATAAAAGAGGAAGCTGCAGGCAGAAATCCGTGACCACCAGGGGCTGGCTGAAGCAGAAAGGCGAATAGGTGGTAGCAATGTAATGATAATTTTTCCCAAGAGAAAGTCAGACTGCCTTTCAGTGAATGTGAGCAGCACAGCACACATTAGTTCAGATCAAGTTTTTAGCTTCTGGGTTTGGGTTCCTCTGGTTATTTCATGACTTTTTTTTTTTTTTAAATCCCTGAAATATAGAACACTCCCAATGATTCAAGTTTCTTTTTCACTTTAGCCACCACACAAGCCATCGTCAGACATATACCCATTTGCCTAATTTAGCTTCAGTCCAACGCATTCAGCGTTTCATCGGGAATTTGTGATTTTGCTCCCATGAACCACCAGTGGTAGGATGGATTGTTGCCAAGAAGAGGTCTTGTCCCTTGTGGAAGCATATAACCTTGTAAGTGTGCCTCGTATTTGACCCCTGTGCCGTTCGCTCTTCCATACTACGTGGCATTTGATCATTAGTGTGATTCGTATAGACTAAACATAATAGAGCTGTGTAATTGCAAAAAATAATACTGTACTTATTTCTTTTATGCATTTATTTATTTATTCATTCACTCAGTAGTTCAAAAGATAGTCACTGAAGTCACTTACAGAGTGCCAGGCACTGTGTTACGGGCTGGGGATACAGCAATGAGCAAGACAGCCACAAATTCTGCTTTCAAGAAAATAGGGCCTATGGGATACTCAGTGCTTCAGGAACAGCCAAGAGGAGAGAAGAAATAGGCATCACATCTTTGTTTTCATAAACTTGAACCATAATCACAAATAAGAAGCCCGAAGTACATTGGCCCATATGTGTGTGCTGTTGGCCTCTACAGTTAAAAAAATGTAATACTAATGTCTTCAAGGTTTGCTCCAGTGTACAACACTCTCCATCCCTCTTTACTGTATATACCTGACCTGTTTCTTTTACTTACTGTAGACTTGAGGCTCCTGAGGGTGCTGGAATCTCAGACATTTAGACTTAAATTCTGAAAACTTAGGAAGTTGTGAAGGAAGTAAAGAAAGAAAAGGGTTCTTGGACCCCCAGAGAAACGTAGGTGTGGAAATAGGGAGCTCAGGTGTTTATTGTCACTGGAAAGAGATCACCCTCCAGCCCAAGGGATGGAGAGAAGTGGACTGTGTGTGGGTGCCAAGTTGATGGGTAATTTTGCCTCCTGCGAAAGGATAGCAAGAATGCAAAGGACGATTGTTCTTTGGGGCCTCTGGTTAGATTGGTTTGTTGGAAGGTCACAGGAGATTCTCATGGTGATGGTGTTGCAAGGAAGCAGCAGATCCAGGCTATGGAACAAGGTCTGTGGCATTCCAAGTATGGTATCTGTACCTTGATGACCAGTATTTGAAGACTACAGAGGACTGAACTCCTCTGAACGTCATGCCTGGGCCTAGCTATGGTCCTCGAACTTTCAGTATCATAACCCTGGGGTTAGGGGGACACCTCACACAAAACTGAGGTCACATTTCCCCAGCTGGTGTAACACTTGGATTTGGTGATGAAGTCGAGTACTGGATAATTGGGAACATGGTATTTTCTGTACACTGCAGTCAGTGGCCCTGAGATTCACGTGTGTTTTGCTTGCTTGTAGAAGGGAGCTTCCATCACTTCCCATTAGAATGGGGAGGGGAAGGAGTATGATCATATTTCTGGTGCAGAATCGGTTTTCCTTATAGTCTGTCTAAGTTGCTGTCATTTATGAAGGGTTTGGTGTATAAGCTCTTTTTCCCTTGTGAGTTTGTACTGTGGGTTTTTCTTTTTTCTGTTGTCTTCTTCATTCTCATATCCCTTGGTTCAATTTGACCACATGGAGTATTTCTGAGACTGTAATTCTCCTTCACAGAATGGCTGTCGGAAAGTCCCTTGTTTCTCAGGCCTCACAAGCTCAGTTCCATTAGATGGCTTTCTTTCACAGCTCCTCCACTCACTACCCCACCTCTGAGCTGCTCTAAGCTGCTCCTGTTGAAGACGGAGGTGTCTGAATCGTGGTCATCAACCAGCAGTGTCAGCTGCCTGTGGAGACTTCTTAGAAATACACATTCTCAGGCTGAACCCCCCACCCAGTGAATGAGAAAGCTGTGGGTGAGACCCAGCAATCTGCCTTTTAAGAAGCCCTGTGGGGGACTTGGGTCCTTGCTTAAGTTTGAGAAGCTCTGCTGGGTAGGGAAGCACCATCCCATTTACATTGATATGGGTAGAACTGGAGGGTGTGATGCCAAGCAAAATAAGTCAATCAGAGGAGGACAGTTACCATACAGTTTCACTCATATGTGGAATATGAGAAACAGCTCAGAGGATCATAGGGAAACGGAGGGAAAACTGAATGGGAAGTCATCAGAGAGGGAGAAAAACCATGGGAGACTCTTAACTATAGGAAGCAAACAGGGTTGCTGGTGGAATGGGGTAACTGGGTGATGGGCATTAAGGAGGACACATGATGTGACGACCACTGGGTGTTACATGCAACTGATGAATTATTGAACTCTACGTCTGAAACTAACGATGTCACATATGTTGGCTAGTTGAAATTAAATTAAAAGAAAATCTTTCAAAAAAAAAAAAAAGAAAAGAGAGAGAGAGAGTGTGGTGTGCTGTGGCAGGCAGCAAGGGCAAGGGTCCCTGTGGATGAGAGTGCAGCTGGCTTTTCTGAAAAAACATACACGCTCAAGCACATGATTGACTCTGCAAGCTCGCCTGTGTAAATTACAGCTCATTTCCTCTACACTTAAACCAAAGTGAAATGTTCTGACCTTGCGGGCAACTTTTAGGAGAATCTTAAGGGCCAGAGATTTCACTTTATTTTCAGTCCTCCCTGTCACATTATCTCCATTAATTGATTTTCCATCACATCACAGGTATTTTCATTGATACATGTTGCATGTTATTTGATTATTTGATCGTGTTGTTATTGGCCAAGCAAAATGAGAACTGTAAAAAGAAAAAAGATTTAACTTTGCAGAAAGCATGTGGAAAGTTAGATGGAAATTCTTGTGTGAAGTGTTGCAAGAATACTATAGATTTTCTTCTGGTAGTTATGCATGCTCTTGATGAAATTCTTCATAAAAACAAGTACAGAAAGATGAGATTTTTCAAAACTGAAAACTGGACAAATTTAATATTTCCAGCAAGCGAGTCAGCAATCAGTAGGACTTTTTTTTGGCTTCTGTGTTTCCATAACATGCAAAGATTTGCTGCCTACTTGTTTGCATTTTAACTCAGCAGTCTAACACGAGTGGAGTGCCTAGCTTTTTCTCAGCCAGTAAAGTATTGATTTTGCATCACAAGGGGAAAATATAAATGTAGGTCTTTCTAAGATGATCTCAACCACAATGTTAGAAAATTGCTAAGTGTTAGAAATCTCAAGTACAGTATTGGCAGAGAGGTTCACGATTTGTGATGCATAGTGTAAAATCCCTAGATTCTGTTTTTAAATCAAACCAAATCAAAATGGTGGGGATGTTTAAACCTCTATTAAGAAAACAGAGCCATCAAACCTCCGGGGTAATACATTTGAAAGAGTGTCAGTTACCAATATAGATGAGGAGGTGTGAATCCTGAACATTCCCAAAACTTAAAATAAAATTTCCCGTGGGTCAGTCACTAACTCTGAAAAATATCTGCTTCCTGAATTTCCCAAGAATACTGACTCTTATTCAAAAATGAATTTAGGATAGGACTACCTCTTTAAGCACATTATGAAGAAATTTTCACTCCTATGTTACAGGTAGTTCATTCCTGAGTATGTACTTTTTTTCCTTTGTGGCAGCAACCTCCCACTCAGAGTCATTTCCATACTGATGTGAGCTGTATTTCTTGGGCTCTTGTTTTCTTCTTTCATTGCCTTGAGGGAGTACTTCAGCATCAAATCATTGTTTTGAAACAAAGGGTGGAGTTGTTGGTCAGGGGAAGTGAGACGATGTACTTTATTATCAGAATTGGTTTGTTTTTGAAGTTGTTTGTTCAAAAGAAAGCCAAGTGGAAATGTTCATGTTTCAGTCAGGAGGAAAGTAACCGTTTGTGTGTAAGTGAAAATACTAAAGGACGAATAAGACGTTTTAAAATGCAGAGCAACTGTGTCTGGGTTTGTCTTCCTGATAGTTGTCAGTATGAATAAGTAGGCATTAGATGTTAAATCAGGTGGGATTTCCAATTTGACGTCTTCACTCTCCTCTTCCTCCTTCCCCTCCCTGTTATTCTTCCCCCGCCCCCCACAATCTCTCACCACGTTGTCATCTGGTGTATTTATTTGGACGGTGTGGGCATCATTAAATTAAAAAAAATTTTTTTACTTACCTACTCTAGGCAACTAACTGAGCTGGGTGTAGAGATATGAAATGGAAGAAGAGTGGGCCCCTGTGGGTAGCTAGAAGTGCAGGGGTCAAGGAGCCAGCAATTTAGTGGTGTTGCAGACATGGATGCAAGAACTATAACACAAAGCAGAGCATGCTATATAAAGCTATAAACATAGTTTAGTTTGTAACCAGGGGCATCATTGCATGATACAAGAGGGACTCATGCTTGTTTTTATAGAAGAGGTAGTTTTCAGCTGGACCTCATGCATGGATAATATTTGAGAGGTGAAGCTGGAAGGAAATGGAGGTAACCAGTGGGAAACGTGACTTAGATGGGGATGCATACAGCATGAATTATGGTTATGGAAGAATCATTAATATCAGTAAAAAAACCACGACCTATGAAAAGACTTAAATAAAAGGGTGTAAAAAATCCCAAGTGCTTGACAGAAGGCCTCAAGTATGGAAGGCAGGGACCTGAGATGGATGGTCTGTTATATCCTTCCACACATCTCCTCCTCTACCCCAATGACAATGAGACTATTCTAGCTGAGAAATAGATTTTCTTTCTTTCTTTCTTTTTTTAGAGATTTTACTCATTTATTTGAAAGAGAGAGAGAGAGAGAGAGAGAGAGAGAGAGAGAGAGAGAGAGAGAGAGAGATCATGAGCAGGGGGGAGGGGTAGAGGGAGAAGCAGACTCCCTGCTGAGCAGGGAACCCGATTCAGGAATTGATCCCAGGACCCCAGGATTATGATCTGAGGTGAAGGCAGATGCTTAATGGATTGAGCCACTGAGGCACCCCCCCTTTTTTTTTTTAAGATTTATTTATTTTAGAGAGAGAGAGAGAGGGAGCATAAATGGGGGAAAGGTAGAGGGAAAGAATCTCCAGCAGACTCCCTGCTGAGTGCAGAGCCCTACTCAGGGCTTGATCCCACAACTCCAAAATCAGGACCTGAGTGGAAACCAAGAGTCAGACACTCAACTGAGCCACCCAGGCACCCTGAGAAATATATTTTGTAACCTAAAATCCAAGAAGCAGAGATGATAATAGGGTAGTAGGCTCTCGGAACAGTGAGGTCTGTGAATCTGTCCATATAACACCAAAGCCCTGCAAAATTTCAGGGCACATTTAATCAATCAAATAATTGGTCACTCACTGTATATGTGCCTATATTATTTGTCCAAATTAGTTCAGTTCAGGTTTAACATTTTATAAGCAAAATATGTTGCTGAGGCAAATTTTAGAATTAAATGTACTGGATATTTTGAAATCATGTAGACCCAGCCTATATAAAAAGAATCCTGGCTAGTGAGTTGGCTGGAATTATTGTTAAACAAAAGCCATAGCACTTTGTCATGGGGTTGAATTTAGTTTTCCTACCACGGTTTTTTTTTGTTTTTTTTTTCAAGTGAGTCACTAGAACAACATCCTGACCCCACAATATGTTACCAACGAAAGCAAATCTTTATTTTTCTCTGGTTTCTCTTTGCAGCCAAGCAAGGCTTTGGCTGTATTATATTCATCAGCAAGAAATCCCCAAATACCAAGAAGCATACCAGCATCTGCATGGGCCATGGATTCAGGACAGATTTCAAATCCTGGAAGAGAGAATTAATCTCCTCCTCTTCTTGGGCGTGCTCTAAAGCAAAAAAATGATTTCACTGATCCATGTCAGACTTAACACTTTGTTTCTCAGAAATAGAAAGTGATCTCCAGCAGGTCTCATTTGTTGAGGATGGCTGCATACAGAGCACGAAACAGGAAATTGGCCTTTGCAGTGTGCAAAAATGAGTCTTTGGCCATGGTGTAGCCTTGTCTAAGGCTCTTAAAGTGAACATTCCTGCTGAGGCTCACCATGAGTATTTACATGTCAAGATCAGATGAAACTTTTTCTCTTTTCCAAGTCAGCACTGCTGTTCTCAGAGGTCAGCAAACAGTATTTACCTTTAGCAGGGGACATTGCAATGATCAAAACATTAGGTATGGGTATGAAACAGGTGGAGACCCTTTTATCATGATCTCACAGTCTGGGTCTCCATACACATACTCATTGTTAGGGAAGTAGGAATTTTTGTTGACTTAGATCCCAGACTGCAGTGACACAGTCTCCACAGTGAGTTCCTCAGTGGCTACTTAGGACAAGGACAAAAGTGACAGGAATGCCAGATGTGTTTGAGCTAGAGTAGGGTGTGGCTTTGCATGCATGTCTGCAGTCCCTGGTACAGCCAGAGGGAGCTTGCACAAGAGCAGATGGGTTTTGTTGTAGTTAAAACAATAATTTTGTTCACCTCTGAATATAAAATAAGAAATTGTCTGAAATCTTAGGCTGAAGGAAGACGTACATTTGATCATGTTTCCCATACTTTAATATATCCTAAACAGAGAGCCTAATGGTCCAAAATAGCTTATGGTGGCAAAATGGTACACTGTTGACATAGTATTTAAATATCTTTCATCTACTGTTTAAGTCAGGCTAGCATTAAAACTCAACATCTAGAGACAACATCTAAGAATATTGTAGTTATTTCCCTGCCCCTTGGCACTGTTATGCTCACTATGTCCTTCAAACTATCCTTACTGTGTGAAGAAATCTATGATATATATATTTTTCATTTTCCTACCTCTAGAAAAGAGACATTCTTGGCCCATGTTTCTCCTTCTTCCTCCCATCCTCCTCCTCCTCCTCCTCCTCCTCCTCCTCCTCCTCCTTCTTCTTTCCTGCTGTACCGTACTNTCCTCCTCCTCCTCCTCCTCCTCCTCCTTCTTCTTTCTCATCCCCCCCGCCTCATCCTCATCCTCCTTTTCCTCCTCCTCTTCTTCCTTTTCCCCTTCTCCTTCTCCCTCAAGAGTTGGGTGCTCAAACAACTGAGCCACCCAGGCGCTCTGGGAGAAAAGAGCCATTCTTAACCAATGTTGACACTTGAAGCTCTTTGTGAGCCTTTTTGGTACATTCTCTTCTAAAATGACTGTATCGGGCTCCTGGGTGGCTCAGTGGGTTAAAGCCTCTGCTTTCAGCTCAGGTCATGATCTCAGGGTCCTGGGATCGAGGCCCGCATCAGGCTCCCTGCTCGGCGGGGAGGCTGCTTCCGCCCCACCCCCACTCTCTGCCTGCCTCTCTCTGCCTCCTTGTGATCTCTCTCCCTCTGTGAAATAAATAAATAAAATCTTAAAAAAAAATAAAAATAAAAAAATAAAATAAAATGACTGTATCTATATTTTCAAATTCCACAAAATTCAAGGTGTCCTTCATGCCTTGATTCCTGATACTTTAGTATAGAGTCTGTTGCTCTAATGAGATGGTCTTAGGTTCAAATCGTGGTTCTATCCTTCACTAATTTTGTGGACATGGGCAACTTATTGCTGGGAGATAGTTTTCCATTGTTCTCTTGTGTGTCTTCCCATCTTTCAAGCAGAGGCACTAACTACCTCTGTTTCAGAATTTGTTTCAAGCATGTTTGTATTGTGAATAACCTCTGAAGGTAGAGATAGTGTCTCCTTCCAGAGCAAAGGGCAGGCATGCGTAGTGTCCATTATAAAAACTCCTATAATACAAACTGTAAAAATTCCTATAACACATTATAAAATTCCTCTAACTCAATCTATGCATGTCCAGTGTCACCTAACCCTCTTTGTGTTGCTCTGTGGGAATTAGGATTCAGGAACTTGGCAAAAGGAAATGGTGATACCCTGGCTAATGCTAGTGCTATGAATAAGTCCTTTGTCTCTGACTCAGTAGTTTCATGCCTTCTGCAGGCATTAATGAAACTGTGGCAGGGTAGCTTGTTGTCTTCCAAATATGATAAAATATCAGACCCTTGACAGTTTTTGACATTTACTATAATAACAGTATTCGTCAGGATCCTCACTTATAAACCAGACTTTAAAAATAGAACTGATGTACTCATAGTGAAGACAGTGAGCTCAGTACTAATCATATAGTAGGCCCACAATCAATATTTACCAATGTTATGATTTAAGTAATACTTCACCCATCTCAAATAAACCAATTCTTATGTGTATTCTTATTTTGAAAGAAAGCTTCTGTTAAAAGATTCTGCTAAGAGGCATACAATTTCAAGATATACTTCCCTAAATGTAGGTCCTTTGAGAGTCATTTTATTTCATCTGTAAGATTCACACTTTCATTTCTCATTTTTTTGCAGTACAATTTTATATAAAATCTTGTATGAATTTAATGTAGAAACTTCCATTCCAAAAGAAACCAAACTAAAACAAAACAAAACAACCCACCAAAATTTTCTTTGTTTGATCCCATGGAAAGTACAAGGGGAAAGGAGACTTTACAACAACTTTCTTCGCTTAGTTTGGCTTATGATTAAAATTTTAATTTCTAAAATATCTTCCCTTTATTCCTCAAGAGAAATAGGTGGAAAGCACCTAGAAAAAGCACCAAAAAATCTGGTTTCATTTGACTGTGTCAGCCTGATCATGTGAGAGCCTATGTCTAATGTATAGATTATTGCTGCCCTTGACACATGAAGACAGAAGACATATAAGTCGTAGATACGATTATGTTACTGTTACTGTTTTTTAAAAACCCCTCCTCCTCAAATCCCTTTTACCTATGACGAAAAGTCATAATAGTTGTTTGGTCTGATTTTATAGGTCCTTCCAATCTGTCCAGCTTTACCTTTAGTACTTCTTCTTTAGTACTTTAGTACTTCAGTACTTTAGTGCTTCATTTCTTTAACTTCTTCATAGGTCCTTGAACTGTGTAGGCTATTCCCCTCTCTGTACATTTTAGACATACCTTTCTGTCTGGTATGTCTTTTCCTTCCTTCCACTTTACACACATTCCCATTTATCTTTTAAGGGTCAGCTCAAGTTTCTCTTTTTCTGGGAGCCTTCCTGGTTTTATCCAAGTAGAATTGGCTTTATCCTTTTTTCGTCTGACTCACACTCTTAGTTAATATCATTATTCTTGCCCTTAAAGGATTGCTCTATATTTATTTAGCTATGGTCTGTTTCACCTAACTGATTGCTAGTGGCTTGAGAATAGAGATTGTCTTACTTATTTGTAATGTCTTCTTTGACAGGCACAGTGCTGGCAAATGATAGATTCTTATCGATGGGACATAGAATGGGACTGGTCAGCTTTTCTGAGATTTAAGCTATGGAATTTGTTTCATTGGTGCTTGGTTAATCTCACTGGTTCTCAGCATTAGTTGCTCATTGGAATAGCATGGAGAGCTTTGAAAAAGTACCAGTTGTGGGAGCCTAGGTACTCTGATGGTATCACTTACGCTCCATGGATTAGATTAGTTGGTTTTCAGTGGAGGCCAGGGGTTGTTAATAATAATAGTAGGCACATATATAGCTCTTACTGTATAAGGTACTATTTCAGGCACTGTTTTAAGCACTTTGTTTACATTAATTTATAAGCACACACACACACACACACACACACACACACATATATATATATATATATATATATATATATATATATATATATTTTTTTTTNTTTGGAAAGTCAACATTGGGAAACACTACAGTCTGGCCAAAGAGCAAGAAAATATAATCAGTGAAGTTGAAATAAAATAATGATACCTAATGATAGAACTAAGCTGGATTCTTTGAGCAGAGCCATATTTTTTGTTTATTTGTGTGTGTTTGTTTTAAATTAAATACAGGAGTAAAGAAGTAAGTCTAATGTGTGTAGTGTGATGAGTTGTGGTTAGACCAGAAAACATTTTCAGTGACTGTAGGAAGAATTCAGACTGCGGAAGAAGTTAAACATTAAGAGTCACTTTTCCACTTTAAGGTCCAGTTCTCATGAGACAACACTTTATTAACCAATTTGCCATAAAAATTTGTTTTTTCTCACTGGAGCTTTTCAGTTTTGAAATGGTGAAGCTAATTTGATTTGACATCTTTGCCATTATTTAAAAGAAGCGTAACATCTGGAAAAAAAAGACTGTAATGATTTAAGTAAAGTGATACTATAAGAGACTTATAAAAAAAATGGTCCTAGGTTAAAATAGTAAGTTTTTTTTAAAAAGATTTTATTTATTTATTTGTCAGAGAGAGAGAGAGAGAGAGCACAAGCAGGCAGAGTGGCAGGCAGAGGCCGAGGGAGAAGCAGGCTCCCTGCTGAGCAAGGATCCTGATGCAGGACTCGATCCCAGGACCCTGGGATCATGACCTGAGCCGAAGGCAGCTGCTTAACCAACTGAGTCACCCAGGTATCCCCAAATAGTAAGTTTTAATAAGAACAGTTAGAATAGCAAAAGGGGGATTTTATGTATCATATTTAATTGTGAAAATGATGTTTTCATAAAAAACACATTATAAAACTAGTTTGTTTTGCATTAAAACATGTTTTTCTAGCTGTCTTAAGGAACATTACTAATATGGTTGAGGCCACCCTCAGTACTGCTCAGAGCTTCCTTACTAGTCTCCTTGCTGCTTTGCTCTCTTCTCCCATCCATCCTGCCTGCCTGCCTGCCAGTTATCTGTCATCACAGACCCTAGGTGTGCATGGAGGGTTAACCTCAGTGAAGCAATGTAGACTTGGCAGTGGACCTGGAATAAACCTACCCACTTGGGTGGTACAGGGAGTGGGAGAAGGGTCTCATAAAACTCAATGTCTGCAGAGCAAGATAAGATGGCAGCCATTTGATGGCAGCCATTGAGTACCAAAGAGAGTGACCCAGAGTAATTCAAATGGCCCAGAAGCAGGAAGAACACCACCACATGGAAGCCAGATAAAACAGCATTGGAAGATGTATCCAGGCATTAGGAGAGAAGTCATGTCTGCCATAGCAGGCCCCAGCCATAGCAGGTTGGATTTTACTTCCTGTGGTGGGTGAGGGTTGTTTCAGGGGTCCGTTTTTACTCCAGTATGTTCTAAGGTGTCAGTAGGGCGCTATCAACGAAGGACAAAAGCTAGGGACTAATTACTGGAATTGAGAATAAGGTGGATAGGGTATTAAAAATAAGACAACCAGTTACTAGCCCTCGAGCACAAACTAAGAAGCAGATAAGTCATAAAAGTGAGTTGATCTTAGGTCTCAGGATCAGACATGAGTTCCTTAGGTGATGCAGTCCCACCTCTCAGTGATGGTCGAGTAGTTTAGATGTAGGTGGAAGATGGATGCCATGTTTGAGATACAGAAAAAGCACACCTTAACATTTAACTCTAATCTTTCTGACCCATTTTCTTCAGCGGCTCCCTATCGATTATAGAATAAGCCAGTCTCATTAATGTGACATGCAAGACCTTCTTTTAATCTGGTTTCAACTATTTTTTATTCTTTTTTTTTTTTTTTTTAAATGTAGTTGGTAGTATAAGAACTTCCTTTGTTTTTACGTTGGCATCTTGTTTCAGAAATCATTTTCTACCCTGCAGACATAAACATTATTGCCCCTTCTTATAACATTTTACATTTTTGTTTTTCAATTGTTTTGATCTTTTTTTTTAAAGATTTTATTTATTTATTTGACAGAGAGAGATCACAAGTAGGCTGAGAGGCAGTCAGAGAGAGAGGAGGACATAGGCTCCCTGCTAAGCATGGAGTCCAATGTGGGCCTCGATCCCAGGACCCTGAGATCATGACCTGAGCTGAAGGCAGAGGCTTTAACCCACTGAGCCACCCAGGCGCCCAACTATTTTTTATTCTTATTTCTCATGTCTTATCATATAGTCTTTCTCCAACTCCAGGACCTACTTACCTTGTATATAGCCTACAATTCCATAATACAGACTAATTAAGTATTCTTTGTCTTAATACACCTTTTACTGGCTTGATCCTTTTCTCAAAAATTTCCCTCATATCTCCCCATTATGTATAAGCCAAACCTTAATATTAAATATTGGCAGTAATTTATTTTTCCTCTTTTTTTCCAACTGGCATGCCTTTTTTTTTTTTTTTTTTTTTTTACAACTGACATGCCTTTTCAAGCAAAGGCTCATGTTGGCCTCATTCATGTTAATATCTTCCATTAAGCCCAATATAGTGGGAGAGACAAAAACACAGGTTTTAAAGACCTACTTTATTCACCTAATGTTTCAACATTACATATGTTTTTTTAAATTACATTAATTTACACACATTTTGAATCTCTGTAGACTTTATTAGACTGGATGGAAAAATCTATATTCTTCTTGAGTGAAATCCAAAGACTTACCAGTGATTTAGGAACATATCAGAAAATTCAGATTTTTAAGAACTTCAATATTACACAGTACCTGTTTGTATGTATGTTGTTTATTACACAGACTTTTGTGTACGACTGGGTTTTTATGATACTCAGATAGGAAAAGCCATGATAACGTAATTTTTATGAACTTAGAAGACAAATAATTAATTAGGATTAAAAAATAGAACTGAGGGGTGCCTGGGTGGCTCAGTGGGTTAAAGCCTCTGCCTTTGGATCAGGTCATGATCTCAGGGTCCTGGAATTGAGCCCCGCATTGGTCTCTCTGCTCAGCGGGGAGCCTGCTTCCTCCTCTCTCTCTGCCTGCCTCTCTGCCTACTTGTGATCTGATCTCTCTCCGTGTCAAATAATTAAAAAAATTTTTTTGGAAAAAAAATAGAACTGAACATTAGTATCAATAATAACAATTACTGAACAATTGTGTATAAATGAGAAGAGGTTAATCAGTATTCAAAACTTATTCTCAGTATTATAAGATCAGTAGTTATTGAGCAGGCATGATTTTGACTTGCCCCTTAGGGACATATGACAATGTCTGGAGACATTTTAGGTTTTCACAAATGGGGGAAGTGCTATAGGTATCTAGTGGGTAGAGGCCAGAGTTACTGCTTAATGTCCTACAATGCACAACATAGTTCCCCACAACAAAGACTTATCCTGTCTAAATTGTTAGTAGTCCTGAGACTGAAAAACTAGATATAGACCAAGGCTAATATCTGGTCTATTGAAATTAACTTTAAAAATATATATAGTTCTTAAAATACATACATACATATATATATATATATATATATATATATATATATATATATAGTTCCATGAAAGTGTCAGCCATTGGAGTGTATTCATTTCAGAAAGTCACCCAAAGTTAATCAAAGTAGAAATCACATAAGGCACAATTAAGATGTTGAATAATGATCTTTCGGAGACTGTGGATCCTTACCACATTGAAATGTACTCTTTTGACTTTCACTTCATAGGTAACTTTGATCCTCAGTCTAAGAACTAATTTAATAGTACAGAGGCATTTGTAGTGGCCGTATAAATTGTGATTGCTTTTGGTTTGGAGTCACCTGTGGTTAAGCTACGTATTTCCATAGTTTCACTGAATTTCAGGTTTTTCTGTATGGAGTAATATTGGTAAATGGAACAATCCAAATAAGGGGATTAGATGCTAATCAGCTGTAACTTTGAAACTTTTCTTTCCATATTAAAGTTTTGCATCACTTGAGCTTTTATACTTTATGTCAAACTACTCATAACCTAAATGATTTAAATAAAAACTCTGCAAGGTGAGGTCAGTGTGTACTTCAAGGCCAGGGCAAAAGACTTTGCCATTTGTTTTCACTGTTTTGTTTGGCCTTGTCCATTAAACCAGATGGATAAGCAGAGCACATATGGTGTATGAACTGGCTGGGGCTCCCAGCAGGTCTGAGCTGTGAACTCTGTGGCCTGCCGCTGTGCTTTCATGTTTGAGTTCAAAATTCCCCTCCGCGTTTGTGCAGGGACAGAGGCCAGGCTCATCTAAGCTCAGCAGGAAGCAGCCACTCTGAAATCCAGAATGATCATCTAGGAGGAACAGGCTTTCATTGATGAAGGCCTTCTCATGTATGGTCTGCTTCTCTCTTCCTTTGTACCACTGGTTTCCCTCTCTAAGGATTAGAGAGCAATGTGGGGACACAATTACTGACTCAGGCTTGTGGGCCATATTGAATCCAGTTCTGGCTCTGGATTGATTTTCTTCTGGGCAGCCATGTGGCTGCTTCCCGAGGGAGAGAAACTGCTATGCAGGTTTGTAAAGATCAGAAAAACAAAGGCCTTCTCTAGTCTTGACAATAGCTCTTGTCCAAATGGAATGTTTAGCCTGGGACCATTGTCCTGTGGTTAGTGTTGTGGAAATACCGGTCCTTTCTAGGGGTGAACCATCTGAATGAGATGGTATGGATCAGGCCACTACTGTAACTTGTTTGCTTTTGCTTTTGTGGTATTGGATAGTGCTGGTAACTTTCACGTTTTACACAGTGGTCCTGTATTTAGGAGGCTAGAGTGGTCTTATGAGCTCATGAGTGGTCATGGGCATGGATTTTGGAATCCGAAAGATTAGGCTTGACTCAGTGCCCATCACATGTTAGCAAAGAATACTTGTTATTTAAGCCCATTGAGTCTAAATTTCTCCATTTAAAAATTGATATAATAGTGCCTCTGTAACTAGATAAAATGAAATATTGTATCGTGTTGTGAGAAACATGTGTACTTCAGGGCCAGACTGCTTGGGATTGAAAGCCGGCTGTGCCACTTACCAGCTGGCTGACCTTGAATACAATGCTTCACCTTTCTGTGAGATAATAATAGGATCAATTTAGAGCGTTGTTGTCGGGATTAAGAGACTATATGTGTAGAACACTTAGAACCATACTGGGCATCTTGTAGTGCTTAATAACCATTAGCTAAATTATTCTGGTGAGGGGGAACTTTTCTCAGTGGCAGAGAATACTGTCACGAGTATGTATTCATTACCTATATGCAGAGCATTTATAAACGTCCAGGCACACCTCAAAGATATCGTGGGTTAGCTATCAGACCACGGAGGTAAGGCAGATACCTCAACAAAGTGTGTCAAATGAAAAGTTATGCTTATATGATATTGTAGTTTATTAATTCTGCAATAGCATTATGTCTAAAAACAACACTGTACATACCTTAATTAGAAAAATACTTTGTTGCTAAAAATGCTAACCATCACCTGAGTCTTCAGTGAGTCATAATCTTTTTGGTGGTGAAGGGTCTTGCTTCCATGTTGACGGCTGCCGACTGATCAGGGTGGTGGGTTCTGAAGGTGGGGATGGCTGTGGCAATATCTGAAAATAAGACAACAGTGAAGTTTGCCACATCAATTGGCTCTTCTTTTTGTGAATGACTTCTCTGAAGCATGTGATGCTGTTGATAGCATTTTACATGCAGAGAACTTCTTTCAAAATGGGAGTCAGTTCTCTCAAACCTTATCACTGCTTTATCATCTCCACGTATGTAACACACTCTGAATCCTTTGTTGTCATTTCAACAACATTCACAGCATCTTCACCAGGAGTAGATTTTATTTCAAGAAACCACTTTCTTTGCTCGTTCATGAGAAACAACTGCTCATCCCCTGAAGTTTGAGCACGAGACTGCAGCATTTCTGTCCCATCTTTAGGCTCCACTTCTGGTTCTAGTTCTCTTGCTGTTTCCATCACGTCTGAGTTACTTCCTCGCCTGAAGTCTTGAGCCTTCAGTTCATAAAACACACCGTATCTGTGGAGTACAATAAAGCCAAGCACAATAAAACAAAATGAGCTATGCCTCCAATACATAAAAACAATTTTGAAAGCCCTAAAATATTGCAGCATTTGGGCAATTTCTCAGTTTTCCACTGTACTCTGAAGTTATTTCAGATACATAAATGGCCTCCAGACCAAGATATCTGGTATTGTTTTTCAAACTGCATAATAGATTAAGGAAAGTGTATATACATATATGTGTCCACACATGTGATAGCTGTAGATGAGAATTGGGTCTAATGAAACCCAGCAATTGAAGAGAGACTCTCACAGTGCAAGTTAGTAATTTTGGCTCTAGGGGCACCTGGGTGGCTCATTCCATTAGGTGTCTGCCTTTGGCTCAGGTCATGATCCCAGAGTCCTGGGACAGAGCTCCATGTTGGGCTCCCTGCTCAGTGGGGATCCTGCCTCTCCCTCTCCCACTCCTGCTGCTTGTGCGCGCACTCTCTCTTTCTCTCTCTCTGTCCAATCAACACTCAGTCAATCTTTTTTAAAAAAAGAAATTTTTGACTCTGGATGCCTCTGGGAATTGCAGGTCTGTTGGCCACAGTGATTCCAAATAATCTGCTGTACAACTGGAAAGTTACATTTGTATTTTCTCCTTCATCACCACTGTGCTCACCTGCTCCACGAGGGACTCTCATGCATCATCCCTTCCAAACGTCCATCTCCCCTTGAAACAGCTGCTCATTTCTAACTCTTTTCTTCTAACCACTCTGGCTGGGAAATCAAGCCCAATTATACCAGGAGTATTTTAAAAAAGGAAGACCTGTTTGCTCTTATGCTACACTTAATCCTGACAAGTTTGGATTTCCAATGTTTGGTAGGCAACTTTTTGGTTGATATTCTGATAGATTATATAAAATGAGCAGATTGCTCACTTCTGTGCATGTATTTTATGAAATTTACTTGTTTGAAAAGAGGAAAGAAGAAATGCAAAATGGATTATGAAGACCAATATATCTTATGTCTAGGTTATGATAGCAAAGTTTCATTTTCAGATAGAAAGAGCCACATGTTGTTTAATTGATAAAAAATAATTTACTGAGAGATAATGTACATATGATGGCTTAATATCTCTTCCTGAGTCTAAATGGGGTTTCAGACCTTAAGAAAGTTTCAAAGAATCTTTGTGTGAAAACAAGTTTTAGGAATGTGTAACTTAAAAGAATTTTATTTAGAGTTTAGCTGGTATCTATTGCCTACAGTAAGCTGAAGAAAAAAATGTATAATTTTTAAATAAAATTATCGTGAGATGTTTTACCTTATTCTTGTAACACAGACTCAAAATGATTTAGATTTTAACTTTGTAGAAGCTTGGAAATTTTTTAAGTCAGTTGTGGCATCGTGATGAAATTACAGGCATGGTGAGGAAGGGTCTTCAGAATTTCAAGACTTCTTTCAAAACAGAAAGGCATTTTTTTACATTGTTCGAGTTTTCTATTTCATTTGGCCTGGGCAGCTTCCTGCCTGTCTTGTCATAACTACCTTGTTAAATTTAGTTGTATGTTCAGAAAATGGAGAAAAATGTTCACCACTGGCAGGTGAAAACAGGAAATAAAAATATTGACTCGGGATGTTCCCAGGACAATTAAACAGCTAATGAAAGGATTATAGTCCCCAAGGCCACCATGAATAGGAAAGTGGGCATAGGTACCTCATTTGGCAGGCAGTTGATTCCAATTCATGATGCCTGTAATTTCTGGCTATGTAAGTAATGTGGCAAAATAACTTCTATTGCAGTAAAATGAAAACAAAACAAAACAAAACAAAACCTAGTTCCTCCTAAAGCACTTATATTTTTAGGATCACAGCAGAATCTTCCCTTCTCAATTTCCCCCTTTTTTTTTTGGAAACAACTGTGCTTTTTTTTTTGGAAATGCCCAGTCTTTCATTTTGATTCAAGTTCTAAATAAAATGTTTATGTCTAATCACCAATGGCATTGTTTACCAGGAGGGACCAAGCTGTTTTGCATCTAATATGACCCCAAACTAGAATAGTTAGTTATGGTGGTGGCACCATTAAAAATGGATTTATTGTTTGTACAGAACACCATGACAAATTATTTGGAAAAAATTTCTGTAAGACAAAGCTATTTATCTGGGAATCATTTATGGAGGAGTTACCATGTATGAAACACTGTATCTGAAAAGAAGGAAAAATTGTGTTTATATTTTTATCTAGGAAAGTTAAATTTGATGAAAGTTTATGGAGAGGTGATGACTTTTTCTTTTAGAGAAATATATGTGCAATTATCATTTTTTGTAGTGGTTTTTAAGATTGATGGCAAAATGCATCAGGCACTTGCTCTGAATGCATTTTGATTAAGGTATAAATCATTCAGACTGTGTCCATTTTGTTTGCCAGTGTTGTTTGTTGAATCCTTTGCCTACAGATGACATCAGGAAAATCACTTTCATTATATATCACATCTAATGGATTAGAGGGGAGCTCTCAGTGCTTGAGGAAGGGGGTGGGAGGAGGAAGTTTCAAAGGAAGTGAGAGAGTAAGTCTTGGAAGTTCTTGGAGGCTAGGAATCTCTGAGAGACAATAGAATTCTCCAGCTCCCCTTCCACTCCCACCAGACAGAGATGTTTGGGGGTATGAGCCTGGAGGACTTCACTTGCCTTTGTCTTTGGGCCTGGGAAAATGATCACAAACACTGCCTGGTGACATTGCCGTGCATCAATATAATCAAGATGGCAGACTATTTGGCCCTCCAAAGGGGACAAGATTTATTTAGAAGCCAGTGGTTCCTGAAGAGTTCCCTTCGTTGTGGTGAGGGGATGCAGAGGAGGAAGTGGGTGGGGCTAGGTGGCGCAGAGCAGGTGGCCACAGCAGACCCTCAGAGGATGCTGGAGTGGAGGAATAATCATGTAGGAGGCCAGCCACTAACTTAACTCCAGACGTCTTCACCCCCTTCCCATGGCTGGATACCTGGCGGAAAAGAAAAAACCAATTTGGAATTGACTGAGTTTATCTCTCAATCGACTAAGAAAAACTTTGAAGTGACTGAGGGGAAAAAACCTGGGATTGACTTAGTCAAGTCTCAGTTGTCCAGCAAGTAAGCTCAGTTCTAGAGAGAGGATGTGTTATTTTACACATCTGAATTTTGTCAATTAAGAATATTGTGCTTACAAAGACTGCTAGGATTTCAATGAATGTGCTTTATTTCCTGTGTGTATATATAAATGGTTTTAGAATGCTTATTTGATGCTAGGATCAACTTCACAGATAGGAACGTAAAGTATTTCATGAAGTGCTCTTAATGTGTTAATGAAGAGAATTGACTGGATGTTGATAGTTCAGAGATGTTTATATAACATCATTTGATTGGAAATATTTAAAGTAATTAATGTTTTCAGTAAGAAATCACCAAGGTCAAAAATCGCAATCACAAAAATCTTCAGGACTTTGCTTGTTGATTTCTAGAAGTGACCACTTAAGAGAGTAGATTCTATTCTGTGGATGTATTTACAGTGTTTGGAATTTTATGATATCCTAATTTTCTTCACAGGTATAAGATCACTGAAGGAAATAATGGCTATATTTTTGAATTAGGTGCTTACATTTTTCCCATTTCTTTTTAAAGTAATTAAACTCGAAAATCAGTGTCCAAATAATGTGTACGCTTTCATTTATGGATGCATTTTTACACATACTTGGTAATCAACCATTTCCCAGAGTGCTTTGGAGACATCAAAGTTCTGAATATGTCTAAAACTTGGGTGGTTTTCCCCAAGCACAGAATTACAATGATTACTGCAATGCATACTGTAGATCTTAGAGGTTTGTGTCTAGACAAGCTGTGTGCTCTAAGACCTCAGTGATTTAGAGTACTGGTTTGAATTTATATAACATGCTGTAACTAATGATTATGTTGTGGAATTCTGAGTAGGAATTTGTAATATGTTCAGTCTATCTTTTTAACCTTTGCCTCTTTTTTATTTAAGTCAATTTTCAGATACCTTTTTTCTTAGTAGGTATTTCATCATACCTATTGCTGAAATTCCAAAGATTATTTTGTATTGCTTTTATCTTATTATTAATAAAGTTGCATGTATTGTCACAGGAAACCTAGGATGGGTAGTATTGCTGAGCCTATAACTGGAGCCTAAAAGGATTGGTTATGTAAGTTTTTTTTAAAGAAAAGCTTTATGTATCTTTGATATATAGCAAACTATGAATATTTCATAAAATTTGATATGTTCTGTAATATGTATACACCTGTGAAACCGTCAGTACAGTGAAGATAGTGAACATCAGGCCCCAAAGTGTCCTGTGCCTTTTGGTTATACCTCTTTCCTGGAATTCCCTGTCCCATCTCTTCATCTCCAGTGATTGCACTGAATCTATAGATCAAGTTGGGAATAACATCTTGGAATCTCTCTCCATTTGTTTAGATTTTTAATTTCTTTCATCAGAGTTTCATAGTTGTCCACATATAGGTCTTGTATATGTCTTACTAAATTTATAACTAAGTTTTTCTCTTTTTTGGGTTGCTAATGTAAACCTGTGCTTAAATGCAAACATTGTGTCTTAAATTTAAAATTTCACTTGTTCATTACTTGGTATTTGACCATGCTTGATATGGTCAAGTCTTTTTAATTTTAACCAGTCTTATAATGGTATCTCATCGTGGTTTTAATTTGCATTTCCTTAATGAATGATAACATTGAACATCTTTTCCTTTGTTTATTTGTCATATATATATATATATACATATATATATATATTCTTTCATGAAGTGTTTATTAAACTCTTTTGTCTATTTAAAAATTTTATTATATATAAAATGCAGGGGTCCCAAGACTGTCCACATGTTTGATGACTCACTACAAATACTCACAGGACTCAGAGTCAGCACTTCTCAGGATTGTATTTTATTGCTATGATCAGCAGTGGAAAAGGACACATCACACAAGCTGGAGGAATCCCAGTGCAGACTTCCAACATTTTGCCTCCTAAGATCACACGTAACATGCTCCTTCCTCCCAGTAGTAAATGCAGTAGTATGTTTGCAGTGTTTTGGCCCAGGAAGCTTGCTTGAGACTCAGAGTCCAGAGTTTCTATTTGGGGCTGGTCTTGTAGGTACTGTGTGCTGACATGGCCAGCCATAAGTACCAAATTCCAAAAGGAAACCTGGCATTCACCATTAATCACATTTTTTGTACAATCAGTCTAGGCAAGCTGGTAGAGCAGGGTATAGTAGCCAAGGTGGGCAAAAGAGCCTTATTAACAGAGGGAACATCCCAAAAGCTGAGTCCCCAGCAGCCCAGCCAAGGCCCAATCCTGCAAGCAGAGCATTCTAAAGATAGCAACCTCAAAAATACTATATTAATTCTTTCCTACACACACACACACACACACTCATTCTTTTATTTTCATCAAACACTCTGATTATTGTGGGATACCCATGAGGAAGTAAGGATATGGTAAACCAGAAAAATGCATTGGATTGAGGAAAGTTACAAATATAAGATACAAAGCAGTAAAACTTCTGGGAATGTGATATTTGCCTTAGAGCCATAAACAGTGGGCTTTAAATTAGACTTAAGTCTATATTATGGTAAGAAATCCAGTTTCACCTAAATGTAGAACCTACTTTAACTGATGAGAAAAGGGGCTGGGAAGATGATGGGTTTATGGAAAACTATCTTTAGGATGATTCTTTAGGATTGTCTGAAGCCCAGGAGACAAACTGGAGGCTAGGGAAAGAATGAATCCATTAGAAGGAGGTTACCAATCTAGTAGCATCTCAAGACCAGGGAAGACATTTGGGATGGACATGGTTTTTTCACCCAAGAAGGCTAGAGGGCACTCGCTTTGAGGTCATGACTCCCTCTATATTAAGTAGTGTTGCCATCTTGAATTTACTTTGATTATGGTTTATTAAGCAGCTTGCCTCAAATTCTCTGCCTTGCCCTTCTTTCAATGAAGATTTCTTGTCATGTAATAAACAGTGACCATTTCAACATTTTGATGTTAAAAAATATTTCTTGTAAAGTTGTTTCTTTGAATATCTCTGAGTATAAGCCAGTGGGTTAAGAAGGAGGATGGGGAATATGTACAAATTAATAATTCAATCTAAGTGGGCAATGTACTACTGGTCTATCTTAATTCAAGGACAGATTTTAGAGTATCTGGTGGAACTGACTCCTGACATCCTTTAGGCAATATTAATAAATATTGCTTTTCTGGTTTTTGATAGGTATTGTAAGGCACTGTGTTCAAGATTTGGCTTTCTAAAAAGTATCTCGAGAGTTGGTATCAGAGGCATTCATGTTAATATATAGAGGGACTGGTTTGGATTTATATAATCACATGAGAATGAAGGCAGTTAAGAAAAATTGATGCCCAAAGTTAAGCACACCTTTCCTTAGCTGAGAAGATACGAGTTTGCCCACTGGAAGTAAGAAGGCAATTTTCAAAAGAATATTGTAAGATGTAGACAAAATATACCTAGCCCTGAAATTATAATCCCTACTTAATTTATAAAGGTAGTTGGCTAAGAATGGAAAAGGAGCTAACACCAAAAATTGTCTTTGATGAAGTAGTAGGTGATTAGATTATGAGCCATTATCTATAGTTTGATTGAGTGGTTAAAATTTCCTAGGATATATTACCAAATATGTACTGTCTAACGTGACCTTTATGAGAGATATGTGTTTTATCTGTAACTTTTGTAGCTGTCTTAAAAATCAATCAATCATACAAATAATCATACAAATGAATAATTGATCTAAAATATTTTATCCCTAATACAAATCTTTGACTGAGATAGCTTTATTTTTAAAATCCTAACTTTGTTAAAGAAGAGAATTTCTATTGGTGCCATTATCATCATGGCGTTAGTTGTGAGTTATTGATATTAGTTTATTATCCAAGGGTCATACACTTAGTAAATTTTCTGTGGTTCTGTGCTTGAAGCCTTAAAACAAGTATATTACACATTATGGTATGAAAGACTATAAGCGTACATAAAAAGGACATTATCACGAAAAATGGAAGCCCAAATATTAAGATATTTAGAAACCTTTGGATGTTCTATAACCCTAAATTATAGTCCTAAAATATCTTAATAATACATTCTAGAAAGGGAGAAAGTCATGCATCTACTCAGCATGCTGCCATTTAAGATGTTACTTTCCTCTTTTTAATGGAAATAAAGATAAATCGTTGAGGTCATTTAGTTTCATGAAATAACTCATGAAATCAATTATGGCAAAAGAAGACAAAGGGATGACATTAGCAGTGAGCAGCAACATTAGAAACATATCTGTATGTCTACAAAGTGAGGTGAGGATTTGGTAATCATATGGTTAATTTTCTTAGAGTAAATGACCACCCCAAATGATAATGATGAATATGGTGGTGACAATGATGCCATTAGCAAAAGTGACCATTTATTATGTGCTTACCAGGTGTCAGGCATTTTTCTAAGCGTTATTCTTGCATTAATTCATTTGATTCGCAAAGAACTCTAACAGGTAAGTATTATTTTTACCCCCACTTTTACAGACAAACAAATTGAAGTACAGGGAAGTTACTAACTTATTTGAGGTCACACACTAGTAGTGGTAGAGGTGTGATTCAAGCCCAGGCAATTTAGCTCAGATACTTTCCTCTAAATCACTACTTTTTATATGCAAAATCTACAAATCTGATGTTCTTAGCTCTCTAACTACCTCAAATGATTATCTTCAAAGACAAGTGTGGTCAATGGGAAGCACTTTGAAAACTTTACTATAGTAAACAGTATAAGGATGGATTATTTAACCAAAATATTTTATCATTGCATTCTCTCTCTCTCTCTCTCTCTCTCTCACACACACACACACACACACACACACACACACACAGAGTAATGGCAGACTTGCTTGGTTTTATACCAAGAGCTAATGATGTTGCTGTCTGCTTTCTCAGGGAGTCTAATATATAAATCAAGAAGATGATGGCCTTCAGAGAATGTTTAAGGTGCTGAAAAGGCTCTCTTTCTTCAAAGTATCCCTAACACACCTCTTCTGGTGCTAGGAACTCCTCCACTGGGGGCAACGTAGTACAAGAAGGACTCATACAGGCAACATTAGCACCAGTGTGGTTTGGTGTAGCCTGCCAATGAGGTGGAGAGGGAGGGGGATGGACTTGGCTTTGGTTCTTTGTAAATAAACACCTTTCTCACCTCTAACAACCCTTTAGGTGAACGTAATGCCTGGTAAATTGCACAACCACTCAGGATTGATAAAAAATTAATCAGTAACATCTACTGAGAATTAATTAGTTAGATTCCTACCCAGGTGAACATATTAGAGAAGGGCATGTATTAGAAGTAAAGGCAGTTGGAAGATGGCAAGCAGAGTAGAGAATAGTCACTAGAAGTCCTGTGGTGTGTGAAAAAGTGCCAAGAGAGCACTGTAGCTCTTCAAGTGGGTGCTATAGATCCTCAACAGGGTGTTAAATATGTCTCCAACAAGAGCCCTGTAGTGGAGAATAAGAAAGGAATGAGGTGAGGAAGTTATTATCAGAACAGCCCTTTCTTATTTCATATCATTGCTTTGGTCTGTCTTTATCATAGTTTTATTCTTGTCTGTTCCCCCTGTTGTACCCCACAGTCTTTCCCTTATCTGAGAAAAGTTCTAAGGATTCCCTGACTCCCTCTCCCTTCATTAATTCCCTTACCTCCCCATTTCATCATCGCCTGCCTGTGCAAATCTTGTACTCTATTTCCCACAATTTGTTTGTGATCAGGCAAATACATGAGTTATGGGAAGGAAATGAGTAGAAGAAAGAAAGGTATGTTACAGACTATTGATTTTTTTTTTACCTCATTGTTTACTCCTTCCTTAGTGTAGAAGACTATCTTTTGGATCATGATATGAAAGTTCAGGAGTTGTAGCTTTAGGTTTTGCATTGAGAATCATGGATTCATAGTTTTAGACCTAAGTGTGACTGCAGTTCAGATCTTTTTCTAAAGGAACAAGGTAATGCAGACCCAAAGACTTGAGACTTTCCCAAGATGTGACAAGTCTTCTGGCTCCTGGTGTCATGTCATTTTCATTCCACTACATTAAAATATTAGGTGCCTACCTGTTCGCATATCAAACCCCCAGCATACCCATATACATTTACACATTCCCACTGGCTCTAAAACCAGTCCATGTGTCTGGGCTTTCAGGAATGAAAACAGCTTTCCTATTATTTTTTCCTCACAGTGGAGGAGAAGAAATACTTTAATGAGGCCTATGATTTGTGAATGGTTTAAAAAGGTGGTTACCATGTTGAATGTATCTAGTTTGTCCACGTATCTAAGTACTGGTCTAAAGAGATTTATTACTCTTCATGATGTCATGATTCCTAAGTGGCACCGGATGAAATTTCAGGCTGGGAAATGGTTACCCTGGTTACGTTCCATTATGCATAGTGAGAAGGTAAGGAGAAAAGGATTAGTGTTTGTATTTTATAAAAATTAGAATCAACATCTCCTTAAGGACAGGGATATTATCTGTCTTGTTTACTGGGTTATGTCGACACTGTGGGCTCTGAGTCAGTAACTATTGACTGAAAACCATCAGCCTCACTGTGTTTCTTGATCTGTGCAAAGAGACATTTTTCTTTTGTTGGGTCTTTTTTATTTTTAAAAATAGTTTTATTGAGATATAATTTACATTGCATATAATTCATCTATCTAAAGTGTACAACTTAATGGCTTTTAGTATATTTACAGAGTTGTATCTCTATCAGCACAACTTTAGAAACCCTATGCCCCCACACTCTTAGCTATTACTCCTTGAACCCCACATCCCCCTGGCCCTAGGCAACCACCAATCTATTTTCTATCTTCATAGACTTACTTGTTTTGGATATTTCATATAAATGAAATCGTACAATATGTGATCCTTTGTTATTGGTTCCTTTCTCTTAGCATTGGTTCCAAGTTTCATCCATGTTGTTGCATGTATCAGTTATTCTTTTTTTATATTACCAAATAATATTGCAGTATGTGTATATACCACATTTTATTTATTCATTTGTCAGTTAATGGACATTTAAGTTGTATCCGCTTTTGACTATTATGAATAATTCTGTATGGACATTCATGTACAAGTTTTTGTGTTTTCATTTCTCTTAGTTTTATTTCCCTTTTTTAAAAGATTTTATTTATTTATTTGACAGAGAGAGAGAGAGACACCACAATGAGGCAGAGAGGCAGGCAGAGAGAGAGGAGGAAGCAGGCTCCCTGCTGAGCAGAGAGCCCAATGTGGGACTTGATCCCAGGACCCTGAGACCATGACCTGAGCCGAAGGCAGAGGCTTAATCCACTGAGCCACCCAGGCACCCAGTTTCATTTCTCTTTTATGTATGTTTTCATTTTTACTTAGGAATGGAATTGCTGGATCATATGTTTAACCATTTGAGTAATTGCCACATTGTGGCAAATGGCTGCACCATTTTACATTTCCACTAGCAATGTATGAGGGTTCCAATTTCTCCATTTTCTTGCCAACACTTGTTACGCTTTTTTATTATAGCTATCCTAGTGAGTGTAGGGTGGTATCACATAGTGGTTTTTATTTGCATTTTCCTGAAAGCTAATGCATGTTGGGCATTTTTTTCATGTAGATACTGGCTATTTGTCTATCTTATTTTGATAAATATTTAATAATTTATAATTCTATATATTCATATAGTGTTGGTGTCGATTTCTATTTTAAGGAATAACTTTGAGCTGATAATATAAGAATTAAGAGAAGAATTGAGATTCAGTCACAAAGGACTATGTAGGGTGTAATTCCCTTGATATAAAATGTTTAAAATAGGGAAATTCATAGTGACAGAAAGTAGATTACTGGTTACTTGGGGGCTTGGATAGAGAAGAAATGTGGAATTGCTGCTATGGGTGAGAGGTATCCTTTTGGGTGATGAAAATATTTTAAAATTAAACTATGGCGGTGGTCTCACAATTCTGTAGATATATGGAAAACTATTGAATTGTGTATTCAAAGAGAAGAATTTCATCATATATGAATTATGACTCAATATAGCTGTTAAAAAGAAAGCCAGAGCAAAAAGAAACAAAAACAGAAACAAGAATCGAAGCAGATAGTTCTCTCAGGTATCGGTCTATTGAACTCAAAGTATGCTTTTCTCTTTGCAGTTTGCATAGCTCGTAAGTCACATTTAATTAGAATAGAGGACAAATAATATGACATGCACATTTTCCATGCCCTGGACTCCAAAACCAGGTGTCACTTGACTTGATAGTAGAATATCTTCTTTTTTCTCACTTATAAGGGAGAATATAGGTAAAGTTAACATTTCCAAGAAAAATTAAGGGTTTTTACAGTGTAATCATTTTTGGTATATCTCATATTTTAAACTAAGGTTAACAGAAACTTAAGAGTAAATTAATGCCTTTCCAATGTAGCATCTTTTCAAATAATATTTATCAAGAATTGCCGTGGACAAGCATTCTGCTAGATATTTTTACACATTTCCTCATTAAGATGCTATTTTTAAAAAAAGACTTACTTATTTTTAGAGAGAGAGAGAGTGCATGCAAGTGGGGAAGGGGGCAAAGGGAGAGGGAGAAAAATCTGAAGGAGACCCCGCACTGAACGGGGAGCCTGATGCTTGATCTCAGAACCCTGCGATCATGATCTGGGCTGAAATCAAGAGTCAGACACTCAACCAACTGAGCCACCCAGGCACCCCACCTTATTAAGATACTATTAACTCCATGACTAAAGGTGCCTGAATTTCTTTTATTTGATAGCAGGCTTAGAATAGCATACTTTTGCCTGTGCTGTGATATGGAGAGAAATTTCCAGTTGATATCATTTTCCCTTGGGGTAGCCTAAGAATACAATAGTTAATAGACAATCTGGGTCAAGAGAGGAGAAAATAGAAGGTAAACAGGAAAAAAAATCACCGGTCCTAAGTAATTTTGAAATCCATCTAGGCAAAACCTTATTTAATTTCAAGACCTGGGAATAATCCTCCCTGACTTGAAGCTCTGACCTCTGGTCTCTCAGGTCTGCCCTATAAATCATCCTGCCTTTTCTTTCACACTTAGCATATGTTTGCTGCTGAGTAGTTTTATTAGCAACTTTGTTGCCTGTAGAATTTTAGGAATCTGACAGTCTTCTTTTGTCTTCTTTTGTATCCCTCAGTCCTAGTTGGTAGTATTTCCGTTGGCATATTATTCTCAAGAACTTTGTGAGTCTCCTGTCGGTGTCGTGGGGGGGCGGGGTTCACTTCTTTTTTTTTTTTTTAAAGGTTTTATTTACTTATTTGACACAGAGAGAGATATTACAAGTAGGCAGAGAGGCAGGCAGAGAGAGAAGAGGAAGCAGGCTCTCCACTGAGCGGGGAGCCTGACGCTGGGCTTGATCCCAGGACCCTGAGATCATGACCTGAGCTGAAGGCAGCGGCTTAACCAACTGAGCCATCCAGGCGCCCCAGGGGTTCACTTCTTTAGATTAGAGGTGCCTCTACAGGTTTTTCCTAGATAATCCAGTCTCTGTTTTTGCCTACAGCTGAGATGGCTGTGGGGATCTGTGAGTCACGTGCATAATTCTTTAAAAGAGCCCTTTATGTTACTGACTACTCTGAATTTTTTATTTTTCTGAAATATTATCAAAACATTGTTTAGCCACATCCTTAGTTGTTGTTGTTGTTTTCCTCCCTAGAGCATGGTTTTCTGATATTGAATCTCTTACTTTTTGTACCTTTTGCGATCTGGATAGGTTGAACATTCCCCACATCATCATATCCTAGTTCCATTTTGTTTAATAGTTCTTTCCTCAACTTATCTCTTTCCTTTTCCATTTTACTATAAACAGCAAGAGGAAGCCAGACTACCTTCAACACTGCTTGGAAATCTGAACTATATATCCAAGTTCATCACAAGTTCTGCTTTTTACATAACAACATACACAATTCTGTTGTGTTTTCTGCCAGTATATAATAAAGATCCTTTTTCTTCCATTTTCCAATAACACGATCGATCCTCATGTCTAAACTAGAACAATCATTAACATCCATATTCTATTAAAAGTCTATTTGAGGCACTCTGGCTTCTAATATGAACCACGAAATTCCTTCGGCCCCTGTTCACTGTCCAATTCCAAAGTCACTTCTATATCCTTGATGTTTGATACAGCAGTATCCTACTCCAAGGTACCACAATCTGTATTAGTTCCTTTTGCTGATGAAGCAAATTATTATATTGAAAACAAAGTGAATTTATTATCTTATAGTTCTAGAGATTAAAAATCTGAAACAAGATTCATGGAGCTAAAGTTAGGGTGTTGGTAGGGCTGCATTCCTCTCTGGAGGCTCTAATGAAAGAATCTGTTTTTTTTTTTTCAGTCTCTAGCCACTTTGCATTCTTTGGTTTGTAATCCCATTTCTTAGTCTTTGGAGCCAGCAAGTTGAGCCATCTCTCTGGTTCTTTTTCTTCTGCTTTCTTCCTCAAATTATAAGGATCCTTGTGATTACATGGGGCACACATAGATAATAATACAAGATGATGTTTCTATCTCAGAATCACTTAATTAGCAACATTAATTCCATCTGCAAACTTAATTCCCCTTTGTCATGTAGCTTAACATGTTCATAGATTCTGGAAGATCAGGATTTGAATATCTTTGGGGTTCTTTATTATTCCCACCACAATACTCCTGTGGAAAGTGAAAAGAATATTTCTTCAGGAGGCTGTATTTATTCATAAGTAATGTTTAGATTTTCAAGGTTAAACACAAGCTTTCATTTGGAAAAGATTCTGCCTTTAGTTTGTCTAAGTATTAAAAAAATTTATATGGATTCCTAAAGTGTTTGAATAGCAAAAAAATTTTTTGGAAGTAGAGAAGAAATTTGAAGTCAATTTTTAGTTTGAAAATTGACCAGAAAATTTTATCTGCATTTTTTGCTTGTAAAAGGATTTTTCTCAATAAAATAGCTTATTTTCATCATCATTTATAATAAGCTAAATTTGTAGACTAGAATCTTATTCTTTAGACTTACTTGTACACCAGAGATATTAGGCTTCAAAAATGAAAAATTTTTTCAGCCAAAATAAAAGCCAAGAGAAATCCTTGCCATCAGACCTGCACTAAAAGAGGACAGTTCTTCAGGTAGAAGGAAAAAAATGATATCAGATAAAATTCAGACCTACACAAAATAATGAAAAGTTCTGGAAATGATAGAAGTTGGTATCAAAGCAGAAGATATTTTTCCTTATTAAAAAAAAGTCTTTAAAGATAATTCACTGTTTTGAGTCAAAATAGAAATGAGTTGGGTTTATAACACATGTAGAAGTAAAATGCATTTCAATAATAGCATAAAGGGTAGGAAGGAGAATTGCAAGTATATCGCCATAAGCTTTTTTTATGGTACACATAATGATAAATTACTCAAGGTTAACAACAAAGCCTGGATGATAGGACATCTGTTTACAACATGGTTTACTGAGAATTTTAAGGCCACTGTTGAAGTCTACCTCTCAGAAAAAGATTTTTTCAAAATATTACTGCTTGTTGACAATGCACCTGGTCATCCAGGAACTCTGACAGAGATGTACGGTGATCTTCATGCTGTTTTCATGCCTGCAAACACAACGTGCTTTCTGCAACCCATGGATCAAGAAGTATTTTCACCTTTCAAGTTTTCTTATTTAGGAAATACATTTTGTGAGGCTAGAGCTGCCATAGGCAATGATTCATTCCTCTGATGGAACTGGGCAAAGTAGATTGAAAACCTTCTGGAAAGGATTTGTCATTTTAGATGCCATTTAGATGCCATTCATGATTGATGGGAAGGAGTCAATATATCAACTTCAACAGGAATTTGGAAAAGTTGATTCCAAACTTTATGTATGAATTTGAGAGGTTCAAGACTTCAGTGGAGGAAGAAACTCAGATGTGGTGTAAGTAACACAGGAATTAGAATTAGAAGCGGAGACTGAAGAATGGGACCGAATCACTGCAGTCTCATGATCAAACTTCACGGGGTGAGCAGTCGCTTCTTATGGCTGAGCAAAGAAAATGGTTTCGTGAGATGGAATTTACTCCTGGTAAAGATGCCATGAATGCTGTCTAAATGACAACAGAGGATTTATTTATTTTTTATTTATTTATTTTTAAAAAGATTTTATTTATTTGACAGAGAGAGAGAGAGAGAGAGAGAGATCAGATCACAAGTAGGCAGAGAGGCAGGCAGAGAGAGAGAGAGAGGAGGAAGCAGGCTCCCCATTGAGCAGAGCCCTGAGATCATGACCTGAGCTGAAGGCAGAGGCTTTAACCCACTGAGCCACCCAGGCACCGCAACAGAGGATTTAAAATACCACAAAAACTTAGTTGATAAAACAGCAGGAGGATTTGAGACAATTGACTCCAATTTTGGAAGAAGTTCTACTGTGGTTAAAAGGCAACAAACACCATCACAAGCTGCAAGGAAATCATTCATGAAGGGAAGAGTCAATCGATGAGGCAAACTTCATTGTTGTCTTACTTTAAGAAATTGCCACAGCCACCCCCATCTTTATCAGTCACTACCCTGATCATTCAGCAGCCATCAACATCAAAGAAAACCCTCCACTAGCAAAGATTCCAACTTGCTGAAAGCCCAGGTGATGGTTAACATTTTTTAGCAGTAAAGTATTTTTTATAAATTAAGATACATGCATTGATTTTGAGACAGAATGCTACTGCGCAATTAGTAGACCTTAGTATAGTATAAACATAATTTTTATAGGCACTGGGAAACCAAAAATTCATTTGACTCACTTGACTGTAATATTCACTTTATTGCGGTGGTCTGGAACCAAACTCCCACATTTCTGAGGTATGACAGTAATTTTTTTTTAAAACTGATTCTAGTTTGAGTCTCAATGTAAGTGGATAGTCATCCTCTGAACTGCAGGAGGTTGCAAAGAAAGGGAAAGCCATTTGTTGATTAACTATTTTTGTCTTAGAGAACTACTAAAAGTGACCCCATTTTTAAAAAACTTTAAATCCAGTATAGTTAATATACAGTGTTATATTAGTTTTAGGTATATAATATAGTGATGTGACAAGTCTGTACTTAGTGCTCATCATGATAAGTGTACTCTTGGTCCCCTTCACCTATTTCACCCATCCCTCTAGCCACTTCCCCTCTGGTGACAATCAGTTTGTTCTCTATAGTTTAAGAGTCTGTTTCTTGGTATTTTTTTTTCTTTGTACAGTTGTTTTGTTTCTTAAGGTTCATATGTGAGTGAAATCATATGGTTATTTGTCTCTCTTTATTTCACTTAGCATTGTACCCTTTAGATCCAACCATGCTGTTGCAAATGACAAGATTTCATTCTTTTTTATGGTTGAGTAATATTCCATTATATATATCTGTATATCTATCTTCTTTTTGTTGATACAGTTTTCCCAACACCATTTGTTGAAGAGGCTCTTTTCCTATTAGATATTCTTGCCTCTTTTGTCAAACATTAATGGCCATATAATCATGGGTTTGTTTCTGGGGCTTTCTATCCTGTTCCATTGATTTCTGTGTCTATTTTTGTGCCAGTACCAAAGTGTTTTGATTATTACAGCTTTGTAGTATAACTTGAAATCTGGAACTGTGATACCTCCAGTTTTGTTTTTCTTTCTCAAGATTGTTTTGGCTATTCATAGTCTTTTGTGGTTCGATACAGATTTTAGGATTATTCCTTCTAGTTCTGTGAAGAATGCTATTGATATTTTGATAGGGATTGCACTACATTTGTAGATTGTTTTCAGTAATATGGACATTTTAACAATATTTCTTCTTCCAATCCATGAGCATGGAATATCTTTCCATTTGTTTATGTAGTCTTCAATTTCTTTCATCAAAGTTTTATAGTTTTCAGAGTACAGGTTGTTCACCTCCTTGGTTAAGTTTATTCCTAGGTATTTTATTCTTTTTTGTAATTATAAATGGGATTGTTCTTTTAATTTCTCTTTCTGATGCTTCATTATTGGTGTGTAGAAATGAAATGGATTTCTGTACATTGATTTTATATCCTGCAGCCTTACTAAATTCATTTTTCATTTCTCATAGTTTTTTGGTAGAGTCTTTAGAGTCTGTATATATGTCATTTGCAAATAGGGAAAGTTTTGCTTCTTCCTTACCCGTGTGGATGCCTTTTAGTCTCTTTTTCTTGTCTGATTGCTGTGGCTAGGACTTCCAATACTATGTTGAGTAAAACTGAGAGTAGATATCCTTGTCTTAACCTCATTTTAAGGTAAAAGCTCTTTAGTTTTTCACCATTAGATATGATGCTAGCTGTGGGTTTTTTCATTTATGATCTTTACTACTTTGAGGTATGTTCCTTCTATACCTACTTTGTTAAGGGTACTTTGTCAAATTTTTTTTTCTGCATCTATTGAAATGATCATGTGGTTTTTATCCTTTCTCCTGTTGATATGATGTATCACGAGGATTGATTTATGAATATTGAACCATCCTTGTACCCCACTTGAATAAATCCCACTTGATCATGGTGAATTATTTTTTAATGTGTTTTTGGATTGGGTTTGCTAATATTTTGATGAGGAGTTTTACATCTTTGTTTATCAGAGGCATTGGCTTGTAGTTGTCTTTTCCTGTTGTATCTTTATCTAGCTTTGATATCAGGGCAATGCTGGCCTCATAGGATGAATTTGGAAGTTTTCTTTCCTCTTCTACTTTTTGTGAATAATTTGAAAAGAAAAAGTATTAACTCTTATTTAAATGTATGGTCAAATTCCCCTGCAAAGCCATCTCATCCTGACTTTTGTTTGTTGGGAGTTTTTTTTAATTACCCATTCAGTGTCATTGCTGGTAATAGGTCTGTTCAAATTTTCTATTTCACCTTGATTTGGTTTTGGAAGATTATAAATTTCTAGGAATTTTTCCATTTTTTCTAGGTTGTCCAATCTGTTGACATATACTTTTTCATGATATTCTCTTATAATCTTTTGTATCAGTTGTTATTTCTCCTCTTTCATTTATGATTTTGTTTATTTGAATCCTCTTTCTCTCTCTTTACTTTCTTTTTTTTTTTCTTCCTGCTTTAATCTTTGTTATTTCCTTCCATTTCCTTCTTTCTACTGTTTCCGTTTCTGGGCTTTGTTATTTTTTCTTTTTTTTTTTTGCTTCTTCAGGTAGGCTTAAATTGTTGTAAATGTCCCTCTTCCCTCTTTTAAAAGAAGAGATTTTTCTGCATCCCATAGATTTTTGGGGTATTGTGTTTTTATTTTCATTTGTCTTCATGTATTTTTTATTTTCTTTTTGATTTCTTGGTTAACTCATTCATTGTTTAGTAGCATATTGATTAACCTCCATGTATTTGTGTTCTTTCTATATTTTCTTGTGGTTGATTTCTAGTTTCCTAACATTGTGGTCAGAAAAGATGCATGGTATCACCTCAGTCTTTTTAATTTGGTGACATTTGTTTTTGGCCTAATATGTGATCTATTCTGGAGAATGTTCCATGTGCACTTGAAAAGAATGTGTATTCTGCTCTTTTAGGATGGAATATTTTAAATATATCTGTTAGGTTTATCTGGTCCAATATCAGTCTAACACCACTGTTTCCTTTTTCTATCTGTTGATGACCTACCCATTGATGTGAGTGGGGTGTTAAAATCCTCTACTATTATTGCATTACTTCCTTAATTGATTCCTTAATGTATTACTTCCTTATTAATATTTGTTATTACTTCTTTACGAGTTTAGGTGCTCCCATATTTACAATTGTTATATCTTCCTTCCCTTTATGATTATATAGTTTCCTTCTTTGTTTCTTGTTAGTCTTTCTTTTAAAGTCTATTTTGTCCCATGTAAGTATTGTTACCCTGGCTTTCCTTTCACTTTTATTTGCATGATAAATGTTTTTCCATAGTTTCACTTTCAATCTGCATGTGTCTTTGGATCTGAAATGAGTCTCTTATAGGCAGGATATAGATGGGTCTTGCTTTTTTTATCCATTCTATCACCTTATGTCTTTTGATTGGAACATGTAGTACATTTACATTCAAAGTGATTAATGATAGGGCGCCTTGGTGGCTCAGTGGGTTAAAGCCTCTGCCTTCAGTTCAGGTTATGATCTCAGGGTACTGGGATCAAGGCCCGCATTGGGCTCCCTGCTAGTCAGGGAGCCTGCTTCCTCCTCTCTCTCTGCCTGCCTCTCTGCCTACTTGTGATCTCTCTCTCTCTGTCAAATAAATAAATAAAATCTTAAAAAAAAAAACCCGAAAAACCAAAGTGATTAACGAAAGGTATGTACTTATTGCCATTTTGTTATTTGTTTTACAGTTTTTTTTTAGTTCTTCTCTTTTCCTTTCTTTTCTTGCTGCTTTCTCTCGTGGTGTGCTTATTTTCTTTAGTGATATACTTGTATTTTTTTTTAATTTTTTACGTATCTATTACTGGTTTTTGGTTTGTGGTTACAATTAGGTTTATATATAACATCTTCTGCATATAGCAGTCTATATTAAGTTGATGGTTGCTTAAGTTTGAACCCTTTCTAAAAGCACTAAATTCCCTGTGTAGGTTCCCCAGGCCTGGGTGTCTGGCTTGGGGAACTGCTCCTCTCCTTCTCTACACCAACAACATCCCTCCCTCCCATGGACAGTCCTGCTTCTGAGTGTGTCTCTGCTTCTCCTTCCCTCTGTTTGGCTTCTGAATCTTTGGTTCCTGACTGTGCGTCTGCCTCTCTTACCCTCTTCTATGTAGCCTCTTCTCTACCTTTAGTTGTGGAAAGACTGTTCCACCAGTCTTTAGTCTTTTTATGGGTCATTTACACTGATGTGGGTGTTTTCTAGTCATATGTATGGGACAAAGTGAGCTTAGGGTCCTCCTACTCTGCCATCTTCCCCAGAAATCCAACCCCATTTGTTTTTGTGGGGAACCTTAATCTAGAGGAGCTACAAATATTAGCAGTCTAAAGATGTACAAGTAACCATGGCAAATTTCTAGTAATGCCTACTCTGTAATTCCAAAAATCTATATTCAACACTGTTATATTAATATTTGTTGAATAAATTAATGGACGGATAGTATTTTTGGAGTCAAATGATAATATTATGAGGTTTTAGTGTGATTAATTCCCATTTGCAGAAAGCTTGTTGACTAAATTAATGGGATTTGTGGGAAATCTTGGTTTTTCTGAAATTGATTATATCTTTCTATTGTAATATTTCCATGACCTCATTAATTAACCACGTCTTAAAAACTCGTTTTAGTAAAGTAAGTAGAAATGAATCAAAGCAATAAAGGAAGCACATTGGTTGAAAAAATATAAGGTTGAAATAAAAGATGTATCTTCTGATTGCCATAATTTAAAAACCATTTTGAGGATCATCAAAACATTAATACCTATGATAGTCATCTTCATATTCATATCTCAGACACGTTCTCTCCCTTAATCTTATGGAACAGCATTGGCACAATCAATGTGTTGCTAAGGAAACATATCAAGCACAAACATAAAAGGCATAACAGATTCAAAGGGTTCTGGGGAATTATTATAAAGCCATAAAACCTGCCAAATAATTGCAACAATAAAAGTGGAAAATTAATTTCAAGCAAGACTAAACATTTCAACTGACTGCTGAGAGACTTTTGAAGAATATATACATGCTAGGAAAAAGGGGTGAGGACTTTTAAAGATCCAAGTGGTTAATTAATGGAGACTGAAGCCAAATGTAAGCATTGGGATCATAGCAGAAAAATATCGTTTCTGGTTTCACAAAGGGGAATTTGCCCTAATCAAATTTATTAGTAAGAAAGAGGAGGGTTCAGAGAACAGGCTCCTTGAAGCAGTTGAAAAATGGACCAATATTCTAAGCTTTGAGATTTGGTGTGTTTCTTAGTCCAAGTAAAATATAACCAGGGTGTTAAAGGAAGTAGAGACAGAAATAGGAGACCCTTTTTATGAATAGTTTTACAAGTGCACTTAGCTCTGGAGAGACCCCCTAGGATTAGCCAATATGATGGAATTATTTTTAAAGGGTCTGGGAATGTACCATGTGGCTTGGATACCAGTTGACGTCACTCATAAGAAAAGTGTTAAAAGGTGTTTTGAAGGTCAAATGAAGAAACACTTGGAAGCTTACTTGCTCGATGAAGGAATGCCAACTGATTTTTTCAGATGGGAAAGAGATGCTCCATTAACTTGTCAACATTTTAGAAAGGTATTATTTCTGCGGAAGGAAAGAGGTGTTATAACACATCCTTAGCATTGCCCTATAGTGGGCAATTTATTGAAATGCTTTACTAGGGTTAAAGTGATCCTTTCTCTTAAAAGTGGCATAATGGGAAAATTGGTAGATTGAATTGAAACTTGCTAAATTGTGAGAAACGGAAGTCATTTGGCAATTGAACCATTGCTAGTTCAGAAAATGACCATCTTTAGAGGACTTCATTTTGGCAGCCATGATGAAAACCTCCCCCTTTTAGGTAACATCTGTATAAAAACCTCTTCCTAGGTAGTGTGTATACAATTTCATATATACATGGTATGTGACTATAAGATGCAAAACTTATTTATTAATACAATTTGAAAACTAAGGGAAAGTTTGTCCCATCAAAGATATCACCTTAGCAGGCACCATACTCATTTCAGGGATGCTGCCTTTGGACAAATCATTCTCAGAATTTCTCTTGTGGAATTGTCCCACAAGACCATGGCAAACTTTAAAAATTATATTTAAAAGTGAAAAATTTCATACTTTGAGTCAAAATATTATATTTGGGAAAGGTCCAGAGAAATCACAGTCTCATCTGGTAAAGAAAGTGAGTGATTAAACTGTTACTAATTTAAGAAAAAATGAGGTGTTACTATTAAGTAAAGAAAGTGATATTCTTTTGTGGCTTATTATCTGGTTTTCAAAATAATTCCTGAAGCATTTTAAACATATTTTAGTCAGTGAGGTATGCTTGTAATAGGGCTAAAGATTCTTAAGCTGACTGCTTTAAAGAATAATTTTAGAATGAGTTTGGGTATGTTGGCTACAAAGCCAGTCTCACGGTGTTTATTGTTTTAACTTATACAGAGAGAGAAGTTAGAGGGATATTAGTGTCTAGTGAAAATCCATTGGTGATTTTAAAGATGAACAACATATATTTACATTTTTATAGAAAAGGGAAGAGTCAAGATTTTGTTGTGGTATGCTATAAAGAGTTATGGTACCTACCAGAAGGTGAGTTGAGGCTATGTGAACTTGGATTAGTCACTTTAACATTTTTTAGTATCTGCTTTTTCTCTTAAAGGTGATGCTATGTTTACTTTGGAAGATGAGCCAAAATATTACTGTCCCATGTGAAAAACATGCATGTACACACATCATAGAGTGAATGTGAGGTTCAGATGAAATACTGTGTGAAAAAGCACTTGAGAACTCTAATTGTCAACAAATACATTGTAATTTTAGAGAAAATATTTTATGAGGAAAAACTAGAAGCATTTAGTTAGAATAAAGCATTTAGACAGAAGCATTTAGAAGAGTAAAGACACTGCACTTCATTCTGCCCCTTACTTTCTTGAAACATTAACCTGTTATTTTTTTGCATAAAGAAAACAAAAACTTTGCCATAATTTTTCTATATGTAAATGAAATAGAAATAATACTGCCTTCCATTTATCATGTGGAAATACAAGTGGAAATAATAACAAAGTCTGAAGAGAAAGACACTGTATAAAGTATATCTTTTTTTTTTTAAAGATTTATTTATTTATTTTGGAGAGAGAAAAAAAGAGAGGGGGAGAGAACACACATGTGAGCAGGGGAAGGGGCAAAGGGAGAGGGAGAGAAATCCTGAAGCAGACTCCCCACTGAGTGAGGAGACTGAGGCAGAGCTCAATCCCAGGTCCCTGAGATCATGACCTGAGCCAAAATCAAGAGTTGGCTGTTTAACCGAGCCATCCAGGTGCCCCAAAGCATAATTTCATCTTATGTGAAGTGGCCTGGCAAGTGCCAGGTATACAGTTGGTTTACAAATACATGCGATTTATTATTGATGTCCTTAGTATTCATGTAGAATGGTTTGTCATTCAGTCTAGTACTTCCGAATTTACGTATTATTTAAAACTCAGTTTTGAGCATACTTTATTATAAAAATATTGATATTTTATTTCCTTAACACATTAATTGTAGTCCAGGAGACCCTAGAGGAGGGAAATATAACCTGCCTTTATCAATAGAAAATCCACCAAGTAATGGCAAATATGACTTCAGTACATGAATTACTTTGAACACAAAAGAGTCAGGACAAAAGAACCTCACCTTATTTTTAGATTTCTAAATTGCATATTGAAATTGAGGATCTAGAAATGGAAACATCATGCAAAATGCCCTGAACTTAGGCGATGCTTTGCATTTGGCATGGAAAAATTCTCAGCCTCTGAAAGGATGAAAATTTGTCATTACTCTTTCTTCTCTATTACTGGGCCAAGCTGGTGTGTGTTATAAATCAGCTCATTATGCCCAGGGAAGGATATTGAATAGTCTCTATTCAGTTAGAAAAATGTCAGCAATACATCTTTGAAGATGTCAGACCTCTTCGTTCTCTAATATTCTTCAACATGCACCCAGTGATTCTGTGTACTGGACTTTGCCATGTGAAAATTCAAGCTCCAAGATGCAGTGGGAAGGAAAGTGAGAGGACACTGGGGACACTGGCATACAGCATGATGCCACAGAAAAGCTAAGCTAGTTTCCTTTTGTAAAATCCACAAACTATCTTTACTAAGGCTTCAGTACACCGAGAAGTTAGACACACTCACTACAGGTTAGATCATCACAGAAGTAGTTCTTCCTTTATCACCTGGAGGGTTTCTAAAATGTCTTGTCCATTTTTTCTGAATCCAGTGGTAGAGGACTAGAACTAGGGGCTGAGTGAAATAGCTCACACTTTACTTCATAGATATTTCATGAAGTGACCCTCCAGTTATTATGAGACCTATGGCTGTCCCTTGGTCCAGGTAGAGATGTTCTGAATGGATATATGTAAGAGACATAGCCTTACATATCTATCTATCTATCTATCATCTATCTATATAAATATACATAAAATTTATTTATTTGAGGGAGAGAGTGTGTGTGCGTGAAAGAGAGCATGAGGAGGGGGGAGGGGCAGAGGGAGAGGGAGAAGCAGACTCCCCACTGAGCCGGGAGTCTGATGTGTGGCTCAATCCCAGGAACTGGGTTCAAGACCTGAACTGAAGACAGATGCTTAACCAACTGACCTACCCAGGCACCTGCCTTACTTATCTATTTTAAACATATTTATAACATAAATATAAACTTATAATTTATATATTAATTTGGGTAGAGGTAAGATATTTGCTACATTCAGCAAAATCTGAGCAGTCTCTGTTAGGTAGAATCCCGTCCATGCAAAGTGAGACAGTAACCAGTGGTTCTTGAACTTGGGATTAGTTAAGGGATTTATTTAGTATGCCTAAATCTTAAAACTGAATAATAACTGCATTAATTTTATTGTAAATGAACTTAAACATAAAATATTTTTCTTATAAATTCTTCTCCATAGACCAGTGGTATTACTAGGGACTGGAGATAACCTTTAGCTACAGGGGTCAAGCCCGAGAGTGTTCTAATCAGATAGGACTGTCATTTTCTTTGTGTTATCCTGGTTCTACTGGCTTTATCTTGAGAGTCCCATGAGAGCCTACTTTGGGCTTATTCCTTTTTGGTTTCAGTTTTCTTCTGTTTTTATTTTTTGGTTGTTGTTATAAACTTCATCAAGTTATAGTCTTTGTCAATTGGTTTATATAGGCACTTTGTTTCAATGCTATATACGCTGAAGAAAGCTTGAGTGCTTAAACTGATGAATCATTTTTCTGTTTTTCCTTGACCTGGTACCTCTCTGAACAATTTTTGATTTATGTATCTATGTAAATATACTTTCTGTTGTCTGCTTCCTCTAGGTTACTATGTGAAGATAGGGTTTATAATTCATTTTCTTTGGTGGTAAAAGTGATTCATGTCTGAGATGCTAGCTGAAAATAGATGCCCAGTAAATCAGAGAGACTGCTTTTGACCACAGGTAACAGAAAGTCAGGGGTGTCTTAAACCATTAGGTTGTTTAACTTGATGGATAAGAAGCCCAGGGTTAGACAGTAAGGGGGTGGCTCGCTAGCTAGGTGCTGCCCGCAAGGACCCAGGCACTTTAGTTTTTGCTCAAGATGTAGGCTTTATCCTTTGCCTCATTTATGTCACAGAGGGTTGCCGTAGGTCTTGACATCAGTCCTAATGTGATGGCATCTAGAGCAGAAAGAGAGAGAAGAGGGGCAAATGGGATTACTCCATGGGCATGTCTCTGTTTTTGAGACCAAAATATTTTCTGATTCAGATTTCTTTTTTTACATAGTATTTTTCAGAATTATGTCTCATGGACACCTTAGTGGCAGAGTGTCTGGGAAGAATTTTTATCATTTCTTAGGCTTTCTGACTTGGGAGCAGGCATTGGCTATGGAACAGATAACTAAGGAATCATACCAATTGCAATCATCATGTTTGAATTTCCTGCATTACACACAAACATTCACCTTTCAGCCATAGATGAGGGGTATTTCTAATATCTCTTAGTATCACAAGAGCCACATATATATACCTATGCTTTTATCCTTCACACATTTCTAAAGGGGAATGTTAATGGATCATAAAGAAAAATAACACGATTTAATAGCAGGATTATATGGATGAATACAGAAATTTTCATTCACCAGAAATGAATATTTTGCTGTGTTCTACATATGTACAGTGTATTCTCAATAAATAAATATTAAAGAAAATTATGAGCAGAAATTGATCCAGCTCTGGCATTTCTCTGAGTGCCACTGGATAACTCTTCATTGCTGCAATTAAAGCAAACATTAAAACCCATGCTTGATTAATATGAAAACAAAAATGTTCTGTTAATAAAACTAACCATTGAAGCCATTGGGTGTATAGATCACAGAGGGTGATCCTCAGGACCAGAAGAGGTGGGTGTTATAAATATCAAGAAGGCTAAAGCTATTTTAAGAATTCTTTTGTCACACACACACCCACACGCGTGCGTGCGAGGGCGCACATACTAACACACGCACATACTTGTCATACTTGAACTGTTGGGTTTTGTGAGCAAGGAACATAAGAATATAAAAGGGGGTTAAGGTGCCTGGGTGACTCAGTTTGTTAAGCATCTGACTCTTGGTTTCGGCTCAGGTCAGGATCTCAGGGTGATGGATTTGAGCCCTGCTTTGGGCTCTGTGCTCAGCGGGAAGTCTGCTGGAAAACTCTCTCCTTCTGCCCTTCTCCCCACTCTCTCTCTCTCTCTCTCTAAAATAAATAAATAAATTTAAAAACAAATAAAAGGGAAAATCCAAGGACTACATCGCCCAAGAATGGTGGATTGAAGGGTTGGAGATATTAGCCAGGGCAAAGGCAAAACTGTTCTATAAATTAGGGGAATGTATAATAAAACATGTTCACTGGGCAGTTTCTTTACAGACATTTATTTGCATTGTTCACATGATTGAGCTTTATATGGGGTAAAGAAGAGCTTAATGATTTTAAAGACAAAGCCACATATTACTATTCTGTTTAAAATTTGAGGAATTTAGGGGGATTTGTGAGGCTACCTAAAAAAATTTGATACCATTTATATATTATAATATGATTGTCATCGTAGCAATAATCAGCATCTCTATCATGTTATGTAATTAGCATTTCTTCTTAGGGATTAGAAAAATTATGTTCTAGTCTCTTGGCAAGTTTGATGATTTTAATACAATATTGCTATCTGTATTCAGGATACTGTCATTAGATCTCTAGAACTTATTTACTTGCTACTCTGTTCTGTACCCCACCTCCTATACCCTGGTAACCCCGGTAACCCTAGATTTTATACTTTGTTTTTACAAATTTGGCTTTTTTAGATTCCACATATAGGTAATATCATAAAGTATTTGTCTTTCTCTGATTTATCCCACTTAACATGATGTTACAAGGAGCCATCCATGTTGTCACTAGAGTATGAAGACTGTAAGTCAAAATAAAACATGGCTTATTTAAGTAGCATCCACCAATAATACATAGGTATGCCTGCTCACAGATTTGTTGTGAAAGACCAATCCTGTATTCAGGCACTGGTGAAATGAGCTTTCTTAGAGAAATTCTATTCTAATTCTGTTTAGGTCTTTTCTTTATTCATGGAACCAATTCTTTGTTACCTACTGATTTTCTTATTGTAATAGTTGCCATTTTGAGTACTTACTGTATGCTGGATCTGTTGCTAAATGATTTATACACATGTTACTTAATGATTTTCTCAGTCTCCAAGACAAAGATTCATCAAGGTTAAGGTGTCCAGTAACAAAGCCAATGAGTGGCTGAAACAGAATGAGAACTTTGCTTCTCAAGTAGTCACACACCACAAACTAGTTCACTAAAGCTCAGACTGAAGTTGTAATTTTCTTGTATTTGGTATCATGGACAAATTGAAAAAATCTTTATATGTCTATAGTCGTTAAAATTTAGCCTTTAGATAAACTTTATTAATTTCTGTAGATATATGTGTCCTAAATTATATCCTTTGGAAAACTATTCCAAAAGATTTTAAGTAATTTTTTAAAAAGATTTTATTTATTTGACACAGAGAGAGAGAGAGATTGCAAGTAGGCAGAGAGGCAGGCAGAGAGAAAGGAGGAAGCAGGCTCCCTGCGGAGCAGAGAGCCAGATGCGGGGCTCGATCCCAGGACCCTGAGATCATGACCTGAGCCGAAGGCAGAGGTTTTAACCCACTGAGCCACCCAGGCATCCCAAATTTTAAGTAATTTTTATATGAAAAAGTGGTCCCATGGCCAGATAATTTTTAGAAACACTGGTTTATATAATGATGAATATACTGTTTGAAAGCAAGCCTCCCACAGTCTTTGAAATGATAATATGCATTGAACATCTGCATGAAGTATATGTCTTCAAATTATTTGATCATGGAAGGGCTGTTTGTGAAATGCTTATTAATATCTCAATAACCTAGCTTATATAGAATACAGTTTTCAAAATGATGCTTTAGCTCTTTTCAGTTTCAGAATGGACTACCCAGGTCCATTCGATGAAGGGGATTTACTATGCTTCCACAAGAAAACACTCTGGTTATTGTTCACAGCAAAATACCTTTTTTCCTATGCTGCTTCAATTTGAAAGAACTCCTGTAATTTGGATTTGAGTGGTAATATATAACATCCAGGATGACTGACATCTAGAAGCTTTCCCTTTAAAATTTAGAAATCCCTTAGCATTGATATGTATATTATGCTTTCAAATATCCATCTCTTTTATTCTTTCCTACTTATTTTTAGTAGCTGGGAATAAAGAAGAGATAACAATATGTCCATGTTCTTCTTTATTGTTTGCTATTTGACTATTTCTTGTCTCTCTGTGTGCAGTTTAGTTCTTCTCAACCTGATTGGATAACCCCCCAACAAGCTACAGGTAGGGCTATTCTGGTCTCAATGTATCCTCACAGTTTACCCCTGAGAACAAACACTGTTATATCATTGTCTTGTAAATGAGCCTTCTGTTCCTTGGTGTTATCTGTTGGGGCTTTGGTGTAATTTAAGACTGGAAGAGAAGAAATACAGGAGAAATTTCCAAGATTTACTATCTCCTTTTCTTGACTTCTACTTTTTTAGAGGTCCCAGTTAGCTTGGGAAGTCTTAGTTTCAAAAACATCTTTTCATTCTGCAGTTTCTCCAGCCACATGGTCAGCAGAACATAAAATGGTGGCCTGAATCATCACTCCATTTTGTTTCACATTCTCTAGAGTTAGGAGCGCCTTGAGACTAATACTATTTGTTGGGGCAAGTTGGCTCATTATTTCTGGGACAACTTCTACTTTCATTCTCTAGACTCTTCTTTGGGAAGTGTGACAGTTTCCACCCTTGGTTTTTCTCTGTGCTACTGTGGCATAATTGTTTCACACTGTGAGTCACTTGAAAAAAAACACCTTTGTACAACATACTACGGTCCAAGGGCTTGGGGGAGATTTTCACAGATCCATCCACTTTCTCTTGTACACATCTTTTGGGTATAAACCCCACAATGTTTACTGGTAGGAAACCTCTGTTCATTCTAATCAATGAATACATGCAAAACCTGCTACTCTCTTTTCTCACTCAGATTTTAAGGAATGATTCATACTAAGATGGCAAGGGCCAGACACCTCAGAGCCACAAGGTAACCACAGGCTCACACCTGTGTCTACAAATGGTAGCTGTTGGCAGGACCCCATCCCAGGTCTGAGGCAGCAGCCCTTTACTGACCTACTTCAGTTAGCATGGATATGGCCCTGGACTGTAGCAGCTGGTCTTGTTAACCAAAGCTCTCTTTGGCAGGAGCTTTCAACGGGTCAGGTGATAGCTGAGTCCTCTCAGTAGGAGAAGGCTAGAGTGCTAAAGAGCCCACAATTCTTTCAAAAAATGTCCTCTAAGTCCTCCAAGTTGTATCAGCAAGGCAGACCCATATGAACATTAAACTCCTATCTTCCCACTCAATTCTCTTTCATTCATAAAGCTGTTGAATGTTTGAGTTGGAGAAAAATGTCTCTAAGCTCAAATCTTTATTTTGTAGAGTGAAATATGAGCTTCAGGGAGGTGTTCTGAGTATAGACATTACTTAGGAGATGGGGACACAGTGTATCCCCAGTTTACTGGTGGATAATGTTGGCAGATTATGCTCCAACACTGGGATATCTTGCTTTGTAACTTAGCCTGATGATCCTGAAGAAGCTGAAAAAACGCTACGGCAAAATGAATAACTCTGACCATCTGTGACTTTCAAATGCACAAATGAAGGGGTGCCTGTGTGGCTTAATCAGTTAAGCATCTGCCTTTGATTTGGTCATGATCCCAGGGTCCTGGGATCCAGTTTGACATTGGGCTCCCTGCTCAGCAGGGAGTCTGCTTCTCCCTCTCCCTCTGCCCCTCCCCCTGATTGTGCTCTCTCTCTCAAATAAAATCTTAAAAAACAAAAACAAAAACCACAAAGTAGGGTAATGTTTTTTGGCCATTGTTAATTAATTGTTAACTGATCACCATTATTGTTTTCCTAAAAGTCAAACTCTTACTATATACTGTATCCATTGAACCCTGAGATAATGTTTTAATGTTTAATTCTTCATTTCAGTAAGATTTAGAAAATCCAACAATGGAGTTCCCTTTTTAAAAAAAAATTCAAAGACAATTTGAAATTTAAAGGAAACAAGGTACCTGTCTAAAGAACGGGAACTGGAGTGTTCTGCTTAGAAAAAACTACTCTGAGATGCCCTTCTTTGAAATATATTGCATAGATGGGGCAATAAATATTGACTAACTGTACTAGATCTATATGAAATCATGCTGAGAGTTTTATCTTTTATTCCTCTGTTTCTAAGACTACCTGGAATATTAGAGAAAAAGTTTGCCCTCTGCCAAAAGGAATCTAAGTGGATGGTAGGTTGTTATCGTGTGGATAAAATGTTCAACATTAAAATGTGGTATCCCTTTAAATCTTGAATCAGGTGGAATAAAGTAAAATGTATTCACCTGTGAACTGAAGCCCTGTGAAGTGTTCAGAGGAATCCTGCTGGTCCGATCAGAGAATCGAACATTAATTCATTCACTTGTCGAATGTATTTATCTGTGGGAACATTCAAGCACAGTGGATTTAGCAAATGATAGCATGGAAACAATGCGCATATACGATTTCTTCTTTTTTTATTGAAACAAAAGTCACATAACAGTCACCATTTTAACTGCATTTAAGTATACACTTCCATGGCTTTTAATATATTCATAATAGTATGCAACTATCATCACTAATTCTAGAACATTTCTTTTTTTTTTTTAAGATTTATTTATTTATTTTAGAGAGAGAGCTCAAGCAGTGGGGAGGGGCCGAGGGAGAGGAAGAAGGAGAGAGACAACAGACTCTGCTGAGCATGGGCCCTGACATGGGGCTCGATCTCATGACCCTGAGATTATGGCCTGAGCTGAAATTAAGAGTCAGATGCTTAACCAACTGAGCTACCCAGGCACCCCTCTAGAACATTCCTGTCACTCAAGAAATAAACCCTATACCTGATTATTCTCTCCCTCATCCTATGGCAATGACAAATTTATTTTTGTTTCTATAGATTTTCCTAATTTGGGCATTCCATAAGTGGAATCATTTAATATATAGCATTTTGTGTCTGGCTTCTTTTACCTAACAGTAATATCAAATATCCATGTTGCAGCATGTGTCAGTACTTCATTACTTAGAGCTGAATAATTTTCATTTTGTTTATTCATTTACCAATTGATGGACATTTGAGTTGTTTACACTTTTTCTATTATGAATAATGTTGGCATGAATACTCATGTACAAGTTTTTGTGTGAACACATGTTTTTAGCTTTCTTGGGTATGTATGTAGGAGTAGAATTGCTGGGTCATATGGTAACTACCTTTTTGAAGAACTGTCAAATTCCACAGTGACCAAATACCATTTTTCATTCCCACCAGAATGTATGAGGATTCCAATTTCTCCACAATCTCCCCAACATTTGTTCTTTCCCCTTTTCTTTAAATTCTAACCATCCTGGACAGTATCTCATTGTGGTTTTGATTTGTACTTCCAAAATAACTGGAATGATGATGATTATATACTAATTTTTAAGCTACACCTTTATGTGAAATGAAGCAACAAATGTAATTGACCAGAAAATTCAAACAGTATATATAAAATATCATGTCAACATACTGCAATTTAAAATCTGTAACATTCATGTGTATATTTCCTTTAGATCTCCAATTACCTGTATGTATAACACACATGAAAATGGTCTCATGGAAGACTGAAGTGGGCCTTACTATCTGGGATTCTCAGCTATGACATGCACCTGAGCCTTTTCTGAGAAGAAACAGATCTTTCAGGAATTGTTAGAAGCCATCCGAATACTGAATACAAGAAGGGTCCCAGATGTAAAAGTAAACTGGTTGATTGCTTTCATGATCTCCAACCTCCCAGTTATGACCATTTTTTTTCTTCTCTAGTGCCCCATTTCTCCTCCTTATCATGAGATTTTTAAATATCAGGTGTCCCTGGTTTCTCCAATTTTCTTCTTTCTAAACTTACCCTCTTAAAAGAATCTTAGTGCTTTTATCTACATGTTAAAGTGAATGTCATCCAATGTGTTACAATTGCAACAAGAACAAAGGAGCCAGGATTAGTAAAATAGTCTAGTTTTCTGCTTGAACTAAGTGGACTCCAACTCCCATGCTTGTATTGTTAGTGTTCTTTTATTGTTTTTCTTTCTCTTATTCCTGACGGGTGGTCAACAGTCACCTGACTTTTCTTTCTATTCTGAGTGTAACTGTCTGCTTTCAAATATGGGCCCTGAAGCTCTATTCTAAAAATCTGTTGAAAGGGTGTTTAAAATAATAGCCAGTAGTTCTTGGGTAGTTTCCTTTAGGGCTTTAGAAGATGGATTCTGTGATGACTGTTTTGACTGTTTCGTTATTTCTCCCTTTCTGTTACTAGGCTATTTTTGGATACACGACACCTGGTATTTGATTGCAAATATTCCAATGACCTCGGTTTTTAAAATCATCCCAATCATGTGGATTTTCAACACCTCACACTTTTAGGAAACAGATAATTTAGATTATAAACCAGCAGAGTTTAGGGAAATTTTCATACAAGGCTAAGATGCTCTGATGTCCCAGCAAAACATATACTGTGCTACTACATGGCTGATCTTATGTCTATTTTGAGTTCCATGAGCCTGATGTTAATTACCTCTTTTAGCAGATGTTTGTTGACAGTTAATGTACTCTACTACCTGTCCTTTTCAAAAGCAATTATGGATTCTGGGTTGTGCTCTTAAATTAATAGCACACTTGCCAGATCTAATAGAAGAGGTGTTCTTACTTTTTAACGCCCCACCCCACAAGATGCATCTGAGTCGTGATAAAGGTTACTTTGGGGCTTAGAATAATGAGTTTTCCTATCTTTGTGATTACTTATAATTGCCATTATAAAATAGAGTATGAATGCCTTTTATTCTTCCTTACTCAGATATAAACCAATCATTTACATAAGTATTACTGTTTATCTTGGTTACCTTGTTCTACTGTCTCTTTGCTATGAACAGTGATGTCTATGCAGCCAATTTTGGCTAATAATCAACTTAGGAAAACTGTTTTAAGTATTATTATTTATAGTAAAGCTATTTTGTCTTATCCTGCATAAATACTACCTGGTATTTTATTCCTATTCGCCATCCTCTTATCCAGGAAACTACCAGCTTTTGCTTGATGGAAAGAAATAATAATGATGATTTGACTCATTAGTTTGTCATCTAATGAATTCAGATAAAAATTATAAGTAGCCTAAATCATGTCTGAACAATTTAGAAACTGATATCTCCAAGGAAAATAAAATAAAATCCTTTGACAATAATTTATAGGTTGTGTGGAGAAGTTGCTATGAGTAACAGACTGGCACATGTAAATTTTATTTTCCTAAGGGTTACACCTCCTCCCATATTTCTACACATGTGTTTTTTTCTTCCCCCAATTCATCTGATTTCATGTGCAGGTTTCAAACTGTGTATGGTTACTACGTCATGTTTAATGACTAAGAGCTACATAGTGCCAAGCACAGAGAGGCACTGATGAACATCTAGATGGAAGGTCTAAAGAAGCAATGAGTATGACTTGGAGGAGGCTTAGAAAACTGTAAAGTCATGCAAAAAGTAAGGAACTTGAAGTGAAAAATAGATAAGGAAATATCAGACTGAAGAAACATTGTTACCAGGCAGAGCGGTGCAAGGAATTATCATGCATAAGGTTGTACGTGCTAGATGAGGAGAGAAGAAAGATGTTCTTTTGCCTAAGTTGCATGTCACTGGCATAAGCTGGTCACTGGTGTCATTAACAGTGAAAGTTGACTTTTTTTAATTTATTTAAAATTTTACTTTATTTTTATTTTTTAAATTTATTTTTTTTATTATTTGCCCCAGGGGTACAGGTCTGTGAATCATCAGGCCTACACCTTTCACAGCACTCATCATAGAACAAACCCTCCCCAAGGTCCATGACCCATTCACCCTATCTCTCCCCTTCCACCCCCCAGTAACCCTCAGTTTGTTTTGTGAGATTAAGAGTCTGTTATGGTTTGTCTCCTTCCTGATCCCATCTTGTTTCATTATTTTTCCCTCCCTACCCCCCACGACCCTCTTCCCTGCCCAAGTTCCTCATATCAGAGAGATCATATGATAATTGTCTTTCTCTGATTGACTTATTTCCCTCAGCATAATACCCTCTAGTTCCATCCACGTCATTGCAAATGGCAAGATTTCATTTCTTTTGATAGCTGCATAGTATTCCATTGTATATATACACCACATCTTCTTTATCCATTCATCTGTTGATGGACATCTAGGTTCTTTCCATAGTTTGGCTATTGTGGACATTGCTGCTATAAACTTTTGGGTGCATGTGCCCCTGAGGATCACTATCTTTGTATCTTTAGGGTAAATAGAAAGTTGACTTCTTAAGGGATGTTTTCCCCCTGGATGTTTAGACTTTGAAATATATATATTTTCTGTTCTATTTTTTTCTCCTCCATTTGCATGTGAAATTTTACATTCTAGGTTATATTCTCTTTACAAAGCTCTGAATCATTGAAAACAAGATTTCCTTTTAAAAAAGTTTAGATATTAAGTGGTGCCTTGGTGGCTCAGTCAGTTAAGCATCTGCCTTTGGCTTGGGTCATGATCCCAGGGTCCTGGGATTGAGTCTGGCATTGGGCTCCTTGCTCAGCAGGGAGCCTGCTTCTCCCTCTGTCTGCCGCTCCCCCTGCTTGTGCCCTCTTGCTCTCTCTCTCTGATGAATAAATAAATAAATGAAATCTTTAAAAAAAGTTTAGATATTAAGAAAAAATAAATAATGAAACAAACTCTTACTAAATTTCAGGACAGTAGTTTTTTCAAAATACAAAAATGTAATCTAATATTGTAAAGCTGGTATTAATAGATGTACCATATATTAGTTAGGATCTTTGCTTTTACTGAAGTGATATCATCCTCTAAATCTATACCATTGATTGTAACTGCCAGAGCTAAGGATATCTATAAGTGTTCATTAAAGTTTTAGGAAGACAGTACATTATAGTGGTAAAAGCATATATTTTGGCATTAGACAGGCTTCAGTTCAAATTCTGACTTGGTCACTCTTTATCTGTATAACTTTGGGCACATTACTGAATTTCTTTGAACCTCCATTTCCTACTCTGTAAAATAAATATATTTGTAAAGCATACACAGTTCCCTCTGTGCAGTGACTATTCATAAATGTGCATATTATGATGACTGTTATCATCTTGTTTTTCCTCCTCTGTTATTTAAAAATAATTAGTAATTCTTTTCATCTTTAAATTTCTATACTGCTTCTTTGACACTCTTTCTTTTCATTCGTGTACCATTTATCAAGGCTTTGGATGAAAAAAATTCATCAATTCTAGAACAATGGGACAGAAAAAGACCTTAAGTGGCCACCACATCAATCCCTGTTTCAAAAACAATGGAATATCTGGATGATTCAAGACCAAAAGGAATTTATTTCTTTGCATGATTTAAGAACAGAATAGTTATGACCTCCTTTGGTAATGCCATGTAAGATATTCTTTATGTGTAGTAGTCTCAGTCTCTTTTTATTAAATCAATCTATTTAAAGGGAAAAGTGTCTACTATTTATATAAAAATTCCTAAGTTTTAAATCCTTTATAACTGACTCAGGCGTGGCTGAATGTCCTTTACATTTCTTATAGTTGGTTCTGCTTTCGGTTAAAAGGTAGGGGGCGGGGTCACAAAAGGTCACTGCTTATGAGATAACAATGAGGAGAAAACTAAACTGAGTAAACTATAAAGAAATGTATTTTCTTTAAAGCCATAAAGAGCTATGAATCCCATTGAATTTTCAATGACTATGAGTGTGGTATCATGGCAGATTGGAATTCCATGGAGATACAAACACAGAGCTTATCCACCCCACCTTCCAATACTTTTCTACAGGATTTCTGCTGAATAAACAGTTGCATGGAAACTTAGGAGCTAGCCTAGAAAACAGGAGATTTCATGAGGTACTTAGATCCCAAATCCCTGTGGAAGGATACACTTAATTCTACCCTTAAGACACTTGAAAATAGAAGTAAACTATTTGAAGTAAACCAAATGAAGTAGAAAATCAGCCCCAACGGTGTTCAACTCCTTATTAGGTCAAAGAGATCAGTCCCTCTAGATGTCTGCCAAAGAAAAGAGGAGCTGTTTCTGTGGAAAACATCACCTATTTCAGTCTTGACTATTGTTTCTTATGCAATGACAGATGAAAAAATAAAAACTAAGAAACATGAAAAGAAGCAGGAAAATATATTTCATAATAAAAATAAAAAACAGAAGCACACTCACAGAGATGTAGAAAAGGACTTTGAAATAACATTTTAAATGTGTTTAGAATTTAGAAAAAAAGATGGACAAAATGGATGAAAAGATGAAGGATGTCAACAGAGAAAAGGAAACTTAAAAAAGAACTAAATGTAAGTTTTGAACTGAAAACTACAATATTTGAAATGAAAAATATTCAGTGGGAGTAACAGCAGATTGGACAGAACAGAACAAAGAATTAGTGAACTAGAAAATATGTCAGTAGAAATTATCCAAACTGAGATACAAAAAGAAAAAATAATTTAAAAAACAGCAGAAGAAAGTATCAGACCTCTGGGACAAAATCAAATGGTCATTCATGAAATTAGAGTTCCAGAATGAGAGGGGAGAGTGGGACACATATTTGAGAAATAATGGCCAAGAATGTTCAAATTGATTAAAACTACTACTTCACAGATTCAAAAAGCTCAGTGGGCCACAAGCAGGATAAATACAAAGAATCCACAGAGACATAGTGACCTTGCTGAAAACCAAAGATAAAGGGAAAAATAATGAAGTAACCAGAGGGAAAAGACACAATAAATTCAGATGAACAAGATAAGAATAAAGATAATTTGTAATCAGAAACAACAGAAGCCAGAAAATAATGGGAGAACATCTTTAAAGTGGTGAAAAAGAGAAAACCTACCATAGCTTAGAATTCTATACCCAGCAGAAATAGTCTTCACAAATGAGAGTTAAAGACTTTTTTCAGGCATGCAAAAGCTGAGAGAACCTACCACCAGCAGTTCATACTGTACATACAGTTGACCCTTAAACAACACGGGGGTTAGGGGCACTGACCCCTTGCATAATCAAAAATATCTGTGCAAAACTTTTGATTCCCCAAAAACTTTAACTACTAATAGCCTACTATTTCTTCCATAAAGGAAGTTCTTTATGCCAGAAAAAAAAAAAAAAAGCCCAGGTAGAAGTCAGATATCTGTAATAAGGAATAAAGTATACAGGAAAAATAAATATATAGTAAATAAAGAAGATTACCTAAAATATTTCTTTAAAAGAAATATTGGTTATCTAAACCAAAAGAAAGAAAGATTGGCTATCTAAAGCAAATATAATTACAAAGAATCATAAGATTTATAACTTATTTAAATGCAAAATGTATGAGAATAATATCACAAAAGATGGAATAAGGCAAAAGGAATCATACTGTTGTAAGGTTGTTACATTATTTATGAAGTGATATAATATTAACTCAAGGTGTCCTGTGATAAATTAAGAATGCATATTGTAATCGCTACAGAAAGTACCTAAAGAATAATGCAAAGTGACATAGCTAAAAAAAAGTTAGAAAATATGAAGTGCAGTGCAAAACAGAAATATTGGAAACATTTCACTCAAAAGATGTCAGGAAAGGATAATGAAAAATCTTATAAAGCAAATAGGAAGCAAATAGAAAGATGGTTAGGTTTAAACCCAATTATCTTAGTAATTACATTAAATGTAAATGGACAAATTATCCAATTAAGAGGCAGAGAAAGTCAGATTATGGGGATACTGTATCAAAATAAGATCCAAATACATGTGATTTAATAGAGACACATCTTAAATATAAGGACACAGCTAAATTGAAAATAAAGGGATAGAAAAAATATATGATGTTAACATAAATCATAGAAAACTGGTGTGACCGTATGACTACCAAACGATATATATTTCAAGGTAAATAGATGAAGGCAAAGAGAGATCATAGCTGAAACTGAAAGTTTTATAGTTATAAAACCATCAATTCATCATGAAGACATCACTATTGTATCTTGAGTATGCACCTAATAGCAAACCTTCAAAATTTTACATACGTCCTTACTGTCCCTCTTTTCACAGGTTCCTTGTTCTAGTAGTTCTGTAATTTTAGTGCTAATGTAACCATCACTGTCACCTGGCCTCATGCCTCTGTGGTGTACAATACTATTACCCAGACAGGAAAAGGATTATTTGATATATACCTGTTTATCTTTTTGTTTATTCCCTCATAGAAGGCATCTAGTGCACTGGCACAGAGTCTACCAGGCATTAGAGACCTGGTGTCAAGCTGTGGTACTGCCAGTAACATCAGACAAGTCACTCAAATCACTTTGAGCCTTGGTTTCCTCATGAGGAATGGGGATGGAAATACTTGCTTTGCCTAATTTTTAGACTTCTTAGGAAGCTTAAATGAGAAAACACATGCAGTGCTGGATGCATAAGAGACATTGTTGTGAACACAATAGTGAGCTTGCTTTTTAGAACCTGCCTAATCCTGGCTCATGTGCAGCTGCTGCCCCCCAGGTGCCTTTTCCTTATTCATCAGTTTAGTCTATTTTAACCCTGAGTCTTTTACAGACAGAACCGAAGGAGATGGGTAAACCTCTATGAGGAAGCTCAGCAGGTTCTGCCCTTAATTTTGCACTTCTTTTATTCACCCAAGAGTGAAATTTGAAGATTCTAAATAGGATAATTAAACCAGGAGGGAAGTCCTATTCTGAGCTCTGGTTAAAGATTTTACAAAGAGACAATGGAAAACATTTAATGTAAAGATTAAAATTTTTGGCTAAATTTTTAAAAATGTATTATTATTTTTTTTTTGCCTAAAAAGTCATTTTCCATTTGGTTTTGTTTTTGGAGAGAAACTGATTTCCATGTGTAAAAGGAATAGAACTGTTTTTGTGTGGATTGTCTTTTATGGAAGTGTATTTTTTAGTGACAAAAATTTCCTGGAATAGATGAGGTTACCAGAATAGGTTTCCTTGGCATGTGAGAAAAGTATAGGACTATGTGAAATTACAGTTTTAAGATTTGGGAAGTTTGAAATTAATTAATGTATCCATATTATACATTAAGGGCTTGCTAATTAAGGTATACCTCTTAAAAATAATTAACCAAGTATAAGTGTTATTTGAAAGTTATTTAGTTATCTAAAACTTACATAAACAATATATCGAAATCATGTCTAAATTTTAATAATAAATTTCTAATAAGAATAATAGTACTTGAAGACTAAGAGATCTTTTCAAGAATAGCACTAGTTGTACTATAATTATTGCAATAAGCACGAGAAAATTGTGGGGCACCTCTGTGGCTCATTTGGTTAAGTGTCTGCCTTGGGCTCAGTCATATCCCAGGACCCTGGGATTGAGCCCTACATGGGCTCTCTGCTCAGCAGGGAGCTTGCTTCTCCCTCTCCTGCCTGCTTGTGCTCTCTCTTGCTGTCTCTCTCTCTCAAATAAAATAGTAAAATCTTTAAAAGAAATCCATGAGAAAATTGCATCAGAATCTCCTAGGTATTTGTTGTTTCCAAAACATTATTACTACGTTTCATGATATTTTGTACATGAACACATATACTATATACACAAGAGTTTTCTTCAGTATCTGAAGCAAAAAAATTGCTTCCCACATACCTGTATGAATTGCTGTATGCTTTATGCTCTGTTAAAAACAAACATGATGGGTGCCTGGGTGGCTCAGAGGGTTAAGCCTCTGCCTTCAGCTCAGGTCTTAATCTCAGGGTCCTGGGATTGAGACCTGCATCGGGCTCTCTGCTCAGCAGGGAGCCTGCTTCCTCCTCTCTCTCTGCCTGCCTCTGCCTACTTGTGATCTCTCTCTCTGTGTCAAATAAATAAATAAAATCTTAAAAAAAAAACCAAACAAACATGACTATGAAGAAGATTTCATTGTTTAAATCTTGAGTATGATTGTACAGTTGCTCATTTGTTTGTTATATTCCTTAATATAGTATATGTAGGCCAATTTGGTGCTTACAACATAACAGAAGAGTTTCCTGTTGTGAATGGATTTCTTAATAGTAACCTGAAAAAAAGTGTAGGAAACTTTGTAGGAAGGTCATAAAGGAAAATGATAAAGGCATTGAAAGAAATGCTCTTGGCACCAGGAGGCAGAGAGATTGACAGGGTAAGCTTGGGGTGTGGTAAAATAGGATCAGAGTTTCATAGGTGTGATTTTAGAAAAGTCCATCTAACTTGGAACCTTAGTTTCCTCATCTGTAAAATGGGGATAATAATACCTGCCTGATAGTATTGTTATGATGATGATACCAGATTATGTTTGTAAATAATTTAATACAATGCTAAGACAGGTACATAGCAAACATACACTAGATTCAACTACTAAAGTGAAAATTAACCTTTCCACTGAAATGGGGTTTCATTCTTCTTCATAAGAAGTTCTGTCATTTCCATCTTGATTTACTTATTTTCTCTATATAAATAATTCGTTCTAGATCAGCAGATCATCTTTGGAAAACCTTTATTGAAAAAATTATTTCTCTGTTACATCATCCATTAACATAAGTTTGCAGCTCTGGCTTATTCAATGAGGCTTTGCTACATAAAAATGGGGCTATTGATATTATTTACTATTAACGAATGCTTATTCCATATTATAAGTTATTGTTTCCATAAAATATAATCTATTTTAATAACTGAGATGAACCATACATTTTTTAAATAAGAAATGAGTTTCTATATTCCATTTCTTAAACTAACCGGGCACTCAGCATATAGCTTTAATTAAGTTATTTGCCTAGAGGCCAATCAATAATTAATTTCCCCATTCAAAGGCTATGACTTGGATGTTTCTCTTCAAGCATGCCAATTAAAAACAGAAAAGCCAAACTATAAAAGAGATATATGTTTATTGACAAGTTAGAAGATGTTGCCAGCCTTTTAACAAGCTCTTTGAAAATATTGCTTTATTTGAAAAGAAATCTTAATTCCCCTTGATCATGGTACTTAAATCTTAGCATTATATTTCTATTCAGTAATACATATTCAGCTCATGGGGATAATTCCCTCATAGTTTGTGGTGATTAGGGAGAATCACAATAGACAATTGATAAACTTGTTATGAGCTGACTAAGATGGAAAGAACAGCTTTGAATTATTCTTGTTAATTTAACCCATATCTTTTAGAAAACTAGTGATAAGCTGGTTGCCCTGAGGTACTTATACTATAAAATAATAAATTTTAACACACTTTACTAACAAGTATGAAACTGAGTTTTGAGAGAAAGGAAACTATGAGTTTATCTAAAATATAAGGCTGACGATCATTCTCCCACTTGCTCACTCTGTTCTGGCACTACTGGCTTCCTCGCTGATCTTACACAAGCCTGAAGCTTTGCATTTGCTGTGGCCTCTGCCTGGCATGCTCTTCCCTTGGGTATTTGCCTCATTTCTTCACTTTGTTCAATGTCATTTCTCAGAGTTGCTTAATCTGCTCCCTCCCATGTAAAATTCCACACTACAGTGCCCCTAATTTCCTTAGCCTGCTCCGTTTCTTTCTACCATGCTAAACTAGTCATCTTCCAGTGTACTATATATTTTAACATTTGTTCATTGTAGACTCCATCAAATGCAGATTCCAGGAAGCCAGGGAGTTTTATTTGCTCTACTCATGTTGAATTTCCAGTATCTAAAATATTGTCAGATATCTAGTGAAAACTGGATAAATATTTGTCGAATGAATAGATGCATCAATAAATGTAGAAGTAAATAGAGAGATTCAACATCCTAGCTTAAGCACCCAGAAAAGGTTCTGATTATCTGCCTGATTGCCTCAAACCTAGACTCATCAATGGACTGTGGCAAATGAACTTAAAATGCTAGGGATGGTATCTCTTAGAATGAGAAATCCCAAGAATTTAGGGAGATTTGGTATCTCCCAGCTTTGTTCTCAGAAACACATTCTTCACTAGACATTAAGAAATTCACCAGTGAGGGGGGGAGCAACATTCTTGAAAAGACTGCAGTGGCTTTCATCTCTAGGCTGGGATGATACCACCACATACATAAGCATCCCATGTTGACTGAGACCAAATAGCTGCACTCACTTGAAAGCAAGGTGGTGTGGTTCCCATGGTAATTAGCAAGGTGAGAGTGATGATAATAAAGTTTAACATACAGAAAACTTTGGAAGTGGCTAATTGATCCTGGGGATTCCAGAACTGAAATTGTTGATATCTCACTAAGGTTCTACTTAAAAACCCTCTAGATTTGGCAGTGGCATGGGTGTCTCATCACATTGGAAACTTATGGTCCCTCCCACACTTGCCTAACCAGAATCGGATCATAGACTCAGAGCTCCTTAAATGGAAGGGAAGATTTGTCTTGGTGTGGAAGGACTTGTAAGAGTCTCAAGTATATCTTCTTCCCTGTCTTTCTCTAGTATTTTTAAATAGAGTGTACTACTGATGATTAACTTTATTGTTTGATCCATATCAAAACTGGCTTGTGACTGAACTAGATAGAGAAGGACTGACTATCCCTCAGAGATAGCTATGGTGACTGAATTATTGTGGGCATTCACTTTTGAGGAGAAGATGCCCATGTTTTACTTTGGAATATAGATATTCTCTTTATGCCAGGTATAAGAATGCTGTTGTTGCTATTGTTATTGTCTACAATAGTATGAAAGGAAGAAGGTTGTACTTGGGTGGAGAAGTCAAAGATTGTATTATTGATGATAGTTTATCTTGCTCACAACAACTCCTATCACTTTCTAGCTTGTGTTCTGTATCACTCATTTTTAAGTCTTCACGTAAGTCTCGTTCCTTGTTTATGAAATTTTCCCACTATCAGAAATCTACAACATGTGGTTTAGTTTTTAATTGTAGTATTCATTATTCTTAAGTAATTTTATGTATGTGTTTTTATCCTCTTTGAGGTCATTTTATTTTTAGACGAGGATGTTGTATATTCCCTTTTGTGTTATGCTCAATAACCTCTGGTCTGTTAATCTAATAGAACTGCCATTTCCATGGTATCTCTTTCCACCTAATATTTCATACTCACTTATAATCAAACAAGCAAAAACTCAACAGCTCAGTCATAACAAATCAAATGGACAATTCTTGACGCCCAAATTTTGAAAGTCTGGTAAAATGAAAATGCATCATCATTTCTGGAAAGAGATCAAAGCAGCTATTCTTTATTTTATGAAACCAACCAGCAGAGGGAGCAAAAGAGATATTTAAGTGTTCCTCTTTCTGCTTGTGAACCTTCTACTATGGTTTCTGTCTAGAGCTAAGCTATATGTTTAATACATTTAATACATAAATACATATTCCCCCTAATCCCTAGGCAGAAATTCTGCTGTATAATCACCACATGCCTGTGAAGTCAGTTCTAAGAGATTTCATTTGCACAATTTCTTTTTTCAATCTTGAGTCCCATGAAAACCTCAAAAGCTACTGCATGAAAAACCAGGAATAAAATGTTAGGCCTTCAAAATTCCATCTAGGTAGCTCAGGAATTAAGGTAAAGACATTCTGAATGAATGAAAAAATGAGCTTTCTAGTTATTAATATAAATAATATTAATGAATTTCTGTGTTACGGCTTATATAAAGTATTTTGAGAGATTTTCACACATATTGTAATGGAGGTTTTACTACATTCATAGTTAAATTGCATTTTTTATATGATCAGGAAATAACAAAGAGGGATTCCTTTGAAAGTTGTTTATATTCTTTTATATATATGTGTATGTGTGTGAATAGTGCATATATACTATATATGATTTATTTCTACATTCCCATATAAAATATCTTTTAAAACATTATAGATCAAAAGAGTTTCTCATTATCCTAGATATTTTGGCTTAGATAATTCTGTTAAGTATAATCATGAAAATGGCCAAAGACTTGTGTGTGGTTTACAGCATCCACTGCAAAACTTTAAGAATGTCATTACTTGCATTCTTTGGATGAGTGCAACATGAGGACTCTTTGGATGTATAAGATCTTATTACCCAAACTGTCCCTTGAATTTAATGAAGATGTGTATGTATATATATATATATATATATATTTAATTTTTTAAGATTTGTTTTATTTATTTTAGAGAGAGAGCACACATGAGCTGGGGGGAAGAGGGAGGGGAGAGGGAGAAGTAGAGAAGCTGAGCAGGAAGTCTGAAGTATGAAGTGTGGGATCCACAACCTTAAGATCATAACCTGAGCCAAAATCAGGAGTCCTACACTGAACAAACTGAGCCACCCAGAGGCCCCTTTAATAAAGTTATGTTAAAGTACAGCCACAAGGATGAAGAAGCAAAAAAGAAGAAAAATCTGTGATAATGCAAAGCTAATATGAATTTAATATGAATCATTTGATTCATCTGCTGAAGAATGTCAAAAGGAATATAGGGGATTTCGTTTTTAAGAGAATATAATTATAAATAATATCGTTTGTGTAGTTTCTTTTGTGCTGAGGATGTATAAACTCTTACACCAACAAAATGTAACACAAACTTTGGGAATTTCCAGATATCATGGCATGGTGAATATCTTTATCATTTTTGTAATTCTTGACTTTAGGTAGAATTATATCGGACTGAGTTATTTGAGCTGATCTCCAAACACAAGTCATATGGAGTGCTTTTTCTTTTCTTTTTTTGAAGATTTTATTTATTTATTTATTTATTTGAGAGAGAGAGAGAGAGAGAGAGAGAGAAAGCACAGCAGGGTGAAGAGCAGAGGCAGAAGTGGATTCCCTGCTGAACAGGGAGCCTGATGCAGGACTCAATCCGGTGACTCTGGGATCATGACCCCAGCCAAAGACAGAGGCTTAATGGACTGAGCCACCCAGGTGCCCCCATATGGAGCTCTTTTACCAGGGATGCATCGACATGGGGTATGTTTGCCCCCAAACTGTGAAGAAGGTGGCGTGGGGTCATCACTGAGAAGTACTACAGTCGCCTGAGCAATGACTTCCACACCAAAAACCCCATGTGTGGGAATATCGCCATTATTCCCAGCAAGAAACTCTGCAGCAAGATAGCAAGCTACATCACACATCTGATGGGGTGGAATCAGAGAGGTCTGGTGAGAGGTATCTGCATCAAACTGCAGGAGGAGAGAGAAAGGAGAGAGAATTATGTTCCTGAAGTCTCAGCCCTGGAGCAGGAGATCATCAACGTAGATTCTGACAGGAAGGAACTGTTGAAGTCCTTCTTTGGCAGTCTGTTCAAATTGCAGGTCACTCAGCCTACAATTGGGATGAATTTCAAAACACTTCATGGAGTTGTTTGAATCATTCTGCTGTGCTGTAATATCTTCCAGAAACCCTGGGAAAAATTTATATAGAGATTCCCCTGACTGAGGCTAATGAGATTATTTTTATGAGGAGTAGGTTAGATATGTATATGTGTGTATGCCTCTGTGTGTCTGTGTGACTGCTCAACAACAGAAATAGCCTTAATATTTGCCTCTTCAAGGGAGGGACAAACATTCTAACTATTGTGAAAGTCTTTTTTTCCCTTGTTGTCTATTTCTATCCTGTAGTGAATTAGTTTTTATTACAATGTGGTCATTCCTTGTGCTGGAGGCATAAACTGGCAGGGTAACTGGACCTCTATGGGGGATACCTTGTCTGTCTTCTGGCTGGCTAGTTGGGTTGTGCAACTCATGGAAAGAACAGCATTACAGCTTGAGAAGCACACACCACTGAGTGTTTTGTAAGAACATCTAGGAGAGAAACAAATAAACCAGTGCTGCCATTCGTTTCATTAAAGACACTAATAAAGCAAAGTTTGAAAACTCAAAGAAAAACAGCATCTTTTACTTTAAAAGAATTTAAACCCCCAGATTTCACAGTCAAATGCTTCTTGGTAATGCAGCTTAATGAAGCTCATTGGGTGACTTTTTGGCATAGTGGGTATGGATGACATGTGACCTTGTTGAATTGACTCAAAGATCCTGGAAAAGGTGCGGGAGAGGAGGCGGTCTGGTATAGTTCAGTGAGTTGGCTTGGACTCGCAGTCCAGAGATGTCAGCTCTCAACCCAGTTTTATCATCCAGTAATTGCTTGTCCTTGGCTAATTCAACAAATTTGTTTCCTTATCTGCTAGATGTCTTACCTCTTCTTACAGGGTCACGTGATCACATGGAGGAACTGTGAAATAGCTAGCATGCTGTAAACATATGAACTACCTTTCTAAAAACTGTTGTTATGATAATTATGATCAAGTGGATGATCATTATGGCTATGATTAAGATGTATTTTTATTACACTCTAGAATATAGAGCTTGGAAATGACAAAGCTTAACTAGGACTAAGCCAAAGTGCTCTGATCTTTGGGAGTAAGGTGAAAAAAACTGTGGTATTCATTAGGACATTTGTGGTGATTAGGGAGATGACCTTAATAGGTTATCAAATTCACAGCCTCTCACAATGGACCAAACTTGAGCCAATTCAATTAAATGAGATTTTCCATTGTTTACAAAGACTGCCACAGCCAGCCAGGATTCTTCCAATACAAGCAGTTTCAATATTATGCAATTCTTTCTTATGTAATTCTTAATTCTCAGGCCTCACCAGCATAGGGATAAAAATAGAATGGTAGGATTGTTGCAAGTTGGTATTTCTCTGACCCAGCTCCTATTTTACTGTGTGAGAATTCTAGACCACCCTTACATGTCTACTAATAGTTACAACATTCTGTATATCTACCGTCAGCAAAATTATTCTTTTAGCTACCAAGTAGCATCCTATATTCTATTTTCTTTCTCTTTTACCCTATCTGTCCACTGCCTTCTGGAATGAAAAATAACAGCTTTCCTGTCTGTGCCACTCTATGGAGATGATTCTGGAAGTAACAGTGTTTGGTGTCCAGGCTGCCAATGCCTACTGCTGAGCGAGTTGTTGAATCTGTCTTGGGATCAGCCATCAAGATCTCCTACTGTCAGGGGTAAGACTCGTCCCAATTCTGCAGCCCTGTGCACTCCTTATCTGTCCCGCGTGTTCTTGTTTTTACACGCTCTTTAGCGGATGCTTCCATGTTCTGGTACCTAGCAGTGAGTCTGTGAGTTCTGAGACCAGGCGCATGAGTGACTGACATGGTGCTGTCCTCACAGTTACATCTTCCCTTCAATTCTGGCACAGCATCCTTGGAGCAAACATGTGTGCCTCATTCTTTTTTGCTGTACATTTTACCCAAGAGGGCTCTTGGTCTCCTATGTAATACTCCCTAGGAGGCACACCTCAGGGTCTGATGTGTAACTGATACACTTACTGTCCCAGAATGCCTGAGTAAAATCTCTTCATCGTATGAACTTTCAGCCTTTTCCTTCGGTTTAGTGCTGAGAGAGGACTCTCATTTTTATAGCAGTACTTTATACTCATGTGGATCATGCTCTCACACTCATACTCTCAACTATCCTTTCTGCAAAAAAAATCAATCTCCACTTCTTTTTAAAGCAATGGTGTAGTTTTAGCGAAACTTATTCATCTTCGTGGTTGTAGGCTTGAAGTCTTCGACTTATTCACAAAGTAGGACACCTTATTCTAAAATGTAAATTCTCTCTTCCACAAGGTTTCTTTGTTTCTCAAACCTCAGTGACGAGATGAAGCATTATTTATGGGGCCCTAACATAACCCCCGTTCTCAGTATGCCTAGTGTTATTGGAATCACACGAAGCGTACATGCCTTTTAAATGATGCATAAGAATGAAGTGTTATAGCAGGCTCCTGGTTTACCCTGGCTTGTAATTTCCCGAGAGATGCCAGAATTGGCCAAGGAACTTCTGTTTAAAAAGATGGAAAAAATTCCATGGAAGACAAACATAGATCACTTTAAAAATCATTTTTCTTCTACTTCTATTCAGCTCTTCAGTCCGTAAATATCAAAATCCGCTTTCTAAAGGTACACATAGCTTATTTGTATTGGAATATGATGACAGGGATTTGGAGAAACTTCTAGACATTTGATAAATGTCGTTTTGAAACAAATGATTTTATTCTTAGCTTAATAAAATCCCAAGTAGACATCAACTTTGGATGTGTCTCTTAAAGATCATATATGAATTCATTAGTGAATTCAGAAAGGAGATTGACATGTTTTATCAGTGTATTTTTCCCTTATTTAACTTAGTGTATCTTATAGGGTCTGTCTTTCACATGATCTTGTGAGATGTTCTGGGAAAGGAGGGTTCCATGGTTAGTGAGTTTGGGAAAATCTTCATACTATATTCAGAGCTCCTGTAGAAAAAAAAAAAATCTACTTAACTCATTTAACCCATCAAGTTCCAAACTATTTGACCAAAATAACCACTTCTCTTTCTCTCTTTTTTAGAACAGGGACATTTAACATCTTATGGAATACACTTTGGCAATTATTGCTCTGTTTTAACCTTTTCAACTAAGTTTTTTGACTGCATAGGTCATTTATTTCAATTTTCCTTTCCTAAATACTTCCCAAATATTTCAGGTATTTTCCTGGTTTGACTGAGTGAGCTAGGAGTTTAGATACAGCCTGTATACCTAGCCTAATTCGACTGCCATTTTCACATGTATTTTTCTACACATCCTTCTTTGGCAAAATAAATGAATTAGGTTTTTGTCACAGGATAAGACAATTGCAGAAAGGATCTAAACTTGTGTTCCTTAGGGTGCGGCCTTGGGAGTTTCTTAGGACCAGAGTGGTGCTGAGCCTGGCTGTCTTTTGCCTGGGAAAATATAAATGTGCAGGACCTTGAATGAATGGACAGGCAGCTCAGAGAAGCAATGAATTCAACAGCTGCAAGAGACTACAGACATCATCCAGTGTTAGGCCCTCATCTTGTGCCAGTAATCAGAGGCCCAGATTACCAAAGCGACTGGCTTCAGGTTAGGTCCCAGCTGTAGCTGAGCTGGATTTAGGCTTGGCTCTCTGATTCTCAGTCTCTACACTTTTTGCTAACTTTGGAGCCTCTTAGACCTCTGGTGGAGTAGTGGGATCTGGTCTCAAATTCACCTCTGTTATTTTCACCAGGAACGGAAGTCTATAACTGTTGTCCTTGGTTTTCCAAAGCACAGATGTAGAGATGACGATGTATACCATGTGATAACAAATTCTTTCAAATATTAAAGTCCACCAAAATACTTTCAGACAAAAAAGTATGTGTATTGTTTGTGCGTGTGTGCGGGGTGGTGGTGGTGGTGATGGTGGCGGCGACAGCCATGGTGTAGGTAGGGAGGGGGAATGCACATTCTAATTGACTTAACTGGGCTAGAAATATCCTTGTTCTGGTTTCCAGGAACAAAGTAAAATAAAATAAGTAAAACTGTCATCCTATTCATATAATTGTTGAGTATTTGTTCTTACTCAGTTTCTGTTCTGGAGAGCTATTAAATAGGCTGTGAAATGGGTTGGTGGTGAAAGATGAGCTGGTAGCAATTATTTCCCCACATCCTTACTGACTTGGATAACACTCACTTTTCTTTGCTATGTACAACCTAACTGAAAATGCAGATCCAATGACTAATGTCTTGGGTGTGTCAAAATGGCAGGCAGGCAGTGTTTGCAACTCATCTCTCTATTTAGCATTTCCCTCTGTTTTTAGATTAATGTTATTTTTCTTATAACCCATCAAACTAAGTCTTTTCACAGGGGAATACAGATTCTATTGCAATCACCTGGAGAAATCTCCACTCAAATACTTGTTGGAAGTCCTTTGGGTTGAAGAGAGGTTTTAATAGGAAAATAAGTACTGCAGAATTATGTCCAGCTGTGTACAAATATTTGTGGGAATAGTCACAGTGACTGAAATAATTGATGTAAAGAGAAACACCAAACAAATATGACATTATTTGGATACAGCAGAATACTCCATCACTTCCCCCTCAATTCCTCTCTATTATGGTTATATTTATTGACTTTCAAGGAATCAGGATGATTTCTGAAATTAGAAAGTAGTTACCAAGAACTAGATATGCATAATTACCATTATTTTTAAGAACAAGGACCATTCTTAAAATAAAAAGAGATAATGATATTCTGGCCCATTTACCAAAATATGACATGATATTTGACAATTAAAAAATGAAAAAAACCCCACAAAAATTTGCAACTTATATTTTAGAAATGTCTGTATAAGAAATTATAATTTATTAATCACTACAGCCTTGAGATGAATGAGAAAAATAGTGGTAAAATATATGGAGGCAATAGTATTTATTTTATTTACAGTGGTAGTTTGAAGTTCATATAGAGTTACATATCTCTAGCTCCCAGGGATTCAGAGTCCAGAGGCTGGGAAACTGGATTTTAGCATAAAGACGATGTTTCATGTAATATTCATGTACTTTTGCTGGTTTTATCACCTCTCCCTCTTCAAGAACTCTGTGGAATATCCTATTGGTGAAAGACACTTTAGACTTTCCTTTCTTAGTCACCCCTTCCCTGCATTTTACTACCTCACCACTCTGCAACTTCCCACCACGTGCCAGAAAACTATTGATTCTGTCTCCCCAATGTTTTAACAAATCTGTTTTTGAGACCAGAATAATTGCAGCACCCCCCCTTGCTAGTTCTCCTTCCTCCATTTTGGATTTATTTAATGTGTCCTTAAAATAGCTACCAAAGTAATGTGTCTATAACAATAAAATGTATTGAATGGTTACTATATGCCAGGCACTTAACATCCATCAGGTCATTTAATTCTCATAGTAACGTCATTACACCATTTCGTTAGATAAAGAAATTATCCCTAAGGGTCACACAACAGGAGGAGGCAGAGCCAGGAGCTGAGTCCTCAAGGATCTGCAACTTATATTGCTTTTCTAACGATTACACTGTGCTACTTCTTTAAGCCAATCAGATCGTGTTGTGAGTTGTGTTAATTCTGATGTTGCTATCATTCATGAAATTGTCAATTTGGGAAGGCAATAATTTTCTTAGCATTCTCTTATTCTGCAGAATAGAACAGTAAGGAAAAACTATATGATGCAATTTTTTTCATGGCTGTTTTAGGGTATTGACTGTTAATTAAGCCCATCCTTTAATGAAAGGTGTTTCAATGGTGCTGAGAGACAATGAATGGATTAATTTGTAAGTTAGAGGTGTGTGAGTCGTAGAGAGGTTTGGGTCTTTAATTAGTTGTGTTTGCTTAATTCAGTTGATTAAAGCACCATATGAATGAAGTCACGTTTATGGATTCAGTTCCTGCGTGGGCCAGTTTATTTAGTCATCCTTGCTCCATTAACCTCAGCCCACCTCCTTGCTAATGCATACCATCAGCTGAAAAGGACAGTGTGAATGGAAAAGTGCAAATTTCTCCTCATACTTGGAAAAAATTACCCAGCATGCGTGTCCTATTGACATTGGCAGAGAAGTAGGGCACATTATTAAATCTTTGATTGTTTTCAGTTCTCCTGAAAAATTCATTATGTGACAAAATGCCATAAATCACATATATATTTGAATCTCCTTTATAAAATAACTTTAACTGTATTTTAATAAATTAAAAATTGAGCTATAATGATTTAAGTGAAAATAAAAAAGAAACTATATAGATAGCCTCAGTTTTACAAAGAAAAGTACATTTTCTTACCTAGATACGAATGGTTGGTAACTACTTGAGCATTTTCACTTGAGGTGTTCACATCTCTCTTCTTAAATTCTTTTCATTAGAGGTGAATGATAGTGATCTATGTTACTAAGTTCATGTTCATATACTTGAAATAAGGCTGTCATAATTGGAGAAAAATAAAGGAAACTCAGGTTAATATTTTTCAGAACCCTTATCTTCTTTTCCAACCAAAGTAACAAACAGTCCATATAAACAGACCACCCCCACATTTGAGGTGTGGTAACTTGAAGTCTATTTAAGTTCCTCTTTACATACTGTTTGTTACTTTTCTATTGTCATTCTGCCCAACTATCATGAAAGAATTATTCTCTTCTTTGTAGTGTTATCTGATCTAGGGGAATGAGCATACTTATTTAATACATTTTTATTGAATTTCTGTAAAATGAATGCATAATTTATTGGGTGCTGGTACCTGGAGATATAATTGTAAGCAAAAAGAGGACATGGTCCTTCCCTCATAGAGGCTTGGAATATAGTGGGGATGATAGACATTGACCAAATCATAACTCATTAAATGTTTATTGAGTATGTCTATGTGCTAATTTTGCCAGCACTGAGGATACAGAGATAAAAACGACCTACAAACCTTCCTTGCCTCAGTGAGATTATCTTCTTATGACAGAGTCTACAAACAAACAAAAGTAAGTAAAAAAATAAAAAGTGTCCTATGATAATAAGTGCTATCAGGAAGGTCAAAGCTGGAGGGCGATATGGAGAGGGTGGTGTGAGCACACTTTTAAACAAAGTGGTTGGCAAGTGTCACTGAAAATGTGACATTTGAGCAAAGAACAGATGGAAGTAAGGGCAAGAGTCTTGTTTCTAGGGAAAGAGAGGACAAGGGCAAAGTCCTGGAGCAGGAATGGTGTGTTCTCAGAACATCAGGAAGTCCAGAGAGGTTGAGAAGAGTGAGTGAGGCAGCAACTAGCATCAGATGAAAATCATACATGTAACAGTAGCCATGGCAGGTAGGGCCTCAGTGGGACATGGAGGGAGGGAAACAGGGAGCCACTGAGGGTTTTCTGATCTGGTTTAGGTTTTAATAAGATCATTCTTGCTGCTGAGTTGAGGATAGATGGCTGAGCGGCAAGAGGAAGAGGGAAGAACATTTCTGATCCAGATAAGAGGTGATGGTGAATTAGACCCAGGAAGATAATGGTGGAGTGGTGAGAATTGGTTGGGTTCTCTATATATTTTGTTATTCCCAATAACTAGTACAGTATCGCTGATTATATTTTGGGGGCAAAAATGTTAAGTTCATATATCATACCAAAATATTTTCTACCATATATTTTTATGACTGAATGTTAGAAAAAAATCTATCAGTTATCAGCAGATAATTCACATTATATTATCCTTTCACTGAAAACCACTCAAAGGGTTCTCATTCTATTTATACTAAATTCAAACCTTACAATGACTTAGAGGGTCAACCTGATCCAATATGGTAGCTTCTAGCCACATGTGAGTACTTGGATTAATGCTAGTCAAAAAGGAGATGTATCATGTATATAAAATCTACAGGAGATTTAAAATCTTAGTGAAGAAATAAGAATTTAAAAATGTTATTGATAATTTTCAAATAGTGGCTGTAGTCTAAAAGGATAATGTCTTGGAATTATAGTGGAAATATCTTTTTACTTTTTAAAAATGTGATGACTAGGACATTTAAAATTGTAACTGTGGATGAATTTTTTGGGTTCATATTATATTTCTGTTGAACAGTGGTGGTTTACATTTTCTTTTTCTGACTTTATCTTAAACTATTTTCCTTATTTACTGTGTTCCAGGTAACTGGGTTTCTTTGGGATCCTTGAGCTTGCCAGGCTCATTCCTGCCTCGGGGTCTTTGTATATTTTATTCCCCTTTCCTGAAATGTTATTCCCTTAGAACTTCCCTTGTTTTTCTCTATTATTCATTTCTCAGCTCAGATGTGCCTTCTTAGACAAGCCTGGTGTTGCCAATGCTGGTGTTATCACAAATGGCCACTTACTGTAGCTACTTCTGCATCCTCCTCTCAAGGGAAACTCACATTATGGCATAGGACTTTCAGTTCAGCACCAGGTACTACAAATAATGCAGACTGTGTCATGGATGTGAGTCACTTGCAACAGATTGAAGTCCCAAGTTTGAGTGTCTGACCTGTTTAGCTGAGGAGCTAAGAAAGGGACTATCTTAAACCTGTGGCTTCTTTAGCCACTTTGGGATTCCCTCAGATACCAGGATACCTGGGCAATCCAGATTGATAAATGTCTATGATAGCATATTTTTCCTGGCATCAATATTTAAAGAATTTTAAAAAGTTTAAATTATTGTCTTTTCCTTATATTTTATGCCATTTTGTTGGAAAAATATTTCTGAATCCGTGAATCTATGAATTGACTGTGAATTTTTTGTATTTAAGTAATATTTGCTGTGACATTTGCCTAGCTATTTTCTGAATAATAAATACTTTTTAAAATAAGCATTCAAAACTTTATATGAAAAGATTGCTTTCAATATTTTGAGACAAAATTCTTTTTAGGATATGCCATGATCACTTTCTCCCCAGCATTAGGTAGAGATTTTAAGTACAAATCTCAAATAAATAACTACCAATACATTGTTGCTTAATAATTATATAAGTGACTTAAACTAGCTTTTATGTAAAATGAGAATAGGTGGCTTATTAAATTTTGGTGTAGCATCTGTGTGTTCAAATATAATATAGGGTTGTCATTTAGCTCACAGTATATAATAATATTATATATAATGTATTATATATAATAATAATACCTGATTTTTCAAGAAAGCCCCCCCTTTTTTTTTACCATAGCTGACATACTTTTCACTCTTCATACCATCAAAAATGGTAGTGAGCAAAGAAAATATGATTGACTGGTGAGTGGTTTTATCCGAACATCTTATGTATTGGTTCATTGTAAGAATGAAATTGATATTTAATGTGAAAATATATTTTTAAGCCCCAAGTATTTTTTTCTTTTTTCTTTATTAAGGAGGGCACATATTGCATGGAGCACTGGGTGTCGTGCATAAACAATGAATCTTGGATCACTGAAAAAATTTTAAAAAATTTATTTATTTGAGAGAAAGAGAGAATACGAGCAGAGTGAGGGGCAGAGGGAGAAGCAGACTCCCCGCTGAGCAGAGAACCTGATGTAGAGCTCTATTCTGGGACTTTGGGATCATGACTTGAGGTGAAGGCAGACACTTAATCAACGGAGCCACCCAGGCACCTCTAGTCCCAAGCTCTGTTTGTCTATTTGCGTTGTAACTATAGTACCACACAATCATCAAATGGATTTTTAAATATGTTTTTATTTACTTTTCTACTATAAATATAATATATATTTAGTGTAGAAGTTTAGAAAATGTAGGAAAGCAATGAGATAAATTAAAAAAAATCAGTTATGATCCTGCCTTCCATAAATAACCACTATTGACATTTTGATGTGTTGCTNAAAAAAAATCAGTTATGATCCTGCCTTCCATAAATAACCACTATTGACATTTTGATGTGTTGCTTTTCAGTTATTTTTCCTATGCCTACATCTATGTATGTGTGTATGTGCCTGCATGTATCTGTGTGTTTTATTGTGTACATTACTTAACCTGCTTTTTTCCCACAGAATATGTGTAATGATATGGTTGTGAAGCAAGAAAGGGGCTTTGGACCAAGGATGGATTCAAATGTTACTTGATAAATGCTGACCTTTTAAATTTTAGAAGCAAATTTTCATTTGGCCTTGTCTGGTGTAAGGATATACAAGTGAAATTCATCACAGAGCCTTCCTGGCAAGACCCATCCCTGGGTCATTCAGAGGCTGTGCTCCTCAGTTACAGCTTTTCTGTTTCCTGGAAGTCCTTAGATCCTTCTCTGTGATACCAAAATATCTGCTTCTTGCAACATTATACCTCACATCGCCAACACAATCTGTCGTAATGAACTTGTATTTTTGTGTGTGTGTGTGTGTGTGTGTGTGTTCTTCAGGATTCTTAAACTTACTATCTGTTCCCCCTACCCTGAATTAAACACATTTGATTTTGGCTTCAAGTTAGTTTTCCATCTGCTTTAACCCAATGATTTCTGAATATTCAGTGACGAGAGCACTGGATCGTTCTATTTCATTCTTGATCACACCATAGAAATATAGATCATTTAACTCTTCTGAGCCTGAGGTTCTTCATGATTAAAGTGAGGGTTTGTGTTGTATGTTCCCTAAGGCTTTTTTCCAGAGCTAACATGGAATGTCCTTGTGTCTATAAAAACAGTATGAAAGAGTGGAAAGAGCACGGGCTGTGCATCAAAGAAAGCTTGGTGCAAATTTTGGAGCTTTGTGACTTTGGCTTTGCTGCTTATTGTTTCCAAACTTGTGTTTTCTTTTTAATTTGTTTTTTCTTTTGTTCCTTTGATTGAATGCATTGAACTATCTTCAAGTTTGCTGGTCCTTTCTTTCCTTCATCCAGTCTGCTGTTGAATCCTTCTATTGAATTTTTTTTAGTACAGTTGTTGTATTCTTCAGCTCTGTGTATTCTTATTTGGTATTTTCTGATATCTTCTGTCTGCATTGAAATTCTTGCTTTGTTCATGCATTGTTCTCCTGATCTTGGTGCACATCTTTATGGTTATTATTTTGAACACTTTATAAGGTAAATTGCTTATCTTCATTTCATTAAGGTCTGTTTCTGGGGTTTTATGTTGTTTCTTGTTTGTAATGGTTCTGCTGTTTCTTTATTTTCTTTGACTCCCTGTGTTGGTTTCTGTGCATTAGATAAAACAATCACCCCTTTCAGACTTGATGGAGTGGTCTTGTGTAGGAGATAAAATTTATCATTTAGCTTGACCTGAGCTTTTGGTTGTCTCTTAAACCTTTGTGATTTCCAAGCTCCCTCCCGTGTTCTTAGTGGCCCTCAGTAGCTGCGAGTGTTCTAAGGCCTGTCAGTGTTCCAAAGGGGAGGATATCAGTCAGTACCTCTATGTAGGATGATTTGAAGCCAGACCTTTAGGCCAAATAGCTTTAAAAGTACACAAATAGACCTCTTTTAGGAAAGACTGGGTGTTGGATATTTCTGCCTGCTCCTTCTGTGCTGAGTCCTGGGGATTAGCCATGATAAGTCCTCTGAAGCCTACTGAGAACTGTTTCCTTGTTTGTGGGTCTCATGGATACAAGCCCCATTGGCTTTCATAGCTAGTTATTTTGGGGACCTGTCCCTCAGGTGGAAGTCTCAAAAGTTGTGGTGCTAGATGTATCCTTCACTCCTCAGGGAGAAGCTGGGCATTGTAAGTCTCCCCCCAGTTACCTGTTGCTGTGCCGGGGGTGAGGTTTATGGCAAGAGTGAGCCTCAGTCTTTCCCTACCCATTTTGAAGTGGGTTTTTTTCTTGTTTACTCAATGTGTAAGAAGTCACTCAGCTCATTTCCAGATTTCTTTCAGAAGGAATTGCTCCATGTGTAGCTGTAGAGTCATTGTTCGTGCCGGAGGAAATGAGTTCGGGAGGCCTAGGCCACCATCGTGGACCAGAACTCCCCAAGGTTGTATTTTCTTATATGTAAAAAAGGGGTATAGAAATTACTGTGTTGGCTACGTGTAAGAGAACTCTGACTATAATGGCTTAAACAAGAAAGTCTTTTACTTTTCTCAGTTAATGAGAAGTCTAGAAATAGGTAGTTCAAAACTGTCGTGTCTGCTCATTCATCTTATCATTACCTGTTTCTACTTGTCTGCTCCACTATCCTTAGCATATGGTTTTCTCTCTGAGTGCACCAGCAAGCGTAGTATCCCTGTTCTAGACAACAAGAAGGGGAGGGTGGAGTTCAAAGGGACATGACAGATGAAGTTTCATGAGGAAAACAATCTAACTGATTTCCACTCCCACATTATTTGTTAGAGCTGTGACACAAAGTTATGCCCAACTTTGGGGAATCTAGGATACTGTATTTTTTTTTTTGAATGTGTTGATATCCTGAATACAATTCAAGTTTTGCCAGTGAGGAAGAAGACAAAATAAATAATTGGTAGGTGACATCAGTGTCTGCAACTGGAAAAACTTAACTTCCTTTAGTTGTTGGGAGGCCATATGAGATGATGCATATAGACATGTAGATACGTACACTTAAATAATGACTACTTCCTATTACTCTCTTATGCTGAAGCGACTATTTGCAACGTTCATGAGAAAGGAGCTTTTGTAATTTAATTATTGGTGCACTTAAAAATATATATGTCTGAAGAATGTAAGAAGTGTCTGTTTCCCAGCTGTTTTGCATAAGTTCTGTGTTATTTCCCCATGTGGCTTAAAAGTCAGATATTTCATCTTCATTGGACCTATTCAATATTAAAAAACAAAAAGAAGCAAGTAAATTACAAAAATATGCATTTGACTCTTCTAAATGTGAAAAATATAAATGAACAGTAAAACCAGATTAACTTGGGGAACTGTTTATTACTTTAGGAGTCTTAATATGGGAGAAAACCCTGTCAGGTAGAAAAAGTGACCTCTTATGTAGTGTGGTTCAAAAGGAAATTGGAAAACAAGTTTTCCTTTAAGTGTCTCCTTGCCCCCGGTGATTCCCCTGCCACATGCCTGAAATGCCCATGGTCAGAATCATTATGAGACTCTATTCCACAAGTCTCTTTCTAAAATGTGTAATCTGGAAGGAAGTTTTGACTGAGACGTTAGCAATCTGTATATATTTTAAATCTCATCCACAATTGTAGTGAACAGGCAGCTGTGAAACTTGGTAGAGAGAGGGTCCATTTTGGGGTTGGGGAAAGAAAAATTTGAAACGTAGGCAGGAGTCAGCAGTGTGAAGAGATTAAGAGGAATTAAAAGATGGCAGGTTAGGGTTAGAAAAGTGCAAGAAGAAGACCTGGGTCTGTCTCTTCTTTTAATGCATCGATGTGCTCTACTAACCCTGAAGCACTTCACTGTCCACACAGGGGGTTCATAGAGCAGAAAGAACGCTTGACTTCCATCCAACTCAAGGACTCTGGTAGTTGACAGGAGCTCTGCATAGCTCCATGCAATAGCCACAGTGACCTTTCAGATGTGACTAGTAATCCTCAGAACTCCTTAGAGTTCTGGCCTGGAACCATGCCCTCCCTCTCCCTTCGCCTTTCCATAAACACTGCCGAGATGGGAACGGCTCCTGGTTCCATGAATGTCTGTGTGATAGTCAGAATGGTACCCTCTAGACTACATGAATGTTCGCATTTAAGCAATTTCTCCGGGTTGGTTGAAATAGAAATGAGTAGCTTCTTTTAATGAGACTGTTAAATGTTTCACTTGCAGTCCAGTGTGCTGCATTAGCAGTAATTTGCAGGGTCAGGGGAGCAGGAGTGGTATTGTGTGGTCATGTAATTCATTAGCCTAAATTACACTTTTCTTCTATAAATCAGCTGGCTTGAAAGGTTTGGATTCGATTTCTCACCCATTTGTTTTTCTCAGTCTTTAAAAATTCTCCCTTGTGTTTATTTAGCAAGCACCTGTTTAGCAAATACTTCCATGTTATTTATAAAATGCCTTTATAGCCATTTTATATATTGACAGATTCAATCCTTATTATAACCTAGTGAGTTAGGTCTTATTATAATCACCACTTGACAGTGGAGCAAACCGGCACAGAGAAGAGAAGTGACGGGGCCAGGGAGACCGTACAGCTTGAGAGTGGGAGAGCAGGACATGCAGATCGGTCAGTCTGACTTTAGGGCCCAAGCTCTAACCCATGGTTCTAGGCCTGGAGGAATATGCAGCCGGACGGATTCCAGTCTTTCTTCTTGGTTGTCTTTTGTCTTAAAACCTATGCAAGCTGGAGCTTTGGCATAGACTATTTTGGTAGTACTTGATTCATAGCTCATCTTGTTTTTTAATGCAAATAAACCCATGACTGTGACATTGAATTGACTGCGATCGAATTGATTGGATGGGAGATTTTATTCATTTAAGTAGCAATATTTTCACTTCACTTTCCAAAGGTGAATAAAGACACAGAACCTCTACATAGCCCCAGAATTATATCATCTCCTCTTATAACTTCCATAAAATTAATCATCTCAGAAAGCATTAAACATTTAGATGCAAAAACAATCTAAGAAAGCTGGCACTGGCAGACAGTGAGCTATTCCATATGGCTAGCGTGTCAGTAGTTTTATATCACGGTGCAAGAGCCTTACTGTGCAAAAAAAATTTTTAAACCTTCCTAATACCAGAGGAGGCCTCAGTTTTTATATTCAATTAATTGACCATATCTGGGACCTTTCAAATATTATTCCTAGGGCAAGTAGAGGGACTCATTCTAAGAATGAGTCAGGAATGAGAATTTAAACAAATGGAAACTTGAAAAAATGACGTAAATATATAAATATGTGGCCTTCGGCCAAACAGAACCAGGCTTTGATTTTTTGGAGACGAGCCTCTATTTGTGTTTGGAGGGCTGCTGGTGTTGGAGCTGGCACTTACCAGCTCACAAGAATACTGAATGTTTACATCCCCCCACCCCCCACCCACTTTATTCAGTGACTCATGTTGTAGCTTGAAATTGGCCGTGGTGAGAGTATTTACACCATGGAAATCAGGAAACAGTGGAAATCAGGGCCTTTTCTTTTTCCCCAGAGACAGTTGCCAAACATTTACAAACATACCACTAGGTGCTTGGATACATAACAAATGCATGGTATTTAAAAATGTCCCTCTAATAATTTTAAAAGAAACAAGCAGAGACAATAGGGATAAATATAACCCCTTTGACTTAGCTTTACTCATATTTGTCATTCTATTGTTTTGTGGTCAACAGCCTATCTTAGGAGGAAGACAATCAGTCCTGAGCACACAAAATTCACCACTGGACCTTGTCAGTGGACCTCACAAAACACAATCTCTGTCAGCCTTGGAAAGCTTTGTCAGGAACACAGCCCTCTTTGGGTTTTCATTTCCATTTTTCACCAGACATTTACAAGAAAAATTACTTCCTACTGAGTATCCATTAGCCTCCAGCACTGATGCTAATGAGCGAGCTGCAAGTGAGCTGGAGAGCAAATGGGTATGAGTCACCAAATACACTTAGCCAGCGCTTCCTGCTCGACCTCCTGCGTCACTGCAAAGACACTTGTTCCTTACCAGCCTGGGGAAAAAGTCGCAGTCTCACAGCTGTGCGCTGCTGGGAGAGGGGCTGAGCAGAAGGAGCTCCCTGAAAAGGACACGCTGATTTGTACTCCTGAAATCATCTGTGCAAGTACCTCCCCGTAGCTGGGGTGCACATCCAGGTTGAAATGTTCTTAAATGAAAAATATCAAGTGAAGAGCACAGACCCTTTTAAAATGCGTTGCTTTACCAAGAACAGAAAAGCCAAATAGGACTGAGAGCAAGCCTGCTCTTTCTGTACAGATATAAAGACAGGGCACTAAGAGGCAGGTGACATTGAGGGACAAGCAGGGACACGGGCAATGCTGCCTTTTCAGAGCTTTGCTCGGTGGTGGGATTTTGCTTGTTAGTGTGATTTGTTTTGTGCCTTCCTCATTGCTAATGCCACAAATAGAAGAAAGGGAGAAGTTTGTGACTGTAGGGCTTTCCTAGGAATGGTTTGGAGCATTGAACAGTCAACAAACGGCAGATGGAAGGAAAAGATTTCTGATTAGCCTCTGGGCGGGCAGTGACACACTGTGTCCATGGGGATACTGATGCGAACAAATAGTCATTTCAAGTAGGTGTTATTGAGAGGGACTAAGCATTCACTAAGGGACATTTTTATTTTTAAGAATGGTTTTTGTCATCCAAGAGGAGGTGAACATAAAGAAGCAAAACTCTGTTTCAGTGGGAACTCTTGCAACGTTTGAGTCTAATTTATTTGTTTATATTCTGTTGGTTCCAAAAGTTATTTAAGCTACTCTGAAAGAATACGTGATATAACCAAGTGAACAAATTGAGCAGAACAGAAAATAAAGGTGAAAAAATAGCAGACAATGGGGTGAGGTTAGTTCACAGTTTGCTTGACTGAGGTGTCCTTTGCTAGAGATGGCCCAGAGATTTGGATTTAAGTTTATAGGAAATCAAGGTAGAGAGGACAATATGATGAATTATTGACAGGTGGCACCCAGGTGCCCCACCTTTAATTAATTTCTTGAAAGACACTACATTTAAAATATAATAATTAACATTTTAGTTCTAAAGTACCTAAAATTATACTTAACAATGCCTACCACAAGAAAACAACCCAAACAAACCCAACCACCCCAACCCCATTTTAAATGGTTAGCAAAATTAATGGAAAGGACACTTCTACTTTTATGCTTATAAAATGAGCTATCGGTCTAACCAGAGTATGGTAAAAATGACTCAATACTGCAAAGATGGGTAGGCCTTCCAGGCAGATCTTCCATTATTACAGGCCCTCCCTGGTAGTTGTAACTCTGGGCCCTCAGAAGAATCGAAGCAAGGTGATCTTGAACCGTTAGGTCCTCACAGAACACTTTTCTTACCCAACTTCACATTTTAAACTGAAAGAGGTTGTCTGTCTGTGAGGCAGTCTTTATCTTTATCTCTGCCAGTCCTTTTTCTTTTCCTTTTTTGTATAAGGACCACTAGATACTAAAGCTCATCCAGGACCCAGCTGTGCCTATAAATGTGGATGTTTATTTTTATTTTTTTCTTATTTCATAATGCATTCAACTTTCATTTTGTCACTTTGGTCCATAATATAAAATGACCTGAAAGATGGATTTAACCATACCTCAGGCCCAGAAAAATATCATCCAGTGGTTCTTTATGTTGACTAATGGCGGCGTGGACTACAAGAGGAGATGGGAGGTATTGATCATGAATGGGTAGGGGTTAAGATTACCTTGGCAAAGAGTGAGGATATCTTTTCCTTTACACAGGAGAGATGGAAAAGCTTGTGTGAACTTTGAACAAACGGATGGTGCAGTCAGGAGGAAAAACAATCAAGAGATTTTGGCTAGATGGTTTCAACATTCTCATAAAATTGAGAGCACCTCTGTTGGTTTCCAAACATTGTGAGACCAAGGGTACCTGGGAAGCTTGTTGATTTCTGAACCCTGGGAATCAGAGATTCTGAACCAGAAAATTAGGGTGGGCAAGGATAGTGGTGGGGGGGGGCAGGGAGAGGCCTGCAGAAATACAGTTTTGAGAGCTACCTCAGTTGGAACAATGGAGGTGATCAAAGACTCCATTATTTTTTTAAATATTTATTTATTTATTTATTTGACAGAGAGAGAAATTACAAGTAGGCAGAGAGGCAGGCAGAGAGAGAGGAGGAAGCAGGCTCCCTGCTGAGCAGGGAACCTGATGCGGGGCTTGATCCCAGGACCCTGAGATCATGACCTGAGCTGAAGGCAGAGGCGTTAACCCACTGAGCCACCCAGGCGCCACCAAAGACTCCATTTTATCTTATATCCATTTCCCTTTTATTCCATGCTATTTTTCTCATTCTTGCACCTATGTGTGACCACAGCAAGTTTTGCTTTTGATTCAAAACTCTATACATTCAGAACCAACCTATGCCATCTGCTCTTTTACTATCCCAAACACCTATCTTATCTGTCTCCCTCCATCGATCTACCCACATCTCTTTTACTTCCAAAAAAGGTACCTGTATAATACATTATACTATGGGGTTTTTTTTTCCTACTTACTAACAAATCTTGCAGTTCTTTCTATAATACCATATACAAGATTTTACTCTATAGACATATTCTCAATATCATCCAGAACAAGCATATTCATAGTATAGTTTCTTATAATAGGAAAAAAATAATCTCAGTTTATATCACTAAAGCAATGGTTAAATGTTTCATGCATCCAGTTGCATAATCATATGTAGCCACCGAAAAAAATGATCTGGGTATGTATAAGGTCTCTTTCATCTCCTCTGTAGAATTTTCATTTAATCAATAACCATGTGATAAATGAAGTGTTGTTTTGGAGAAGATGCAAAGAAGAAAATTAAGGTTCAGTTGATGTACATATTACTGGTTTTCAGAAAAGAGATGTACTTCTTTAATTTATAACAATGTCTTTCCCTAGAAATGTATAAACATTTATAGATATTTTAAAAACATTGACTTGGGAGGTCAATTCATGAGATTTTAAATTATAAGCAATATATAATAATGTAAATACAAAGCAATTAAAAGAAATTCATTGATCTGAGTAGTCGATAGAGGGATAAAGAGAAAAAAATTAGATCTTAGAGGTTTTACAACTAAGGCACAAAAGATGTTATAAATAACAGTCCCATATTTTAATCTGAGCCTATGTTTCACAGGATTTTTTAAGCTTTTAGGAAAATTGTTATATTTAAGATATTTCCAGACTCTAAAGGGAAAATATTTTTTGATGAATCAATGATTTTTAAACTTTTATGTAAATATATTCCCAATTTATGTCTGTAAAATAACATATTCAAGCTTAGCTATTTTTTTTTCCTGAAAATCTTTGTTAAGAATAGATGCAAGAGATATTTACTTCTGGACGGCACATGTTAGTTTATGACAGGCCAATGCCTCCATGCAAGTGAGTGGAAAAGGCCAGAGAAATTATGAAATCATTTTGTGAAGGCATCAGAGAGCTGTGAAAACAGGGACTAGATGATCCAAAATGACTGAGGTGAAAGAATTTTCTGAGGTGAGCTGATGGTGTCCAGTGGTTCTCTCCTAGGACTTGCTGGGGGAAAAGAGAAACCAGCACAACTTTCACTGATTGTGCAGGGCTGGTGTGACAAACTGGAAGTAAGAGAGGCTGAGGAAGCACTTTTCTCCCTCAACATGGGCTAAGGTCTAGTACTGTGAGAAGCTAGGCTGAAACTGTTACAAGGTAGAGTGAAATCTTTGCAGTCTCACAATGCTTCTTAGGAATAGGACTCACTGAGGTGGCATCCAGAATTAGGACAATGTTAATCTCCTTTACAAGACATTAGATTTTGAAAGTAGGTGGGGATTGGAAGGCAGAGTTAGGCTGTGAAATACTGAAGGGGAGATCTGGATCTTCCCAGAATCTCAGGGCTGAGAAGGACACTCATTCAAAATCCTGGAAGGGTACCATTTGGGAACTGAGAGGGCTAGATATAGACAGAGATTTACTACAACTAAAACTGAACGCTGAAATAGCTCAGTCTCTGGTTTGTATTGAGCTCATCAGTCCTTTATCCTATCTGCCTATAGGAATGGGGGAATTCTGTCTGGTGGTAGGTAATATCATCCGAAGCCCATAGAGTTTTGATTTACACTATTTCTACTAGGCAACAAGTAATTACTAGACCTGTGAAAAGGCAAGAATATGCAACCAGCAATAAAGAAAAAGACCACATGATAAAAAGACTCATGAATTATCCAAATATTGAATTTAGGGGAAGATGAACTATTAGGAGGTGTACACTTGGAATTGACTCAGGAAGGTAGACAGCTAGAGAGAGCTTACCCTCTACCTTTATAATAACAAAACGCCAAACAAATCAGAAGTTTATAACTTTTCTTGTACCGAGCAGGGAGCTTGAATAGACACTTAATAAAAGAGGATATCCAAATGGCCAGTAAATATATGGAAAGGGGATTGTATTCATTATGCCCATAAAAATGTTGTGCAATAATGCTGTTATATACTTACACAGTAATACATAGCAATAAATGTTTTTTGATTTTATGTCTGAGATCAGTTACTACTTTGCATATCTTACCTGGGCTCACTCACACATCCGAGGGTTTCTGGCTGTCAGCTTAGGCTACCAGGGCACTTAAGTCTATAGCTGAGTAGCCTGGACCTGTCTTTATAGCAGTGGCAGAGGCATTAATGCAAAATAGAAACACATGAAGCTTGGTAACTAGCTCGCTAGTTTGTCTAGTAACGTCTTCATTCTATAGACTGTTGATTATTGGCTGCATAGTCAAGCTCAGATTTAAGGGATTGGTAAATAGACTCTGGACTCATGAAAACTGAAAAGTCACAAGGTAAAAGATACATATGTTATCTACAGGAATGGGTAAGGAATGATGCTTTTGATGTAATCTATCAAAGTGCTCTTCTTTCCATGGCCAATTTCACCCTCTTCCACTGGAGATTGGCTTCCTCCACAGGGTATAGAATCTGTAGCTCTTGAACTCTATGTCCTTTGTGCTCTGCATCAGAGTTGGGCTAGCCACCTTTTTTTGGTTCCTGTTAGAACAGTTTCTGGGCGATGATTTGGATGGGGCTGATTTAGCCAGCTGCCTATTTCTCCATCCTTTCAATATCTTGGCCAGGGATATTAGGTCATAGAATAAGTCATTTCTTTGGGCCACCCATCTTTGTAGTTCTGGAACATTCTTAGTGCAAGGAAGATCATTATAACCAAATACATCCAATTAATTCTTATTTAAAATATTCTGTGTTTAAAGAATCCAAAATATTTAGCTTCTGTATTTGGAACAGTGTCTGACATTTAGGCATTCAACAAATCTTGTTTGATGAGTTTCACTTAACAAATATTTATTGAATGAGGCTTGTTTGCCAAGCACTATATTAGGTTGTGGGAATAAAGAGTTAAGGCAACAAACTCCTTTTTGTAGCTTCATACAAATGGATGAGTTTGATGGGTCTTTATAGAGAACCCTAGAAATTCTAAGAAAATTTGATTTGTGAATAATTTAGGTTGTGTGTTGTGATAGAGCATCCAAAAGCATAATTGGCCTTTTTCCTAGAGCACATAATGACTCTAGTATTACTGAAAATGTAGATCCTCCAAGAGAGACTTCTGTCATACTGTTTATTAATTTCCAAAGAGTGGTTATTTAGGTGGAACAAACCTTGTCATGCTAAAAGCATAGACATCAAATCACTTGAACTGAAATTGCCTTTCTTTCGAATATAAATACAACTTTTTAATTGAGTGTCCACAACTTAGAGGGATTATACAATACTTTTTTCTCTAATCACTGCTTCCAAATGCGTTCCAATTAATTATTTGATTCCAATCCTTTAATAAAAAAGGGAAGATTTTATAATTTTTTAATGCTGACTATAATAAGCGTAGTCACCATCTGTCACTATACAAAATTGTTACAATATTATTGACTATATTCCTTACATTGTACTTTTCATCCCTGTGACTTATTTATTCTGTAACTGAAAGTTTGTACCTCTTCACCTGTCTCACCTATTTTTTTTTAAGATTTTATTTATTTGACACACAGAGAGAGATTACAAGTAGGCAGAGAGGCAGGCAGAGA
>LNAC01000102.1:0-44840 GCA_002007465.1 Ailurus styani | reverse complement strand
CCTACTTGTAATTTCTCTCTCCGTGTCAAATAAATAAATAAAATCTTAAAAAAAAAAAAATAAAAAATAAAATTACTTTTGAATCTTAAGAATCTGCTCATTATGATGCAAACACCAATTTCAAAATCATCAAAGATTTCTCTCCTCTTTGCTATTGGCTATGTATATGCCTAGAGGCAGTCTATTGGAATACTCCACAGAGACAAATTTTGTTTTTTACACCCCACCCCAAATTTAGTTCAGAAGTCCTGACCTATGATGCCACACATGCACCAGGAAGCTACTAAAGGTTAATTACTCACATGATAGGGCTTTGGAGAGAGAGCAGGGAAGCTCCTTAGCACATCCAAATAGAGTTAGGGAAGACTAAGAGTAGGGAAAGGAGTTTGAGAGTAGGGGAAGGAGACTGGTTTGAGTTTTCTTGTGGTTAGGGAGTAGAGCAGGGATGAGGGTTCCCTTGAGGATAGGGGCTTAATTGGTTTGAACTTCTTCTTGGCACCAAAGAAGGAAGCACCTGGAACTATCCTATCAGCTCACCTATGGTGGAGCAGAAGGGTGGAGGAGTGGTAGTCATTGACAACTGTCGGTAGTCAAACATCAGAAGTGGGGTCAGACTCTTTATTGCACAGTCTAAGTCAGGTCCTCCTCTCTCTTTTTTTGTTTCCGGTTCTCCCTTTGGGAAGAAGAGCAAAGAAAAAGATATAAAATAGGATAATAGGGTCTTTAAAATAATCTGAGTTCATTCAGAACAAATGACACAGACACAGTTATTTAAAAACCGTAACACAACTCAGTAGCAAAAAACCAAACAATGTGATTTGAAAAATGGGCAGAGAACATAAAAAAACTTTTCTCCAAAGAAGACATGTAGATGGCTAGCAGGTACATGAAAAGGTGCTCAACATCACTGATTATCAGGGAAATGCAAATCAAATCCATCATGAGACATCACCTCATACCTGTTAGACTGGCTATTATTAAAAAGTTGAGAAATAAGTGATGGTGAAGGTGTGGAGAAAAGAGAGCTCTTATGCACTGTTGGTGGGAATATAAATTGGTTCAGCCACTATGGGAAACAGTGTGGAGATTATGAAAAAATTTTTAAATAGAATTACCATATGCTCCAGGAATCCCCCCTGTGGGTATGCATCCCAAGGGAATTAAAACAGGATATTAAAGAGATACGTGCTCTCCTGTGTTCATCTCAGCATTATTTCACAATAGCCAAGATATGCAAACATACTTGATAAATGGAAGAAGTGGTAGCCGGTGAGAAGAATACTTCCTCAAGATAAGAAACCCGGAAGCCAAAATATTATCCCAGCTACGCCACTTCCTAGCTTAGCCACTCCTCATCTCTGGCTCTTCATTTCCTAGTCAATAAAATGAAGTGATCACCTTGTATCTTCTGTTTTGGTAAGGAACTTTCCATGAGAGTTTTTCCTATGGAGTTTGTCCTAACATCTGGTTGGGGTTGTCACACCGATCATTCAAACCAAGTGACCTATCATTTCAGACTACTATATATGATTGTGTTGAATATATTGAGTAATGTATGAACAATCCAGTCAGACATGCAGGTAGATGGGTTTTCTGTGGTAACATGTAGGAGATGTTTCTGAGATATATGACCTTATTAGCATATTCAGGCTTTTATGGGAGAAGTTATGCAAATTACCTGTAGTGCAATAGTTTTGGAGTTCTTTGGTCATAGTCAACAAATTTACCTACCTCCATCCAATTAACTGTCTCCTTAGGAAATTGGCCTTCTATTGATTCTCTCACTGAACCTAGTAGCCATTGAGCAACCTCTGAGAAGGCCTAACATTTTGAACACAAAAGAAACACAGGCAGCTAGATGTCAACATTATTGATAGACCATAAGTACCTACGTCAAGATGCATTTCATCCTTGAAATTGGAACTGCAATTTTAATACATATAGAAGCCAACATTTCAAGCAAGCTATCTTTCTTTTAAATAAGACAGTAATAGTTTTCACACCAGAGGTTTATGCTAACAAATAGCACTAGCATCTCACTTATCAATGTTTATAGGCTTGATGTGTTGTTCAGTATTTTATGACTGCTTTGCTGGTTTGTCCTGGTTTTACAGAATTCTCATACTACGCAGTAGTATTAAAATTAGCTAATGTTTATTAAGTGCTCACTACCATTACATGCCAGACACAGAGCTTGGTGCTCGAAGGGCACTATCATACTTGGTTTTCTCAACAGCTCCTTGAGGGTCATGCTCTTGTCTCTCACATTAGAATGTGAAGAGGCTGAGACAGGGAGCAGAGGAGAAGGAGGTAACCCAAGGGCACACAACTGGTTACTGATTTGAACTAAAGAGTTTCAAATCTGTCTGATCCCAGAGCTCATGTTCTTAACCAAGATATTTTACTGTTTTACCAACATCACCTTATACTAATAACAGAGGTGATATTAAGTTGGGGGAAAAGAAAAATTTATATAATTCTGTATATTTCATTCCTGCTTTCTACTGGGTTAGACATAGCCATTGGCAGATATTTTCAAATCTCTTTCCAGGTTTTACTTTTTCCTAACCAGAAATACAGAGTAAGGAGAAATGAAAAATAACTCTTTAAAGTTGGCTAAAAATTTCAAAATGGGAAAATGGGTTTACTCTTGGTTTGGAGTTGTGGCAAAAAGGAAAAAGTTTAATGCAAGGCATTTTTTTTGGTTTGTTTTCATACATGAAGGAATGATGGGGCTGAATGTGCTATGATCTTTTATGAAGCTGAAACTGGGCCAGACTGGGCACTGACTGGACTGTTTTCCCAGCATAGAGGATTCCCTTCATCCCACTGTGGGACATTTGGTAGCCAAAAACTGGAAGTGAAAAGGCAACGGGATTGCAATCGTGAAAAACTACAGTCACACAAACTTTTTTTCTAAAATTTCATAGCAATAATAGACTGAGCTGCAGTGAAAAGTTTTCTGTCATGAAATTAATTCATACTTTTAAAAGAAAAAAGACAAATTTAAACTCGTTCCTGTCCTATTCATTACCTTACTTTTTTTTTTTCTTCTTTTGGCAGGTAGTATTCTTGGTAAACACAGTTTGTGGGCCATTAGAATGGATTAAGAATAGATTTTAGCTTCATTGATTTTAGACTCCTTTTTTTTTTTCTTGGTAGTTCCAAGTTTTTATTGAATTAGTTTCAGGTGTAGAATTTCGTGATCATACTTACATATAACATACATGTACTTACATATAACACACATATAACACACTTANTTACATATAACACACTTACATATAACACACTTACATATAACACTGAGTGCTCATCACAAGTGCCCTCCTCAATACCCATCGCTTGTTTAACTCATCTTTCTACCCAACTNATATAACACACTTACATATAACACTGATTGCTCATCACAAGTGCCCTCCTCAATACCCATCGCTTGTTTAACTCATCTTTCTACCCAACTCCCCTCCAGCAACCCTCAGGTTATTCTCTATAGTGAAGAGTCTGTTTCTTGGTTTGCCTCTCTCTCATTTTTCCCACAATGTTCATTTGTTTTCTTTGTTAAATTCCACATATGAGTGAAATCATATGGTATTTGTATTCCTCTGACATATTTCACTTAGCATAATACTCTCTAGCTCCATCCATATCATTGCAAATGGCAAGATTTCATTTTATGGCTGAGTAATATTCTATCCTATATATATACCACATCTTATTTATTCATTCATCAGTTGATAGACATTTGGGGCATTTCCATACTTTGACTATTATTGATAATGCTGCTATAAACCTTGAGGTGCATTTATCCCATGAGGTCAGTATTTTTGTATCCTTTGGGTAAATACCTAGTAGTGCAACGACTGGATCATATGGTAGTTCTACTTTTAATTTTTTGAGGAACCTCTGTACTGTCTTCCCCAGTGGCTCACCAGTTTGCATTCCCAACAGTGCAAGAGAGTTCCTCTTTTTCGCATCCTCACCAACATCTTTTGTTTCCTGTGTTGCTGATTTTAGCCATTCTGAGTGGTATGAAGTGGTACCTCATTGTAGTTTTGATTTGCATTTTCTTGATGATGAGTGATGTTGAGCATCTTTTCATGTGTCTGTTAGCCATCCTGATGTCTTCTTTGGAAAAATGTCTATTCATGTCTTCTGCCCATTTTTTTAACTGGGTTATTTATTTTTTTGAGTGTAAACATGACTGGAAAGAAAGAGCTATTTAAAAGTCTCCTTTTTTTCCCAAGTATATTTTCCACCTCTTAATCCTAACCACGACAAGTGGTAGATAGTAGAGGAAGGATAAGCAAAATAGTTGCACTCAATATTGAATATGTGTGAATCTTGAATTCCATGATAAATTGAATTTGCTTTTACCTGCTTTTGTACTTTTATAAGTTAATTAAGCAACATTAGGAAAACTGAGCCGTGAGTCTGGCTCAGGGCAATGTGCTGAGATATTCATGGAAAAACAGATTCTAGTTTATGTTTCAGTTTTCACTTTGTCTTGAAGAAATGTGAGAAGTTATTGATTTTTCAGCCCTTAAAGGAACCTGAGCTGCCTCCATTGTCTGAGATATTATTGGAAGGATTGGATTTAAATACCATCTTAGAGAGAAGGGCCTAAGGATTACTAACATGAAAGAAATATTAGTGGGGTGAAGGCATGCATTATTAATTTTGCTTTCCATTTTTTCATCCCATCAACCATTTAATAAGCATTCAGTGCCTACTGTACACCAAGCTATGTTTTCTCTGCTGAGGAATAAGTCACAAAGAAGAAAGTTTCTGCCCTCATGGAGCTTGTGTTCTAGGAGGAGACAGTAGTGAAATCTTTCACAGTATTTACTCTAATACTTTCTGGAGGTTCAACAGGTCAGTGGAATTGAATTGGATTGGGACTAAAGGTACCTACCTACCTCACGGTGTCTCTATTCTGCTATTATCTTCTTAGAGGATTTCTCTGATTCCCTCACACACTAGTATGTAGTAGAAATATTTTGAGGGAGGTGTACTTTGACAAATATTCATCATTTGAATTTTATCTCTGTGAAGCCTATCCATTTTGAAATATAAAACAACATGCAAAGTGAACATTAGTATAAAAGATTTAAAACCATGCCCCATGTTCTACAGCCTTGGTCTGCCAGGTGTGGTCCATGAACCAGCAGCATCAGCTCCACCTGAGAACTTATTAGAAATGCACAGTCTCGGGCACCTGGGTGGCTCGGTGGATTAAAGCCTCTGCCTTCGGCTCAGGTCATGATCTCAGGGTCCTGGGATCGAGGCCCGCATCGGGCTCTCTGCTCAGTGGGGAGCCTGCTTCCTCCTCTCTCTCTGCCTGCCTCTCTGCCTACTTGTGATCTGTCTCTCTCTGTGTCAAATAAATAAATAAAATATTAAAAAAAAAAGAAATGCATAGTCTCAGGCTGAACCCCAGACCTACTGAATTGGACTCTGCATTTTACCAAGTTCCCCACAATAAAAACTGTTCTTTGGAGGTGTCTGGGTGGCTCCGTCAGTTAAGCATGTATGCCTTGGGGTCAGTATTTTTGTATCCTTTGGCTCAGGTGATGATCCCAGGGTCCTGGGATGGAGCCCTGTATTGGGCTTCCTGCTCAGTGGGGAGTCTGCTTCTCCCTCTTTCTCTGCTCCCTGCTCCCACTTGTGCTCTTTCTCTCAAGTAAATAAATCTTAAAAAAAGCTCTTCTCTAGTCCTGATAGTAGTTGTACATGGAAAGACTTTTCACACATTCAGAAGTACCTGTTTGATTAAGTTTAGCTTTAAGAATAAACCAACTTCTGAACTGGTTCTGAATTCAGAAAAGCAATTGGGTTTTTACATTTTTTCTCTGCTTGTTGCCAAAACATATTTTGACTAATTTTTTTCACTTTTCGACTTACTGGTTTAGTGTAATATAAGCATGGCTAGTACATAGCAAGGAATTAATATTTCTTCAGGTGAAAATGTCATGTTATTCAAAGGTTTTTGGCTTTTACTCTTTCAGATACCTAAGACATAATCTGTAGCAAAATATATAAAACAAAAGTGTGTGTGTGTGTGTGTGTGTGTGTGTGTGTGTATTGGTTTAAGAGAGAAAGCACTCTCTCGATAAACCAACAAAATCAAATAGGATTAGATCCATATCTGATCCTAAAAGGACATGATACCTTCTCTGGGGTCCAGCTGAGTATTTCCAGAGTTGGTTCTGGTTTAGGAACTGTCCAGCGCTTGTCTATGTGTTCCAGGGGTTTAGACAACCCCTCAAGAGGCACGAATTCAAGGATTTTCAAAGCTTTCCACCCCCACAATATTGTTCTAGCTATTTAGTGCCTGTGTGAGTTGAAGAAATGAAGCTTCAATTAAAAGCCACATCTTTGATAAGCCAAATAGTATCAAATCCACTAGCTTTTATTTTATTCCTACATGATTTAATCGTTTTCCATCTGCAATGCTTTCTACTTTCTAATTATATCCCATAATTCTCATCCTTTGAAGTTCAATTGGAATCTCACCCGTTTTAGAAATCATTTCAATTTGCAACCTCATTTTGATCTCTTACTTCTCTAAATCCTTTCGCACATGGGTCATGACTCATAAATATTTTATTGTCTATCGTTTTTCCTCAGTTGTTTCATATGTCTCCCTTCTCCTCCAAACTAAATCTTAAAGTCATTTAAGGTCTTAACAATATTGGTTTTTATTTATTTATTTATTTATTTATTTATTTATTTATTTATTTATTTAACAGAGGGAGAGAGATCACAAGGAGGCAGAGAGGCAGGCAGAGAGAGAGAGGGGGAAGCAGGCTCCCCGCTGAGCAGGGAGCCCGATGCGGGCCTCGATCCCAGGACCCTGAGATCATGACCTGAGCCGAAAGCAGGGGCTTTAACCCACTGAGCCACCCAGGCGCCCAGGTCTTAACAATATTGTATACCTAGTGCTTCCTATAGGCTCAGAACATATTAACTGCTTAGAAACAAGTTGTTGAATAAACCAATTTACCCTATTGCTTACAGAATGAAACCCAGGAGAGTCATATTTTTCTTGGGTGCATAGAAGGCTTATTAAAACTCTGTAGGGGGTTATGGAAAATAGAAATAAAAGATGATGATGGAAAAGAGTTGAGAGTATTTGCCATCAAGCTTCATGAGCTTTGCAGATTTGCCTAAAGTTAACTCTTACTGCCAACTTTGCTTACCCAAATTTACCAAGGTGAAGGTTTGTGAAGTGTGGGTGAATGAGGTAAATGGATATTAACCCAGGGTCTGGAACCATTATCTTGGCTTAGGTTTCTGGCAGTAGGATACTCCCTGCTGTAGAGGTAGTCATAGTACAATTGTTAGACACCATGGCAGATCCCTAGATTTTATTTTTTTTATTTTTATTTTTTTAAATTTTTAAAAAGATTTTTATTTATTTATTTGATAGAGAGAGAGAGATAACAAGTAGGCAGATAGGCAGGCAGAGAGAGAGGGGGAAGTAGGCCCTCCACTGAGCAGACAGCCCGATGAGGGTCTCGATCCCAGGACCCTGAGATCGTGACCTGAGCCAAAGGCAGAAGCTTAACCCACTGAGCCACCCAGACGCCCCAGATCCGTAGTTTTTAGACTAAAGGCTTAGTTGATCTTCCCTTGGCCCGGGTATCTCCAAAGGATCCCTAGATTAGTTCACTTTATCTGCTTTTGGATTATGAAGAAGAAAGTCATTGCCAACCAGAAATATAGCCACTATCTAGAACCTCGTTCAAATCCCTGAAGTCCTGCTGTGTGGATTCACCACATTCAGATGTACTGGAGTTGAACAATGTTGTTTCACCTGTAGGTGGTCTGTGGGCATTGTGTGACCTGGAACACCAAGGGAAGCCTGCTGAAATCCTGGTGTGTGAACTCAAGGAGTTCTACTTTTTCATGTCTTTTCTCATGTACTTGAATACAGTTATTGGGTCCTAGCCCAATAGTATTCATTGGCACAAGGAAGATTTTTTTTTTTTGCTAGTTATCATACAGGAGGGATAATTTTTTCTACTTCCCTAATGTCTAAAACTCACCCAGCAAAGCATATAGGCTTTAATTACTTCACTTATTTCCTTTATTAGAGGTCAGAAAAACAGCAAACGTGTGTTCTGAAGGATGGCATTTATAGTTCATTGCATATCATGCTTCATTTGCTATATCCACGCTGACATACATGTGTTGATAGTTATTCTTGCCCTCTTGCTGTGTCATGTGTAAAAGGTCATAGATGTCTCCTAGCATTTTAAAATTACATTCTAACAAAACATGGATTTTTCCATTATAGTTCGTATATAAGATATCGCACTAAAATAACAGAAGTCGAGTGATTACTCTGTTTTTAAGATCTTTAATCAGTTTTGAAATCCGTGGTGGCTTAATATGATCTGCAAATACACAAGAATCTTTCAGTTAGAAAGTGTTTGCTCAGGCAGGAGACTCTTCCTTTATTGACTCTGTAACTGCCCAAATCATTTTGATTGCCAATTCTATTAACTGCGTCACTTTGCTTGTCATAATCCTGCATTGCTTTCTCTTCCAGACCTCTGTCTTTTCACCTTCCACTTCTGCATCTTAACATGAGTCATCATGGTCAGTAGAAAAAAACATAATTACTCTTCCCTGAAGTTAAACTAATCATTTGAAGAGAATGCCTTCCTATATTTAGGATAGGCATCATGAAAATAGGACAATATGCCATATTTTGAAAATGAATGGCATTTATTTATTTGCAAACTCAGATATGAAGACTAGACATTTTCTGAACATCTTCTGTGGGTCAGGTATTTTACTAGGGGCTTTACATATATGACCTGGCTTAAACTTCAATCCAAAGTAGCTGGTCTTATCATCATTCTACAGATGAAAGCAAAATAGGGTTTCAGAGAGAGGGAGAGAGAGAAAGAAGAGAGTCAGTGCTTATCTCAATCACCTAATAAGAGCTGAAACTGGGCTTTAAACCTAAATATGTGTAACACCATCTTGCCTCCCTAGGGAGAAACTAAAAAGTAGAAAAGTCACCTTCCAACGTGACTACTACCCATTATTGTCTTTGGAAAATGTTTGAGAAACCCAGGTCCTGCTTCGATGGCTTTTGTACTCAGGACACCTGGATTTGTGAAGGAGAGGCTGAAATAGCTCTGCCCTTTCTGCAGTAGAATTTCTGGTTATAATCCAATTTAGAGAAGACCACCTGTTCACTTTAGACTACCATGGTACATGAATATCCACTATTCGACTGTCACCTGACTTGGGCAAGTTTTTAATGGGCCAAGGTGTTAGGAAAATAAGTTTCACTGAACTAGAACTCTAATAATAATCTGAGGAGACAATATCTAAAAGAATCACTATGCTGATGATGTCAGTAGACATCAGGAAGGAAAGCATAGCGTGTGGAAGTGGTGACGGTAGTGGTTAGGGCCCTGCTAAAAGCAAGGGGGCCCACTAACACTTAATATTTGAGGAAAACGATGTTAGCAAGATGGCTGAAGGCACTCAGTAAGGAGAGACCTTTTAATCTCTAAGGCTTATGTGTTAATTAGCCATTAATAATTGCCACTAACAATTTATAAGACCTCTGGAAAGCTCTTCAATTCCTTTGAAATTGGGACAGCCCATCTGTTAGGGATGTAAATGTCTATTAATTTTATGAGCATCTGTATAATATGTGTTCGATAAGTGTTTTTTCCATTTCCTTAACAGCATAGTAGTGTCAGAAGTCTGTGCTTTGTTTTCTAGAATACTATTTTTTTACATTGCTTCTGAGTCACCAAGTTTTTATAAGATGTCACAATTAAGTTCCAAATTTATTTTCTTCCCTTCATTTTTATATGAACTTTTCCCAATGTCCCAGTGAGCAAGTCCAAGGGTGATATCTAAGTTCTTTAAGAAAATTAAGCTGTTTTTCTGCTATATGCATTCTTCTCAGGAACTAGGAGTCTTCAGAACAAATTTAGCAGACTTTGCTATAGATACTACAGGCACAGGAAAATAGCTCTCTAATCCATAGGCAGATCATTCAGATAGTTTGAACAGAATTTTTAAAATCAACATTAGTTATGGAAATTAGCATATAGCAAACATTATTATCATATTTAGGAGCTATTGAACTGGCATACTTTATTTTAGTTTTTTTTTCAACTAGGTATATTTTAAAAAGAGATTAACCATTTAGAATTGAAACTGATTCTATGTCAATGAGAATATCCCTGAGGGGGTCATCTTCTTCCATCAAGAAAAGCTACTATGACATAGTAAAAGCAGCAGAGGGCTTTGAAATAAAAAACTTGGGCTTGAGTGACTCCCTATGAAATAGTTGAGTGCCTTTAGTTTAGACACATACCCTTCTATAAGCCTCAGATCATCATCTATAAAATGGTGATAATTAAAATCCCAACTGTGAGGTTAAAATAAAAGAATGAAGTATTCACATAGAAAAGTTTAATGTTAACATTTATTATCATTATAACCATCTCCAAAACCAAAGTATCATGAATATTGATGAATCAAGGAAATGGTGGCAACAATGTAGGCTGAAAGGAAAAAGTGAGACTTAACCCAAAATAAATTTAAAAAAAAGTCAATTCCATCATTGGAATAAGTAGGTTATCTAGCTTCATTCCTAGTGTGAGAACTTGACTAAAGTAATAAAGCTGATTAGCACTGATTCACAATAATGGTGACAAGAACCAAGCCTTGGCATTGGACTGATGAGGAGGCAGATAGATGGAGAGCCTCTTCTCACCTCATATCTCCCTTCCCTACATCCCTTTAACAAAGCATCATCTAGAACAGCTAAGGACCTTTCAGGCTGCTTACGTGTTGACAAGTAGTGCAAACTAGCCCCTACCTAATTACTAGGTCATGCTTTCAAGGTGAGTTCTCTCAAGTCCTTACTCTGGTTTATCTATGTTATTCAGAAACTGGTTAGTATGATTAAGTGTTGACTACCTCTTCCAAATGTAAAGCAGACCATAGTTTTTACAGAAACCTTGCTTGGTTAAAAATACAGCTCAAATAACGGATATCACTTTTACATACAACTCATAAAGATCACTTGGAAGTCTTGGTTTCCTTTGTCTGCCCACAGAGAATGTGTTCTGGGAGGATGAGTTTAGAACTATAATGACACAAGAACGTGGTGGAAGGGCTGGCATTGAGAGGTTCAACAGACTTCATCTCATTGTCAGTGAAAATTGCTGTACAAGGACAGCTATGAGGAAGAAATTTGTCAAAGGTTTTGAAAGGGCAATCACAAATTGCCGATGAAAGTAGATGAAGCTATGAAAGAGATTTATGAAGACTGATTTAAAATTGAATAGTGTTATGAGACACTTTTGGAATTCCACAGCGTGGCTGGTGCCAGGAGAGAAGGGATGAGAAAGGGTAGAATACTGAATCCTGTTTGCCAGCAGACACATTAGGCCCTACAGCTCAGATCTCAGCTGTAAAATTCGCTGCACTCTGTGTGTAGTGGTTGTGGGAAATGCCTGTGGTTTTCCCAGCCTGCCTCTCTCAGCAGGCTTTGAGTGCAAGTCATCTCAAAGGCTGTAAGAAACCAAAAGGAATGGGAGCAGTAAAAGCTAATAATTGAAACAAAAATAGAAATAACAATGAACTGTTAATTGAAAAAAGTTTTTAGTATGTTGTGAATCATCTTACCATGATACTCCTTAAGGGAAGTGGTATGATTTTTTTTTACTGTAAACATGATTTGTTTATCTCTTCCTCTGAATAGAATACAAAATTGTCATTAAGTACAAATTTGGCAGTAATCGTCAATGAATATTTATCCTTTTATAAGTCATGGGAAATGTTTTAATAAGATTTAAGAATGAAGTTGAAGGAGGAATTGCAACTGGGATATCAGTCTCACAATGAGACATGACGTTGTCCAACTTTCACAAATGTGATATCTAAGGTATGACCTTTCTCTGGCTCCTTAATTAATTCATCTATAAGAATTAGAATCTGAACATCTCATTTTATGCTTCGTGAGGCATGTTGTGCAGAATGTTAATGATCAAAACCAGAAACAGAGCAACCTTTAAAACTGATGTTTTCATTGCAACATTTAACATCTAGGGAAATCGAGTAAAACAATGGAAAGGGATTTGGTTGTTGCAGTTTCTTGTTCTTTGTAAAAAACAAAAGCATTAAGAACTACAGGAAGGGAAATTACGTTGATGACTTATGGTCATTTTTCCGTTAAAACTTAGCAAACCAAACTGTACGCGCCACAGATTAATATTGTTGCCTCCCATCTACTCCTGCTCATGCCCATTTAGGTTTGGTTCTGACCCTTCCCTTTGTACTTTTAAGCCTCCAAAGATCTTTCCTCAGTTGTCCTGACTGCCGCCACATGTGCTGTCCATCTTCACAGAACAGAATAGCTGTTGGTGCCACTTTTGTTCTTTTAACCACAAAGGAAAGCACATTTCTTTTCTCCTGCACTGTTGAACCTATCTCTTCATGGTACCTGAGAGTGGAGGTGATATCTGGGCGAGACCATAATAAACTCCTCTCTATTGTTTCTTAACTTTTCTATCTTTTGTATTTCTGAGGACAGTTTGCTCATTTGGATTACTTAAACCTCATAAATACTGTAATGAAGAAGCAAATTCTAACCTCATGATGACTATTTTTAAATTTATACCTAACTTTTCTTAATGTACATTCATGCCTCAAGTGGATTGTAGTCATCTTAATATAACTGGAGACAAAGGATATCAAAAATTCAGAATTTAAGGAATATTTAAAATTAATGTCTGGGGCACCTGACTGACTTAGTCAGAGGAGCTTGCGACTCTTGATCTCAGGATCATGAGTCGCAAGCTCCACTTTGGCCATGGACCCTACTTAAAAAAAAATAAAAAAAATAAAAAAGAATTAATGTCCAACCCCAAACGGCTCTCTTTTGTATTAAAGTCAAATTTTTTTTAAACTATAACTTTTTACTCTTGTATTTCTATGACATGTAAAATTATATCTTCCCGCAAAATTGTCTAAATGATCTACTATTTTGGTGACCCTTTGGTGACAAACATAGTGCTTTAAAATGATGCACACACAAGGAAAAATTCAAAGTGCAAAATGATACACAACAAATAGTAAATCTTTCCTATCTCAGACCACCAGTGCCATAGTCTTCCTCCCCGGATGAATCCAGTATTACCAGTTTTTATGTATCTCTAGAAAGATATATATATTTACATACCTGTGATAGATAGAATAATGCCCCCCCCCCAAAATAATCACATCTTAATCTCCAAAACCCAATGAATATGTTACCTTATGTGGGAAAAGAGACTTTGCGGGTGTGATTAATTTAAGGATTATGAGGTAGGGATATTATTCTGGATTATCCAGGTCTGCCCAGTATAATCACAAGGGTCTTTATTTTATAAGAGGGAGATGAAGGGTCAGAGTCAGAGAAATATTTGAAGAAGCTATGCTGCTAGCTTTAAAGATGGTGGAAGGGGCCATGAGCCAAGAAATGCAAAGTAGCCTCTGGAAGCAGAAAAAGTAAGGAAATGAGTTCCCTGTTAGCATGTACAGAAGGAATGTACCGCATCCAACACCTTGGTTTTATTTTATTTTAATTTTTTTAAAGATTTTATTTATTTATTTGACAGAGACACAGTGAGAGAAGGAACACAAGCAGGGGAAGTGGGAGAGAGAAAAGCAAGCTTCCGGCTGAACAGGAAGTCTGATGCGGGGCATGATCCCAGGACCCTGGGGTCATGGCCTGAGCTGAAGGCAGATGCTTAACTGGCTGAGCCACCCAGGTGCCCCCAACACCTTGATTTTAGACTAGCAAAACCCATTTTGGTTTTCTTACCTTCAGAGTAAATTTGTGTTGCTTTAAGCCATTAAATTTGGGGCAATTTATTATAGCAAAATTAGAAAACTAGTAAATCTATTTATCTATTGATAAAGATATATATCAACGTTTCTACTTTTTCCACAAATAAGAACATATTATACTCACTTATGCACCTTCCATTTATTTATAGTCACATCAACGCAAATAGATATACTCTTTCTTTTAAGAGCTGTGTACTATTTTGATAGTATAAGGTTGTAATACATTTTTAATAACCAGTTCTCTGTTCTATTGATGGATATTTTTAGCTTGTTTCCATTCTTTTTCTTCAACAAATAGTGTTGCATACAATATCTGCATAATATTTTTGAAAATTATTATATGACATTTTAAATTGAAACAGAGTAATATAACATACCCACATGTAGTTATTATCTCACTTCAATATTTATTAACCATTGCTAATCTTGTTTCTTCTGTAAACCACTCTAACCTTAACCACTATCTCTGGAGTACTTTGAAGAAACTTTCAGACCACATATCATTTGTCAGTAAATATTTTAGAATATGTCTTTAAAGCATAAGAAATCTTGTTTATAAGATTTTGTATACTTTTGAGCATATCCTTAAGATGTATTTGAGAAATAAAAATGAACTCTGAAAAGAACACTATTTTCAATTTCATAAATTATTTCCACATGGGATATGCTAAATAATGCTCAACTGTCACCTCCTCCACTGTACCCCAATAGACCAAACTTGTTTCAATAGATTTATCACGCAATTAACATTTTGGTTCACAGAAAGTAAGTTTCAAAATTTCAAAGTAATTTTATCATATATTCACCTTGGTATTTAAATCCATATAAATTTTAGGAAAACATTAACTGTTTATTAAGTTCATTATTAAGGGTAGTTTTGTGGGTGGCAGGTGAGGCAGGAGATAGTCACTGCATATCTTTTAAATATTTTTTCTTATAAACAGAACTTGTTTTCTCCAAAGATGGTTTCTAGTACCAGCAGACTCAAAATCATTTGAAAATTCAAAAGTAGAAAATTTTCAGTTCATTTGATACTTGTCAGAATGTCTTTTCCCCAGATCAGTATTGTGATTCTTAAAAAGTCTTATTTACTTCAATAGCAAATGTTCTTTAAGAGTATTCTTCTTATGATAAGGATTTTTTCTATCCATTTGCTGAAATGAGAGTTGAAAGATCAAGTCCGTAAATGATTTTAGAGCCTCACTGTATACCTCCCTTTCTCCACATGCTTCTTCTCTGTGTCTAGAATTCATGAGTTTCAGAAATTGTCTTTATTTTGCATACTGGATAACCACATGTGATTGCTTTCAGAGCTGAAGCATGCTAGCAAAGTTCACTGGTGGGTTCTCCAGAGTCTCATAGCATTTTTAGAAATGAGAAAGAATTTCAAAGTACATAATTTTATTAATAATGCCTTTAGCCAGAGGATTTCACTATATTTCTGGCTTGGATTCAATCAGAGGCACTAAAACCATTCAGTATTCTGTCGGGACTGAGTTATTATTTTTGCTTTTGTATTGACCCCACCCACTCGTGAATTTCTGTGATACTTTCTGTGAAACGCATCCACGCCAGGCACCTAGAGAAATGCCTCTGGAATATGTGCAGACATATGTTCACATTTTATTTCACTCAAAATATGGATCACACTTTATTTATTTAATGCATAAGTATACATACATAGATGCCTTCCTGGCATGTCATAAACATTGTTTTGAGTCATCTACATGAGCCCAGCCAAGAGTTTGAAGTTTTACTTGTTCTTTAAATCACGCATATGCTCACTGGATATTTTCTCTTATTTCCACATATGTGTGCATTTGGGAAGAGTTGTGTGGTTAAAAATTGCTTTCTTCTCTGAGTGTGTGTAGACAAAGGCCACAGTGACTTATATCAGAAACAACTCCTAGTTATTGCTCTCTTTGGTTGCCAGAGTCTTCAGGTTTTCTACATTGTCCTGGCCCATAGGTGGGATATTTTGTGAAATGCATCTGTGAAAGAGCTGATCAGTTTCCAGAACCTTACACCATCCACCAAGCTTTGGGGTTACGTAGTTTTAAAAAATTTAATCTTACTTATTTTAATTGCTTGGTTAACTCAATTTCTCAGGAAGGGTGAAGGTAAACTTTACCTCGAGTGATTTCTGCCATGTGTTGAGTAGTGCTAGAGGGAAGTCCTACATGGCATTGAGACGTCTAGGCTACTTAAAGCCCCTTTCATTCAAGAGTGAACATTTTTGTAAACCAAATAGAGACAACTTCTGTTACTCCTAAAATAAAACTGTCAGAAATAGGTATGCTTTAGATGTTAAGAGGCAACAACATTTGAATGTGTCTTGGTATTAATGAAAGGTGATTAAATGAAGTTACAAGTATTGTATCACATTTACATTTACTGAGAGTAAGTTATTTTCCTATATAACACATAGGAAATTTGTATGATAAATTACTCAGAATCCCCATATCCCTTAGAGATCTGTATAAGTAAGATTATAATGTCTTCACTTTGGGTCAAATTCTACATGTAAATCCATTTCTCAAAATAAATGATTTATTCATTGGTATATTGATTCAGCTAATATGTATGGAGTGACTGCTGGAGACAAACAGCTTCCCTAGAAAATGTAGATATATTATTTCTAACCATCTGTCATTATCTCCATTTTAAAGGTGAAGAATTTAAGCTCAGATAGTTAAAGTGCAGAGTCAGGGACTCATAGCTAGGCAACAGTAAAGCTGTGTACAACCAGAGGTTTCCTGACTCTGTCCAGTGTTTTATTCACTATTCCATAGAAACTTCTAATAATTCTGCAGAGTAAAATGAGTGCTATGCTAGAATTACAGGTCAAGTGCCTTAGAAATATGGGGAATTAATCATGTCTGAGGGAGTGGGAAAGGCCAGATAGATATTAGGCTAAAAATGTTTGACCCAGTCACTCATATATTTTGCTAAGGAGTTTGCATTTTGTTCATTAGGCCATGGGGAACCATTAACAGATTTTTAAAGAAGCATAAGGCATGATTCAAGTATGTGTTAAGAGAATAACTTTAGCAGCAATGAGAATTAAAGACTAGAGCAGTGTTTATTATCCCAGCTTTTTTGATTGGTCATGAACCCACTATGTATTCATTGTTCATTAATTATGTGATTCAAGTATTACAGTACTAAAATTATGTATCTTATAAAACTGCAAAACAGAGAGAAATGACATAAGATTCCATTCTTAATTCCTTTAAATTTCATTATTAACAGTAAAATAGTTTTGCTTCCTAATATAAAATTAAGATAGTTATAAAATGTTACTACTACATATAATTTATGTATGTTTTTATTGAGAACAATGTGATTGAATATATTTCTTAAAAACACCCCAACAACCCTGTAGTCTACACTTTGCAATAGAGCTATCTTAAGTGCTGGCCTAAGTTCAGTTTGTTTTGATGCTTTAATTCTGTTGCTGCCAAAGTTGCTACAATATTTATTCAATTTTCATGATTTTACTCTCCTCAACTTTCATAATATTTATTCACTTTTAAATCCTATCCTCTGATTATTGAAAGTTTTGTATTAAAATTTGGCTGGGAAATTTATGTTCTCCCTGATATCAGGCAGATGTTACAGACTAATTGGAAGCTGTAGGATTTTCAATTTTTAGTAAATCAGCTCTATACCCACTGAAACTGTTTGTAAAAATCCTAAATAAGTGCGAAATGTATTCCTGAGCTTTTAAATGTGTGGGTAAGAATTTTTATAGTCGCCAGTATTACCATTGGGAGAAAATTATATAACCACATTAGATTTGATTAGTTCATCATGTTTTTACCTCACAATGTGGCTACTTAAATACATCAGTGCAGCAATTTTCTTCTTTTCTGGGCTTGGGTTTGAATTTTTAGTGCTATTTTCAATTTACTGTTTTATTTCATTTTATTTATTCTTGATGCAGAAATCTTTGAATCACTAATCACTGATGACCTGTTTGATTAAAACTGAGTATCAGCAAAACGCAGCTTTAAAAATGGCTTTTTGAGGCAGTAGCTGAAAGGATCATCACTGGCAACTCTCACCCATGCCGAATGCCCTCTTCCCTTGGGATAATTGCCATGGAGGAGGAAACAGCTGGCATACTGCAGCCACACGTGCCAGCATGGACTTACCTATTAGGAATTATAACTAATCTTTATTCAGAACTTATTTCCCCCCCCCCAGGCCTCATTCTGCATTAACCAAGCCTCATAGCTTTCCTCTAGGAGAAAAGTACTAGTATTGTAAGCAAAAACAGTTAGGGATCCCCAGAAAAAGAAAAATGAGAAATAGTTTTCCTTTTTATTTTAAGATTTTATCTATTTACTCGAGAGAGAGAGAGAGAGAACATGAGGAGGGAGAGGGAACCGCAGAGGGAGAGGGACAAGAAGACTCCCCAGTGAGGAGCAGGGAGCCTGATGTGAGGCTCCATCCCAGGACCCTGAGATCATGACCCGAGTCAAAGGCAGAGGCTTAACCGACTGAGCTGCCTAGGTGCCCCAAGAAATAGTTTTACTGACATAAGAAAAGTCATTTTAGGTCCCGGGCTGTCTTGTGATCTTTGCTTGACTGGCATTATTTGCCAAGGCACATTCTTGGGTTATCTTTGCGGGATTTAAATCCCTTTGAGGACTCAAATACCTGACCAGTTGCAGCCAGAAAATTAATGATACTGACCCTTGAGGCCCTCGTGACTTTGATGGACTAGGACGTGGACTGTGTCACCTTAAGATGACTTTTGCTACAATTCCATGCTGAATTTGCCATTGTGCAAACCCCTTCAAGAATATGTATGCACTCTTTGCTTAAAAGTTCCCCAGTTTTTTGTTCTGGGAGACACTGCTTTGGGAATTACCCCTGGTGTTCTCCTTTACTTGTTGTAGGTACAAACCTTCCTTTTCCTATTCTTTGGCTTGGTTGTGACTTTTGGCTCAACACCCACCAATAGGCGAACCCTGTTTCAGGTAATATATATTAGCTTCCTATTTTATATGAAAAAATGTGTTATTATTTTATGTTCATTAATTTTTAAGCATAAAAATAAGTATAAATAGAAGATCTAACATTTCTTCCAACACTCAAGGAGATTGACCTCCCAGCCGGTGGGGTATGGGAGATGGGAGATTAGAGACGGGAGAGAAGGAGGTGGATCACAAGGTCATGGCAGTAGGCAAGTGCAAAGCAGTGCTTGTAAACAAGGAAGAGGGAAGTGAGTTATACAGAAGTAGGAAGTATAGAATTTATCCCTCGATGTAAACTTCAGCTAATACAGAAGAAACTATGAATAGCTAATAGCACAAAATGCCCATCTCCAACAGTTCCAGAATTGGTGAAATGTAACTTTCCAGTTCATTCCAAGCTGTGTTACTCTCTCATTCTTTCCCAGATTGAAGCCATTAGATTTTTCACTTTTCAGTTTTTTGTTCAGTTGGTAATGGAGTTAGCACCTCTCTTGGCCACTCGCAGTAGTAGCGGAGAATGGTGGAGAATGGCCACCATTTTGATTTTGGTGAAATGATTTATGTGGTCTTTTGAGGCACAGCAGGATGATGAGGAATGTCAGCTGTTCTGATTGTTCTGTTTCATGTAGGTATCTAGTCATGCAGACTAGATACCTAGTATCTAGTCAATGGTCAATGATACTTGGACACATTTGGAAACTTCAGGTTAGCTTGTTCTCACATAATATCAGACAAATAATTTTCAAGTGAAAAATTGAGCCACCTATCTAGATATTTATTTGAGTGGATTAAACAGCTGGATTACTCACTTTAGCTTGATAAACAATTTTTAACTTTCTTGGATAAATCAAGAGCACAGGATCCATGCTTCTCTAGTGTTTACCTTTTTGGAAACAGATCCAGTATATATATGAATATATATGGATAAGAATAAATATATATGAATAGTCTTACATGTATCTATATATAGATAAATGTAGATTTATTATTAGGTGTTGGCTCACACAACTATGGAGGCTGAGAAATCTCACAGTCTGTGATCTGTAAGCTTCAGACCCAGGAAAGCTGGTAGTCCAGTGGTATGATTTAGTCTTAAGTCTGAACATCTGAAAACCAGGAAAGCCATTGGTGTACATCCCAGTTCAAGGGCCAGAAAAAATGAATGAAACGTCCAGCTTAATCAGTGAGGCAGAAAAAAAAAAGATGAATTCTTTTATTCCCCACCCTCTGTTCTATGCAGGCTCTCCATGGATTGGATCATGCCAACTCACATTGGGGAGCGGAATACACTTTAAAGAGTCCGCTAATTCAAGTTCCAACCTCATCTGGAAACACCCTCATATCCAGAGATAATGTTTAATCTGGGCATGTCACAGCCAGTCAGTTCAAGCTAGTTAAAAAATCAACTATCACAGGTATCCTCACAATTTCTGTCTTGCGTTACATTAAGTTGTATGTAATGGAAGTTGTCTTCTGTCACATTAAGGAGATGACTTTTGGAGCACTCCGAGTGGTGGGGGCTTATTGACTGTGAGGCCAACCATATTACTAGAGTATTGTAACTTTCAGGCCCACCTCCTCTGACCTCTGGGGAGGAGAATGGGGCTGGAGGTTGAATCAGTTTCCAGTGGCCAATGATTTAATCAGGCATGCCTATGTAATGAAGCCTCTAGGAAAACCCGAAAGGACAGGGTTCAGAGAATTTCCAGGTTGGTGAATACATGGCAGTTTGGGGAGACTGGTGCACTGGAGAGAGCATGGAAGCTTCTTGCCCTATCCCCTTTCATATTTTGTTCCATGATCTCTTCCATCAATAGCTCTTCCTGAATTATGTCCTTTTATACTAAACCAGTAACCTAGTAAGTAAAATGTTTCTCTGACTTATGCGAGCTTCTCTAGAAAATTAGTTGAACCTAAGGAGGGGGTTGTTGGAATCTCTGATCTATAGTCAGTCAGTCAGAAGCACAGATGATAACCTGGATTTGTGACTGATGTTTGAAGTGCAATCTGGGGCAGTCTCCTAGGACTGAGCCCTTCACCTGTGGCATCTGAAGCCATCCTCAGGTAAATAGTAGCAGCACGGAGTTGAATTGTAGAACACCCAGCTGGTGTCCCAGAGCATTGCTTGGGTGTTCAGAATCCCTTTTAAATATGTATGAGCATTGATATATCATAACAATCCCGTAACAGTGAAGTTTGCCTCTTTTCATTTTTTTGTTTTGTTTTATAAATGAATTTTCAACTGTTGCCATAAAAACCTGCCATGCATAAAATTGTCTTTGCCAAATTAAAAAATTTACAACATCCCTCTTTAAATGTGTAGGCTTTTGACTATTGATGAGGCAAGTTTTTTTTTTTTTTTGTCATTGTTGTTGTTTTACTTATCTGGTGGCCATTAATATTTCTTTTAAAATTACATTTGGCCATTTTTCTTTTAAGGTGTTTCTATTTTTCTAAACAATTTATATTTACCAAGAATATCATCCTGCCCACTTCCAGCTATATATTTTATGGAATATTTTGTCCTTAGCTTGTCATCTTCCCTTTAATGTTTTTATTATGTTTTTTATGCATAAAATTTTAAATTTTTATAAAGCGAATGAGCTGATCTTTTTATTTTTATTTTGTATTTAAAGTCTTTCTGTTTCCAAAATCATGTAATTATTTACCTATATTTTTCTTACTTTTTTGAAACATGATTTTAATTTTTAAATTAGTTTTTTAAAAATATTTTATTTATTTATTTGACAGAGAGATAACAAGTAGGCAGAGATGCAGGCAGAGAGAGGGGGGGAAGCAGGCTCTCTGTTGAGCAGAGAGCCTGATGCGGGACTAGATCCCAGGACCCTGAGATCATGACCTGAGCCGAAGGCAGAGGCTTAACCCACTGAGCCTCCCAGGCGCCCCATAATTTTTAAATTAGTTTTTAAACAATTAAAGTTTTTTGGTAAGAATGTGAAGACTGTATTTTTACTATATTATAACTAGTTATTCTAACATCATTTACTGAAGAATTTTATTGATCCCTAAGAATATGTGCCTTTTTGTAAAAAAGATTTTTATTTACTTTAAAGAGAGAGAAAAAAAAAGAGAGAGAGCATGAGGGAGGACAAAGGGTGGGGAGAGGGGCAGAGGGAGAGCGACAAGCAGACTACCTGGTGAGTACAGAGCTCAGACATAGGGCTCCAGGAAGTGCTCCACCCAGGTCTTGATCCCAGGACCCTAAGATCATGACTGGAGCTGAAGTCAGATGCCTAACTGACTGAGCCATCCAGGTGCCCTGGGATATGTGCCTTTATATTTAATTCTATTTTCAGCATCTCTTTTATTTCATTGTATATTATTAACTATAATAAGGATAATATTTTTATTTCATGCTATATTTTAAAACCTGAAAGCACTTATTAACACTCCCTGCTTATTTGTACCCCAATATTTCTAGTCTATTTATTTTTTTAAGAAACTTTAGAATCAACTCAATACATATCAAAAAATTCTATTTTGACTTTTATTGGGATTATTATTGGATAGCTATAAAATCAATATGTAGAGTATCAATACTTTTTACTATATTGAGTATTCTAAATAATGAACATAGTTTGGTTCAGTACCTATTCAAATATTTTTTACATCTTTCAGTAAAATATTAGATTTTTATTTTTTATAGATTCATTAAAATTTGTATTTTTCATTCCCAGGCATTTTATATTATTGTTTTATATTTTCTTTGTATTTAAATTAGTGTTTTGGGTTGGGTTTTTTTCCTAAATAGTAATTGCTTACATATGGGAAAATTACTTATTTTTGTTTATATCTTGGTGTCCAGCCTCTTAGTGAGCTTTCTAAGTCTAGTAACTTTTATGTTGATTGTCTGGAATTTTTTTGATAAATAATTATATCATGCTAGTAGTATGTTGTTTTTATTTCTTTATTTCCTAATTTCTAATAGTTAATGCTGATTGTATTTCATTGCAGGAATGTAATGGTTAAATATTCTTGAATTATTTTAGCTCTAGTAACTATACTGTATGCCAAATTCACAATAGAAAATGAGATTAAGCTTTAATTCCTAGGAAGAACTCTGCATTTTTAAATTGTGTATCACAAACTAATTTCACTTATAAATAAAACATCACCTTCTTAAGTGTTACAGTTGCACATAAAGCAAGGACTCAAATCAAATATTATTTTTTAATACTACAGACAGTCTGGACTTTTTTATTTTGAATGTACATCCTGGAGTGCCAACTCTAAATCCTCTTTACTGTTTCTATCTATGTTGACTTTAAAGGTTCTGTTTTTCAGATTTTGTCCTCTTATGACTCCTTTTTGTGCTGAGGCCCCTGAGGAGATGTATAGTGGGAGTCTTGTTTGTTTGTTTCTCCTCTAGATCACCAGTTTAATGACATAGCTTTAACCCTACACTAGCTATGTATATGAACCTGTGCTGTTAACCTCCTGGTACATATCGTTTTGAAAGTGCCTTTTTTGTAGTCTGAAGAGAGAAGAAGAAGATCTTACTTTCTGGAATATGTGTGAACTGAAAATGTGGCATTAAACCCAATTCTGTAATATTACTCAGATTTCTCACCATTTTTTTGTAAAATTAGAAATAATTTTCAACTGAAAATGCAGATACTTTAGAATGCTGTGGAGTTTAAACACAAACTTATTGGAGCAAATCAGAAATTGGCTAACAGAGCGTTGGGAGGGAGCATTGTTTATTCTGGCCATGATGTCTGCTTGTATATAATTCACAAGATCGGTGAACCTAGTGAGAACCCTGTCTATGACACATTTACCTTTGTTTCTCTGAACGATCTAGCCTAAGAATTCAAGCAGGGAAGATTCATTCTGGTGATGACCAGCAAGCATCATGAGGAGCTGATGAAGAGGCCTCTATGATGTCACATCTCTCTAAGAGAGACGTGAGCCTCTATGCCATCTTGACAATAGCATGACGATGGTTTTAGGAAGAATTAGGAAAGAAGTATACATTACTTCCAAATAGGTTTCTGATGAGTGTTTTGAGGTTGCCTTGTGAACCATAAAAAGTCTTTACATACCTTTGGTCTTCTGTGACTCTGCTGTCCATATGGCCTGGGCTTCATTGTTCTTTCTTCTCTTCACACTGAGGCTCATTTTGAGATGTCCATGATGTCACCACTTTACTTATCATCTTGAGCAATTTGCACTTGCCTCCAAAATAGCAATTGTCATATTGTGGTGTAACTATTTGTCACTGTGGCTATTTCCTCATGGCCCCAGGTATTGCCAAAGGTAATGGAGTTCCAGTAGAGCTGCATTTAGGAATGAAGAGGTAGACTCAAGTAGGACCGTGATGAAAAACCCTAATTTAGGAGGCAATGGCAGGCATGCGTTAAAAAGACAGTTTGACAGGAGGAGGAGAAGAGGCCCAAAGAAGGATATGTGTTGGATGTTAAGGATAAGCCTGAGGGTGATATTATTTACCATGTTACTTTTTATCTCCAGCATGACTTAAAGGGATGATGATAACTGAATTACCTAGTTCAGCATAGGTATCTTATTGAAAATAAGAAAAATAATTTATTCTGTTGTTTCTCAGAACCTGATGATCAAAATCCTCTAAAATGATTAAAGGTACAGATTACTGGGCCTCTTTCCTTGAAATTCTAGTTAGAAAGCCAGTGTTTGTTGCCCATAAACTTGTATTTTAAATAAGTGTGCTTTCTGGGGAACCTGGTACATGCTAATGTTTGAGAACCAATGATATAGGCTAGAATACTAAGAAAATAAATGTTTCTCCTCTTCTTTCAGTATCTATTCTTTGTTTCTTTTTTTATATCAATAGAACCCATGGGTGAATATACAATCATAAAGATCATATGCATGACTAGATATGACCTGTGTGATATGTGTTGGGACTATGGGCATGGATGCCTCCCATCACAGAACATGCCACTGAGCACCACACTTGAGGTTGGAGGGAGCAGAAAGATAGGGGGATCCTGAGTCCCTGGATGATCTCATGGAGCAAAGCTCTTTCATATGAGATAGAAATACATCTCCAACAACCTATTTCAGCTCTCTGTTACATATCATCGAGGTTGCATCTAAATAACATATGATAAAGTAGTTTTAAAAATGTAGCCTGATAAAAATAGAAATTAACATATGAAGAAAAAATAATTTAAATTATTTAATTTTAACTGAAATTAAAAGTAGAAACCAGAACCTTAAGTCACAAAGTTATTTACATAAACTGGTTATCTGTGAGACATGCATTTGGTTCCAAGTTTCTAGGAGGCAGAAGTTAAAAGGTGTGTGTGATTAGATATACTTTCTCCAATATCATAAAGCTCTGCTTATTCCTTAACTTTAAAATAATTTTTCAAGTGTTGCTACATGTGGGCAGCGCTGAGATATGTAGTGGAAAGAGACTTCTCAGTGACTACTCTGAAATTGCTTTGACGGTTTCACAGTACAGTTTCTTGGTGTGCTGCTTAATGACAATGATCAAGGTCATTACTATCCTGGAATCAACATGGTATAGTGTAATAACAAAGATTTCTGTTGATTTAAGTATAAAATCTAGCATTATTGCAGAGCTGGTTCTTATATATTTATCAGAATCCTTCCTTCCTTTTCAAATGAAGCCTTTGGCAGAGCCCCAACATATAAAACCAAACTCCCTTGATTTATGTGGGACTAAGACACTCTGAAATCTGCCACCTCAGCCTGCCCTTGCTCTTAAAACCCAACTGTAGAATTCTAGAACACAATGCGGAAGTCCTTGGTTTACAGGAATGTGCCTACATGTACTTCTGACCATATGCCATAAATATCACTTTCCTTCAGATGGACTTTGATAAGATTTGGACAGTTGACCATTTGAGATTATGTTCCTTGGCAAAACCCCATGCATTTATATAGATTATGAATACTGGCAACAGCAAATTCCAGAAAAATTATGAAATGTTTAGACAGTCTCTGGTGTATTTTGCTGATTTTTATAGGACTATGGACTCTGGTTGCTTGGTGATTTAATTTAAAGTGATAATTTGCTGGCCAGAATAGATTGGTTTAATCCTATTCTTCTGAATTAACTTAAGAACTTGAATTTACTCATTAAAATTTTTAAACATCTGCCAGGCTGGAAAAAACAGAGGCATATATGAAAAGAAGTGCTGGAACAGTGAAAAGGAAAATGGAAAATTAATTCAGAGGATTTGGAATTGTTCTAAAGTAAAACTCATTTTTTAGATGGAAACACTTAATGGAGCTAACAAGATTTTTAGGGAGTGATTTCTTGATTGATCCCAGATTTTGGAGATCTTCATTCCAAATCTCTGTCTGAGGTAGTTTTAAAACCATGGAAATAGAGTTGGTAGCTTAGTAACTAATACTGCTTTGGAGATTAACATTTTCAACCAGGGCACCTTTGTATTCACAAGGAATATAGAATCTACAAAAAAATGCAGCTTAAAATTCAAAGCAGACATTTGGCTTACTATATTGGGTTAATTAAGGATAACAGGGAATGAAGACATCAATAGAATTTTGTCACTTAAGTGTTTGTTTTGTTACAGTGAAGATAATATTGTTTCATAGGACCATGATAAAGGCTGCATGAGCAGAATTTACTTTGAAGATTCCTGAATAATTACTTTAGACACAATCCTCACAGTCTAATTACTTAAATTTTGAGTCACAGAGAAGCAGAACTTGATGACCAGTGGCTCACACTCTATTTCAGTATATAGACGGGTGTGTGTGTGTGTGTGTGTGTGTACGTGCGCGTGTGTGTGTATGTGCATAGAGCAGGCACATGTTTTAAAAAATTTGACTTTGAATCCCTTTTTGCACTAGCTTATGCTGTTTCTTTGGCTCATCACTAGGCTCCACCATTTTCAACTCTCTTACCACTTCTGCCTGCACTACAGAAATATTGTCTGGGCTCTGAGGTTATTTGTCTTTGTAAATTTATAACCCCTCAGGCTGATTACTACCTCTGGCATCTGGGAAGTTGTGTTGCTTACACTTAATCTTTTGACTCTTCCTGGACATGAGTAGCCCCTCTGTGTGGTGGATTTGAGGGCAGTGGTACGCCATAGCGACTCCTGACAGCCCCTTCTGCACATTCCTTCCTAAGCTGTGATCAGGGACCCTGATGTTTGTAGTTTGAAATGAGTTCTGGCGATATTTACACTATGGAAATCTGCAACTGTTATGAATGATTGGGGATAAGGAGGTGAGATAGTTCATAAATATTTACCAGGATACCACTAGTTTGAGGGTGTCCTGGTTTGGGTGCTACCATGTCTGCTCTTAAAAATGGTAATTGACTGTTTGCTTTCAGAGTAAACATTTAGTTGGTGCATTTAACTTACCAGATAAAGAAGAATGATTTTCTTCTGACAATAAATATGTATTAGACGGCAAGGAATATAAGAAATATAAGAAAAGAAAGAGGATGAAGATGATAATTGTAGAAATAAAGATCATAGGCTCCGGAATAAGGACTTTCAGGGGTTGAGCCCCAGCTATGACATTTTTTAACTGTGTATCCATGGGTAAGTTATGTAAACCCAACTAAACCTTAGTTTCCATATAAGTAATATGAGAATTAAAACAGAATGTTTCCAGCTGGTTGCTTTGAACACAGTGTCTGGCACTGTGGAAACCCTCAATAAATATTAGTTTTTAAAATTGTATTACCTAGCAAATGGTTTGTCTGCATGATCTTATAACTTCTGAGAGAGCATCATGATATTGTAGAATAATTGTCATGTTTCAGATGAGGAAACAAAGACTTGGAGAGGTTGAATAGCATGTCCATGATTGCACAGATGTTATGTAACAGAGCTGGACATTATTATTATTATTATTACCACCTAGGTCTGCTAGATTCTATAGCATGAGTCCTCTTTAGAAAACTTAAAATCTTCTCTCTTGTCAGTTATGGGATAACTGCCAGAGACAACAATATAGGGCTAAGATTGGCTACTGTAATAGTGACAAAAAATTACTACCTTTATCATTCAGTTGTTCCTGCAAAATAAACTGCCCCAAAATTCAGTGTCATGCAGCAGTCAAGCATTTGCTATCACACTCACAGGTCAAGCAGAGTGGACTGAAGTCTGTGGGTTGGCTGGAGTGGTTCTGCCTCAAATGCTGATGTGAAGGTGAGTTTCAAATCCAGCTCTACTCATCTGAGAGGCCCTAGCAAAGCTGAATTTTGCTGCTGTTGACAGTGACCTCTATGCATTCCAACTCCTGCTTCCCAAACAACCTCCATTTTAATTCTTGTCTCGGGCTTTGCTTTCAAGCCCAAACTATGCCCAGTAATTCATTCGATTTTCTCCCCTTTGCAGTAATTGAATAGAAGTGCTTCTCATAGTTTCTGAACCTAAAACATACAGACAAATGTGTTTCTTTCAAATAAATACCCATTAGCATCATTTGCATATGGGTTCTCAAACTTTAACACTCATGAGACTCCACTAAAGGACCTGTTAAAGCACAGATTGCTGGGCTACATTTTCAGACTTGTGATTCAGTAGGTCTGGTGTTGCGTCCAAGAACATGCATTTCTAACCACTTTTGAGGTGCTACTTATTCTACTGGTCCAGGGACCCACTCTGAGAACCACTACATTGGTGTGTCTTAACCAAGGTTTGGGCAATAACTTGAATGACAATGAATGGTGTCTTAGTCTGCTCAGTAACTGCTATAACAAAATACCACAGACTGGGTGGCTCATAAGTAGCACACTACTCACGGTTCTGGAAGCTAGAAGTCCAAGATCCATATGCAGTTTGGTTGGATGAGGGCCCTTTCCTAGGTTTCAGACTTCTTTTATCCTTGTATGTACCCTTACATGGTGGGAAGGGCTAGAGAACTCTGTGATATTTCTTTTATAAGAGTATTAACCCTTCATAAGAGTTCCATCTTCATGACCTAAGCATTTCCCAAAGACCCAGCCTTCTAATGTCATCACATTGGGTGTTAGGATTTCAATATGTGCATTTTGGGAGGACATGCCATACAGACCATTGCAAATGGGAATAGGATAGAATACATAGGAACATATTGGGACATAGGTCCAAAAGTAACTCTTAGAAGAGAATAATCTAAAGAGAAAAGTAAAAAGAACCAGGAGTATTGGACACTAATTCAGGATAGAGATCCAAAAATCAGAAAATCAATGTAAGCCCAAGTAGGCAGGTCCATGACCAAATAACAGTATATTTGGAAGCTCACATGGATCCAGATGGCCTCAAGAAGGTCCAGATACATGGGTCATGTCTCCAAACATAGGAGATCCAAGAGCTCAGAAGCCAGGAGCAGGGAAGTCATTGGCAGACAACTGTAGGTCAAGACATGCTCTTGTTTGTGTAATAGCTGGAACCCTAAAAATCAATGAGCATGATCTGAGGGACTTGGACCAGTGCTGCAATATTCAGATGTGGTTGCATTTAAATTATGGCAGTGGCTTCTCTTAGGTTCCTTCTCTTACCCACCTTCCCCCTTCTTCCTTACTTCAAGAGCGCTTAACACGCTTCCTGCTACTTGAGCCTCCTGTGGATACTCTGAGAATTAATTGGCCCTGATCCTCATGTGAGTACTTCTTCACTTATCCCAATAGTTGGCATTCATCCCCTTATTTATCCATACATGGATATTATTGAGTGCCTCCTATGCAACTGCTCTTACTGAATGCTAGAAATTCATAGTCCCAGAGTTCAGATGGGACTGAGTCTCTGGGGGAATTGTGTTACTTGCCCAGGTTATGGGGTATTAAATTGACAAACTCTTCATCATGACAAGCCCTGATTTGTCAGGTATTCCCCAAGACCTTTCCCCAATAGTGCTATCTTATGCCATCTTCTTAAAGTAAAGCAGCATCCCATTGAACTAGTCACTTGTGTGCATTCCTTTTCACATTGAGAAGGGACAAGTGAGCCAATTAATAAGTGTTAAAGTATAGTTAAAGTATAAACTGTCCTGTTTGAGACAGTTATAGTTTTGAAACCCAAGCCTGCCATTTATTATGGCAGGGGATAGGAATGTGCCTCCCAAGCCCCAATTTCCTTATTCATTGAAATAGAATGTGGACATCTCCTCACAGTGTTGTTTTAATTATAGAAAGAAGAGATGCATATAAAATGGCTAGCAGAGCATCTCGCACACAGTGCAGAACCTTCAGGTAAATGTCACTTCAACAAAGGGGTTTTTCATTGTCTCACTTCAGAAGTGTAACAATGGACATCCCAGGCTGCTTCTGTTCTCATTCATCACCAGGCTCATGTGTCACCTTTCAGCCTCAGCAACTTTTCTCATGGTTGCAAGGTGACTGTCACTACCTGAAGATAGGTCCTACTGAAAGACATGAAGGAAGAAGATGCTGGGTGAGAGAAATGTCCTCATGGGTCTTGCTCTTTTAATCAGGGAGTAAAAACAGGGAATCACCTAGAACCTCCCTGTGGAATCCCCTCTATGTCTCCTCTACTGGCAAGTGGATCTGGTAACTTGAATGGCTGGCATTTTCAGATTCTCATGAAGGGATGGGGATGACCAGTAGAACAGGAGGAGGGAAATGGCTCGTGCTTGGCAAACTTCAGTGTCTGCCACTTATGCTGATATAAAAATGGATTTTATCTTTCAGACTTTTTGAAGGGTAAATTTTTTAAGGTTTTATTTATTTGTTTGTGGGGAGCATGAGTGGAAGGTGATGGGCAGAGGGAAAGGGAGAAGCAGACTCCCTGTTGAGCAGGGAGACTGACTTGGGGCTCGATCCCAGGACCCTGAGACCATGACCCGAGCCAAAGGCAGACACTTAGCCAACTGAATCACCCAGGTGCCCTGAAGGGTAATTTTTATTTAAGTTATTAAAAGTGCTTCTTTTTCTCTTTCTTATGTGTTTCAATGCCCTTACACAAACATTGTCTAACCAGTGCAAAAGTCAACTGAGTAGACTTACTGTGCATATGACATTATAGGAAATTAAGTAAAGATACCTCGCTTTCTGATACAGATACTATTAAAATCAGGTATCCCTCTGAAAGTTTTGTTTTGCTCCTTTGATAATATTTTACAGTTTCCTTTTTATTAGTGCAAACTTTATAATTCAAGAAGCACTCACTAAGCACTTCTGTGTCAAACATGATAGTGGGCAACTTGGTGGAGACTCAGAGAGAAAAAAAAACCCATCATTATGCCCTCAAAAGCTTACCTTCTGGTAGAAATAAAACAAAGAGGAGCAAAGTGGACAAAGTCGGAGTATCATGGACAAAGATGAGAAGTTTACAATGGAAGGAAGTCAATCAAGTTAACACTCAAGTCTTGGCATAAGCAACTTTCTTATTCCTGGGATGCTAGGGATAGTCAAAGGAAGATGACAGTGGCAATAACTTGTATACTCTTTCCTTGATTTCATTCCCTGCCACCAACCCAGCTCCTGAGCAAACTGGGGTAGATATAAATGCAACAGAGTGGTCATGCCATTGAAACAGTGTGTGGACTAAAATATAGTTAATGTAAATTTTCAAGATCTTTGCCCATTATGTTGTATATAACTTGAAGATAAGAAGGGTGTTTTATTTACCTTCTTGTTTTGTTCTGACACATGATAGGTGTTTTTATGTTATATGAGCAGTGAAAGAATGGATCTGACCCATGGTTACTGAATCTGATCTTATTCTAAAGTATTATTCAGGGCGCCTGGGTGGCTCAGTGGGTTAAAACCTCTGCTTTCGGCTCAGGTCATGATCTCAGCGTCCTGGGATCGAGGCCCGCATCGGGGTCTCTGCACAGCAGGGAGCCTGCTTCCTCCTCTCCATGTCTCTCTGCCTACTTATAATCTCTCTCTCTGTGTCAAATAAATAAATAAAATCTTTAAAAAAAATAAAGTATTATTCATATTATAAATATTATTCATATTATAATGTTATTTCCAGGAGAACCTTGTAACACCTGGGATTGAAAAGAGAAAAACAGGGCGCCTGGGTGGCTCAGTGGGTTAAAGCCACTGCCTTTGGCTCAGGTCATGATCCCAGGGTCCTGGGATCGAGGCCCACATCGGGCTCTCTGCTTGGCAGGGAGCCTGCTTCCTCCTCTCTCCTCTCTCTCTGCCTGCTGCTCTGCCTACTTGTAATCTCTCTCTCTGTGTCAAATTAATAAATAAAATCTTTTTAAAAAAAAAAGAAAAGAGAAAAACATGGGAGAAAAAGGAAAAAAGAAAGGATATGGAGGCTAGAAACTTAGTGGTTAAAAAAAAAAATCCTTGGAACCGAAAGATGCAAAATCAGAGATATCATCTCTTGATTTTTAAAATCTTCAATTCTTCTCTCTGTCTACCAAGCTTTCTGCATATTAAATGGTGACTGCTCTGCACAGTGACTCCTTTCACAAACCGTATTGTTTAAATCTCCTCCAGGTGTTCACTCACAGTTTGCAGCTGAGATGAAGTATAGTGTAATAGTCAGAGCTCAGGGGTTGCCATGTGTTCTCTGAATGAATAAAATACCCCTAACATATTTACAATTTATTGGTGGGGTGGGGCAGAGAGATGGTAAAAAATATTCTGTAACACAACATTTGATTGAATTGACTTCCAGAAAATTAAAAAAAAATGATGCAAGTCAAATCATCAATTTCATACAGAGTTTTCATGAAAAAGAAATGTCTTTTTAAAAGCTACTTGACATTTGTTTGCATTTATCCATAAAATTATGTACAACCTTTTCCCTACACTACAATTAAGGGGTAGATCTAAGTCTCCTTTATGTTTAGAAGCTTGCGGCAATTAGCAGTTATGCATAGCCTCATGTCTTTAGGCTATTTTTAATAAAGTGTGCTCTTGATTTTGAACTCTGGCTTTTAGGATGAAAAGCATAGTTTTAAGGTCTATAGAGAACACTAGATTTTCATCATCATTTTCTTTTGGCAAGACTCTCAGTTTGGTCCTGTGGCATCACCAATGCAGTGCCCAGTTCCCACAGTAGTCAAACTGTTTGTTTTCTTAAAATCTAGGTTATTTAGTCTTAAGTAAGACCATCTGTGGGACATCAGCTGTCTAGTTCACATGGGGCTACATCAAGTACCGTCCAGTTCCTAATTAATCTTTTCTCAATTGAAAAAGAAATTTCATAGGGAGCGAACTCAGCCCGGACTCCCTTGGTACACATATAAAGCCCCTGGCATGGAGTGGGTGCTCAGGAAATGGCCGATCTGCTAAGGAAATGAGGCCAAAGAGGGATTAGAATCCCAGTCCTTAGGATAAGTCCAGAATTAGTGTTCCTTTTGATGGAAAAAATTCATCTGAAAAATTTAATTGAGTACATTTTCTAGGCATTAACATGCTTTTATAAACAAATCCATCAGTAGGAACCTTCCAAATGAATCAAACTGTTCTCATAAATAATCCTTGAAATTCATATGGGCTTAATAAATAGTGGAAAAATTCACTTTAAGTTTTGCCAAATTCCAAATATTGGCCAAAAAAGTCACACAACTTTTGATCAACACAAAACAATCTAGATATATCCACATGTAATAAGCTAAAAACATGATATAAATGTTTAATGACTATATTTAGAAATTATCATAATTATTTGTATGAAGTCTACTCATAGTTTTTGCTTTCATATCACAGATACTTTTCTGAGAAACATGGTTCATATATTTTGAATTTCTTCTTCTTTCATGTACAGTAGTCATAAAAATATTTGCTTGTGGTATGTCTCATTGCCTTGTACTTTTTTAAAACTATTTTCAGATGTCAATCTGTGTAATGTGATAACTTACCATAAGGATTTCATGAAATGTTTTTTGTTCTTTCGGAAGACCAATGCAGATTTGTAAAATAAATAGTTGTTGAAAATACTACCCTCTGTGCAGGGCTAAATGGCTGAGGCAGGGGAGGGAGGGTGGGAGAGAGAGAGAATGACTTAATATATTGCCTCTCCTGAATGTTGAAATTCAACAAAGGAATATAACCTATACTTCAAAGTATTTTAAATGTCAGTCTGGTCCAACTATTATCTACTGTAGAAATCTCACACCAGTGTTTCTTGAAAGTAATTTTCCAGGCTTTACATGGATGTTCCCAGAGACAAAAAACAGAGTACTTTATCCTATTTCGGACAACTATAATTTTATAAAGTTCTTTCTGCCTCTCTGAATCTTCTTGCCATTGGTCACTCTTCTGTTCTCTAAATCATGTAGAATAAGGCCCTTTTTTCTTATATAATCATCCTTCAAATGACTTAATAAGGTTATTCAATTTTTAATGACTTTTCTTCTTTAAAATTAAAATTTTTCTTTTTTCCTTCTTTTTTCCTTATTCCCTCTCTTCTTCCCTTCCTGTCTCCCTTCCCTCTTTCCTTCCATTTCAACCTGTTTTCATGGTAGATATGGGGATGGACATGATCCTCCTTCCCCAAGGAATCCTGCTGAGCGCTTTAGCAATTAGTTAAATGGACTGCTGTGAAAGTCCCCAACCTGGGTGGTTAGGTCAGGCGTTGCAGCAGGGATGACACCATGTTAGAGAGTGAATGGTAGGAAACACAGCTACGTGGGAGGTGTGATGTGGGATTGGTGTTCTAAGCAGAGAATACAACATATACATGACCTTAGAGGAAGCTTTCTATTCCTCAGAAGACTTCATTTACATCGTCCTTCCCATCTTGGTGCTTTCTTTGTCCCTATTCCAATCTGGCTACACTTTATGACTTTTGATGTGTAGATTAAAAAATAAAAATAAAAAGGGCTCCAGTGAGCACAGAAATAGTTGACCTCATTTCTATACCTCATTTCTATCCCTACTGAGTGTAATAAAAACACTGAACTAGGGCTGGATTTTAATGGATTGGTTGTTAGGAAGTGAGTTAGGACATTGGACATGAGGGAGCAAGAAAATGTAGTGGAGGGCAAGCAGCAGAAGAAGACACTAAAAAGAAAGGGAGGGGGATAATGGTCATTAAAAGGATGAAAGGTGTGGAAGAACATGAATAAGGAACCTCTTTTATGGGTGAACTTAAATGGTGTAATAATCATGGCTCTGAGTTTTCAACGACATAGAAGGGTAGAAATTCTGTGGCACTGTTTTGAGTTTTGTTATTTAAAAGTTATTCTGAACTACTGCATCTATGTAAAGAAAAACAATGCAATTTCCCCATGATTTTCTCATGTTAAAAGTCATTCACATTGGTACATTGCACATCTTCACGGCCTATGTCTTTGATCTTTTTCCTCAATCCTCTGTGATTGCCTTACTTAATCTATTTTTCTAGACTATATTCATAGGACTATTCAGTGGAATCTCTACTTAAAGAACAAGAACAACAATGACCAATCAACCCATTTTTTCTTTGACAATTTTTTTTATTTTTATAAAACCCTGAATTTTTGTACTATTGTGAGGCAAAATTCAGAGCAAAAATATATTTTCTGTTACACAAAAATTTTTCCTCCTCTCTTTTGGGATATCTTTCTTAAAAATGTTGAAATGTTTCCTCTAGTGATAAAAGCACACGAATAGGAACACATTGTGTCTACTCAGTTAGTGAGCATAGTTCTAAAGTCTCCTAATTTTGAATGAGCGATGTAGTTCTGGGGAATATGGTCATGGTCCCATCTAATTCCAATACCCATGATGCCTGCAGCCTCCTCTCCAGATACCCATTCCTGCCCTTTCTTCACTGTCCAGCCTTCTGGATCTTTTGTAGAAACTTTACCCATCGCTTGCAGCAATTCCCTGTCTTACTTCCCTGGTTCTGATGATATCTACCCAGGTTTTGTTTGTTTGTTTTTACATTTGATTAGATTCTGTCACATTTAGGATTTCTGCTTGCATACCGCTACATTTGTGTGTCTTAGTAAAAGACACCTCTTCTCAAAAACCAAATTGGAAATAGGCCCCACTCATGGACAGGCAAATTAGACAAGGGGCCCTTTGTCCTGGGGAAAGATTTCAACCCTCACTGGTATTTTGGCCTAATACCCACATCCACAACGCACAACTATGTAAAACAACCCTCCTAAAATCTAGCACTTATATAATTAGTAATAGGTGCTTAGACAATAGTTGCACTTCTTTCGATCTTCGTTTGAATTAGCAAGACATTTCTTAATCATAAAGAGAAAAATGCCATTAAAATCTTTCTTTTTCTCCTCCCCTAAAAGTACAAGAACATCCTTCCAGGAGAGTGTCTCTGTTTCTGGCCAAATTAAAGCAGGAAAATGCAGGAGAGAGGAAGCAACAACTGGGTAATTTAGTGAGCAGGGCTGTCACTGAACTTATGGTCACAGTGGAACCGAATGGTTAGACTATGTTTTTGGCCCAAGTAGGTTATGGAGTAAGAATTTAATTTTTTTCAAAAGCTGTTCTCATGCTTGCACAAGCTTGTTTTTATACATCTCATTTAATTTCATATTTTTTTTGGCTGCGATGTCAAAGTTGTAACATTTCACACGATGGTGTGGTGCCAAGAGGCGATTCTACACATTGGTCATGTGGTGTGTGCTGTTTGGAGCAGCTGTATGATCCTGTCATAGACACTGGAGAAAGACTACATCCTTTGGCTAGATTTCCTAAGCTCCTGGAATTTAAAATCTTAGCCAGTAGCCAGGGGCAAGTCATCCGTGCTTATTATGTTACTTTTTAATATCTAGAGTTTTGCAAACACCGCCTCATTTTTTAAGTTGGGTCAGTTCTCTAAATTATGCCTTCTGCAGTTTAGTATCCACCAAATGCATTGCAGGAAATCAGGTGCTGTTGCTATGCCTCTTACCATCTGTTGTGTAGTTATTTTTAGTTCCCTCCTTCATTAATCACTGTGACTGTGAAGGCAAAGAGACTGCAAGCGTTGCCCGACTGTGTTTATAGTACCCATGACTTCTGAGTCAGCTTTTCCTTTCTTCATTGGAGACATCATACTGGGTTATGCGTGGAAGCCTATTTTAGTGGAGGAGTTATTTAATAGATTGATGTTAGATGAGCTAGTAGTGTATCATGGCTCTGGGGAATAAACTGATAAGTTTGAGTATAGGTCAAAGGAATAAGAATAAGTTAATTTACTTGGATTCCCTTCTTTCATTTGCCATTTCTGGGAACATGGCAATTCCCCAGAAATAGCTCTCCTTTTGGTAAAAATCAAGTCGTGAAATAGTATTAGAAAATATATAGAAAATATATGTAGTAACCGTTTGAATAGATAAAAATTACATGGATATATCCTGAGAAGAGAATAAATTGTCCTCAGAGTTCAAAAGAATAAACTATTTCATTAATCCTTTGTGAGACTCAAAACACTTTTTTGGGTCTTTTTTTTGTGATATCATGGCATATTTATGGACACTTACATTGAATAAAGATGCTTAGAATTAGGAAGGGAAGTTGTCAGTTTGTATGATCAGATCCATGATGATCAAATCTTCACAAAGATATAAGTTATGGTCCCATCTAACTTCGATGCCTACAATTACACAACTATAGACAACAACCTTGCTCATAAGATCTAGCACTTGTATAACTAGTAATAGGCAATCGAGCAATAGTTGCATGTATTTCAATCTTTGACATGGCAAGATTTGTTTTCTCACCATAAAGAGAAAAATGCCAATAACTACACTCCCCCCACTACTCCAAAGTATAAGATCATCCTGAATTCTAATGTAATTACCTGGTACTCAAAGAATATCCTTTGTATAATTTTAATCCTTTCAATGTTATTGAGATTTGTTTTAGGACATATATTCCACTCTGGAGAATGTTTTCTATGATCTTAAAAAATACATTCTTCTATTCTTTCTTTTTTCTTCAAAGATTTTTATTTATTTATTTGACAGAGAGAGAAAGAGAGAGAGAGAGATCACAAGTAGGCAGACAGGCAGGCAGAGAGAGGAGGAAGCAGGCTTCCTGCTGAGCAGAGAGCCTGATGTGGGGCTGGATCCCAGGACCCTGAGATCATGACCTGAGCTGAAGGCAGAGGCTTTAACCCACTGAGCCACACAGGTGCCTCACATTCTGCTATTCTTGGGGGGAGTGTGATACAAGCATCAGTTAAGATGTTTGGATGATATCATTCAAGACTTTTATTTCTGCCAAATTCTTTGTCTTCATGTTCCTGGAAGCATAAGTGTTGCAGTTTCAAGTTATATCTAATATTTCCATTTCTCCTTTCAGTTCTTTCAATTCTTGCCTGATATGCTTTGAAACTGTCTTATTAGTTGCATTCACAAACAGAATTTTTATATCTTCTTAATAAATTGATCTATCATTATAAAAACTCATCTTTATCTATAAATCTACTTTGTCTGATATTAATATAACCACAGCAGCTTATATCTGATGAACATTTGCATGGTATATCTTTTCCCATCCTTTTACTTTTATATCTGGGTTTTTTTGTTGTTGTTGTAGATGGCATATAATTGCATTTTGCTTTTTTATTTACTCTCAAAAACTTTTGCCTTTTATTATTTATTTACTTAATTATTTTTTAGAGGTGGGTAGGGAGGGGCAGGGGGAGAGAAAGAAAAAGAATCTGAGAGATCCTGAGATCATGACCTGAGCTGAAATCAAGAGTCAGAAGCTTAACCAACTGAGCCACCCAAGGCACCCCAACATTTGCCTTTTAATTAGGACATTTAGACCACTTATATATTTATTCTCTTTAATACTATTTCTAAAATAAAAATTTAGTAAATTGACTTTTTGGTGTACAGCTCTATAAATTTTGGCACATTTACAGTATGTATAACTAACATCAAAATCAGGATACAGACAGTTCCTTCAAACTCCCTGAAGCCCTCAAGTAATACCTTTTTAGTCACAGCGTCTTTTCACTCTTAAATTCTGGCACCTACTCATCAGTGATTTGTTACTATAGATTTGCATTTTTGAGACCTTTATACAAATAAATCATACAGTATGTTAAATTTTAAACATTCCCTTGAGATTGACCAAAGTGGTTTACTCAGTAGTAATCAGTGGAATTGTGTTGAATACCACACTTTGTTTATCCATTTATCCTTTGAAGGACATTTGTTTGCAGGTTTTGATGATTATGAATAGAGTTGCTATAAACCTTCAGGTACAGGTTTTGGTGTGAATATAAGCTTTTGTTACTCCAGGGTAAATATGTAGGAGTGGGATGACTGGTCACTTGGTACAGTATATTGAAAATTTTTAGAAACTTCCAAACTCATTTCCAGAATGACTATCATTTTGTGTCCTTCTGACTCAGGGTTTGCATCAGTTTTTAGTGTGGAGGATTTGAAGGTTAAGTCTCTTTTCTCTCCACTCACATGCACATAGACACATGTTAAATACTTAACAAGTTATTTATTAATAAGTTTAATAATACTATATACTGTTGCACATTAATTATGTGTCAGACACAATCCTAGGCACAGAGTTTCACTTAAAATATAGGAAAATCAAAAGTCCTGGTCTAATTCTACTCATTGAGAGTCCTTGACTATGGTAGATACATGTGAGAAGAAACATGAATTGTTGATTTTTTATTTCTCTCTACTTTATTCTCTCTATATTGAGACTATGAGTCCCGTTATAATATTCATTATAGGACCTGGTATGTAAGTCTTTCTTAATCCTCACAACAACATTTAGAGGATATTATTAACCCCATTTTATAGAGGAGGAAATTGGGCATCAGAGCATTTGAAGGATGCATTCAAGTACTTGTAGTTAGATAAATGGCAGAACGCAAATCTGTCTTATTCTAATTCTTTTGTATATATATTCCCCCTTTATATTGTATAGTTTCATCCCTACTCAATCTTTTTTTCCATAAAAAAATATATGGTATTTGGGGCATATATATATACTGAAACATAATTTGTTATTTATCTGAAACTCAACTGGGTGGCCTGTATTTTATCTGGCAACCATACTGGTTTTATTCATTTATTCTATATTTATATAGATAATTTTCTGGAAAAGCTATTCACTTAAGTGTAATTTTCAGTTTTTAAGTGCCATGAAGTGAAAATTGTACAAGTCTGAGATATTTTAACAGTTACTATTTTTCCATTTACATTACTTTGGAGGATCAATGATTTCTAAATTAGAGAAAATTGTCACATGTCTTAATCAATTTCTAAATGATTCAAAATATCTTTATCTTTGATTTTCCCCCTTTCAATATAGATATGAATCTTATATGAAAATGAGTTATAGTCTTTTCAGGGGATTGAGTAATAGAATATTTTGAAGAGAAATATTACACTAAGACTTTTTCATGACTTACTACAATGAAGAACATTGCCAAATTGACTTCATTTATTTAATCTCAGAATTATTCACTTATGTATATGATGAAGTTATACTGGAGTTGAACTATAATTGGTGAGCATTTCCTATGTAGTATCTGGAAATATTGGTCAAGGGCACGTTATTGAATTTCTTTTCCATGGAACTTATGGAACTTATTTTTACCTGGAAACAAAAATAGACTTAAATTTATACAAAATAACATAAAAAAATATTCAATGGGTTCTAGCAATTCATTCCAGACTAAAAATAAATAGCAATTTTTCTAGAGAAGTAAAATAGTTCTGTCTGATACAAATGATTCTACAAATTAAATTCTATTTGTAAATATTATTTTAGGGATAGAAAAGTTTATATTTTAAAAGTATAGGGAGTAGATACCCTACAGAAGAAGACATATTCCCATGAATAAATCTTATTTTAACTTTGTCTCAACTGTCCTATACACAATAAATTGCATTGAATAAAAAAAATGACACACACAATAAACATGGGGAAAAAAACCCCAACAAAATTTTAAGAGATAAACAATCAACAGAACTAGACACAGAGATGTGTCACACTAGACGTGTGAACTCATGGAATTTAAAATAAATAAATAATATGTAACATAATGTAAGGAAAAAGGTGAAGAGAATTTATGAAGAGATAGATAATTTCAGCAGAGAAATGGAAACTATAAGAAGAGTCAAATAGAAATGATAGAAAATTTTAAAAATAGGATATCAGAGAGGAACAATTCTACTGACAGATTTGTTAGCAAACTCAATATAGCAGTGGAGAAAAAAAAATCAGTGAACTTGAAGATAGTCCAACAGAAATTACTGAAATGGAAACACAAAGAGAAAGCACATTAAAAAGGGAAACAAGACAGAGCAGTTATAAAGTGTAGGACAATATCAAACTATTTATGAAAGTGTAGTCCAAGAAAAGGAAGGGAAGGATGATTGAGAAGAACAAATATATAAAGACATCACAGCTGAAAATTTCTCCCTGATAATAAAAGGCATTAAATCATACATAAAAGGATCTCAGAGAACCTCAAGCATGAAGGATAAAAAATAAGTTTACACACTATTCAGACTATTATTCATTATTAGAAAATATAAAAACAGGCAGAAAGGGATAAAGATCTGAGAGGTAGAGAATGGTATGAATCATCCATCTTATGAAATAATCATACAATACTGTTTTAAGTTGAAGAAACAAGAAATAAATTCATTTTATTACTTAAATGTTATAAAAATGAGCCAGAGAGGAGCTAAAATATCATAACATCAGAATTATATTAAAATATGTGGGACTACAGAGATTAAATCTTCATCAATCACAATAGGACATCCTTACATAAAGTAAATATATGTTTAGATGTCTAAATTTGATAAATTGAGAAGTAGCACTAGAAATAATTTTTACATATATTTAGTAACCATTGGAGGAAACAGTTAAATAACTGAGATTAGTTTTGTTAAAGTATAATTTTCAAAAAGGTAAAATGATGACTCTCCTTCAAGTATAAAATGAAGGTGTGTCAAATATTTTATTCAACTCATTAATTAAACAGGGAACTAGTAAGATGTTATGACTAATTTGTAGAATCTTTGAGCTACTAAATATTGTTAGGCAATTTAAGAAAGAAATATGAGGATAAGATTGCTGGGTAAGATACAAAAATTGCTTAATGTCCTACAGACAATAAACTGTATCCTTTAGGATTATGTTTTATATTGAACAAAAATTGATTACATTCTCTATTAGACAAAATTATACAAGTTAACATGTAACTTCACTAAGTCTTAGGCTTTTATCATTGGCCTAAAGAATTGCTTTTGGGGATTTAATCTAGTTTTAGGAAAGAGTATTTAGAAAATATTTTTTTAGCCATTTGCATTTAATACTTTAATAAAACAAAAATAAAAAAAATTGTCTAACAATATCAGCTAACATTTATTTGATGCTTGGTATGTGCTAAGCAAACTATTTGCAAAATATTTTATATGTATTTCCTGGTTTAATTTTACTACAACTTTATGAGATAGATAATATTATTTTCTGCATGATACATATGAGAAAACAGAGTTACAGGGAAGTTAAGAAACTAGGCCAAGTTTGCATATACACCAAGTGTCATTTGCCTAGTCTGTAATTTTACTGTGTTGGAAGTATCATGATAAAATTCAAAGAATGAGGAGAAGGGGTGTGTTTCAAAATGTGGTAGAACACATTAGGATATGGGAATTGTTCTGGAATTTGAATAATTCATTAGGAAAATAAACAAAACTCCTTTCTGATTTGGTATTTGTGTTTAGGAGCAACCAGGAGCAAGAACTGAAGCAGAAAAACTTTAAATGCTTCAGTACTCAAACAGTACAACAGGGACTTTTCATTTGAATATACTTATTTTTCTCTTGCACAGTTTTAAACTTGCAAGCTCATTTCAGCAGATTAGCTCTTTGAAGGTTAATAATAGTGAGGCGCCTGGGTGGCTCAGTCATTAAGTGTCTGCCTTCAGCTCAGGTCTTGATCCTAGGGTCCTGGGATCAAGCCCTACATCGGGCTTCCTGCTCTGTGCCAAGCCTGCTTCTCCCTGTCCTACTCCCCCTGCTTGTGTTCCCTCTCTCGCTGTGCCTCTGTTTGTCAAATAAATAAATAAATAAAATCTTAAAAAAAAAGAAAGTTAATAATAGTGTATAATTATTAGCATTTTTAGTGAATGCCTTTGCTTATTTAACTGTAGTTTTCTCTGCATGATTACTCAGTCTACCAAACTATTTTGCTGTTGAGAATTCATTTTTCAATTACAATATACATGATTGTCTTTTGAATATGGACTATCTACTTGTTGCCAAATAGTTTTGTTTTGTTTTCTACTACAATGTCTAGTGTCTTAATACAGGTATGCTTGAGAATATTTTGTCTGTTTTAAAACAGAGCTATTTTTTTTAAAGTTTTGCTACACAGAGAGCTCTGCTAATAAATGAGTCCATGATATTTTAGTGCCTTTGTGTTTCTTCAGAGTTAACGTTACTATGTTCTACTCAATGGTTATTGTTTAGAGAATCAAGTCCTATCACTGCTGCATACAGAAAAGGGAATATTAATGCTGAAAGAAGAGGAAAATAGATCTATGTCAGTGTGTGTGTGTGTGTGTGTGTGTGTGTGTGTGTGTGTGTGAAAGAGAGAGAGAAGACTACCTGTATCACTTATTAGTTTTAGCTGAAATCCACCCCACTCAACCCCAGAGGATTCTGCTTTGCACTTCTCTTCTTTAGCAGCTTATTTCTTTTCTCTCACATCTCACAGGGCAGTGTCAGTGGTGGTGTCTTTCTCCTTCCTTTCACTGCTGAAAATCATAACTTTGGCACTTGTCCACCTGCTCTTTTGGTACTAGAATATTTTCTCTCCCTCCTTGTCGGTGTCACCCCTGCTCCTCCTGCCACTCACCCTCGCTCAGTGCAAACTACTGCCCTGGGCCTGCACCTCCTCCCTGATACCTCTATTCTTTTTACTTCTTTAATATCCTTGGGGATAAAAATTCTAAAACTGCAAATTACTTATTACTTGGCCTTTCTTGACAATTATCATTTTCTTCATATGATTTTTCATCCACTCCCATGATCACATGCTATATTTTGATTTCAATATGTCTTATGCCTTTTTTGTTTCTCGATTTCCCCATTGTTAGTTTATTTTGTGTTTTATAGGTATTTTGTGTTATGTATCTTTAATTTCTTTGTCATCTCTTACTATAGTTTTTGTTTTTCTCTTCCTGTTTTTTCTGGAGATTCCAGTTAACATTTTAATTTATAATAATCTAGTTCAGGATTGATATCAAATTAATTTCAATAGTATATAATATTTTTGTTTCTATATAACTTCAACTTTTTCCTTCAACTCTTATGTTATTGCCACAGATTACATCTTTATACGTTCTGTGTGATTGTATAATCAACTTCAATTTAAAATCATTGCTTTATATAGTTTTCTTTTAAATCAGATAAAAAGGTGACTTAAGATAAAAGGTTTAAATTGTATTTTATCTTTATCTATGTGGTCATATTTTCTAGCATTCTTTATTTCTTCGTGTGGCATTGAGTTATTGTTTTGGTGTCCTTTCATTTTAGCCTGATAATGCTAGGGAAGATTTCTCTCAGTTTTTGTTCACCTGGGAATGTCTTTACTCTTTCATTATTGAAGGATAGTTTTGCTGGATATAGAATCCACATTTGACCGTTTTTTTTATCCTTTTAGTATGTAACCCCATTGTCTTTTGGCCTCAGTGGTTCTTTTCTTTCTTTTTTTTTAAAATTTCTTTTTATTATTTGCCCCAGGGGTACAGGTCTGTGAATCATCAGGCTTACACCTTTCACAGCACTCACCATAGTACAAACCCTCCCCAATGTCCATAACCCATACACCCTATCCCTACCCTCCCACCCCCCAGTGACCCTCAGTTTGTTTTGTGAGATTAAGAGTCTCTTATGGTTTGTCTCCTTCCCGATCCCATCTGGTTTCATTATTTTTCCCTCCCTACCCCCACGATCCCCTGCCTTGCCCCTCAAGTTCCTCATATCAGAGAGATCATATGATAATTGTCTTTCTGACTGACTTATTTTGCTTAGCATAATACCCTCTAGGTCCATCCATGTCGTTGCAAACAGCAAGATTTCGTTTCTTTTTTTTTTTTTTTT
>LNAC01000101.1:4613106-4625166 GCA_002007465.1 Ailurus styani | reverse complement strand
GACAATTAATGGATTGTAGCTTGTTTCCTCTGCAGATGGTTCCCTTTCACCCCAAACGTTTGCCAGAGCAAAGAGATGCATGAAAAACTTCAGGTAAGAGAATTTCTTCAGGATTATAAAATTGTTATGAACGGAATTGCAGAGGGAACGTATTTGAAAACACTGAATTGCACAGTGCTAAAAATGCATATTTGAATCATAATTGGATCACTTTCTGAATAAATCTATAAAATCTGAAAAAATGTTTCAGAGCCTGACACATAGGAGCTAAGAATCTAAGACTCGAAGAAACACAGAAGCAAATCTTTGTGACTTTGGGTCGTGCAACGGTTCCTTAGATATGACACCAAAATACAAGCAGCAGAAATACAAAACTGGCAAACTAAACTGTATCAGAATTACTAACATATAGCTGCATACAATATCCAAGAAAGCGAAAAGACTACCTAAAGAATGGGAGAAAATCTTTGAAAATCATATGTTTGATAAGGGACTTGGGCCCAAAATATAAAAAGAACTCTTATAATTCTTATAATTCCTAAGTCATAAGTTATCATAACTTCTAATTCAACGATAAAAAGACAATCCAATTTTTTAAAAAGTGTGCAAAGGACTTGAATAGACATTTCCCCGAAGACAATATAGAAATGACAAGTCCATGAAGAGACGCTCGACATCCTTAGTCGGAAAAGAAAACCAAGTCAAAACCACAATGACACACTGCTGCACACTCAACAAGTTGGCTATTACTTAAAAAGTCAGTGGTAATTTTTTGTTGTCAAAGATGCAGAGAAAAAGGAACCCCCATACTCTGCTGGTTGGAATGTAAAATGGTGCAGTCACTTTGGAAAAGTCTAGCAGTTTCTCAGAGTTCTAGGACCCAGAAATTCTACTCGTAGGCATATGCTCAAGAGAAATGAAAACATGCATCCACATGAACACTTAACATGGGAATGTTTACAGCATCATACATGTAATGGTGGAAACCACTGAAACATCCATCAGTTGATGAATGGGTTCAAAACATGTGGTCTATCCACATGACAGTATTATTCAGCTACAAAAGTGAATACTGACACCTTACAACAGGGACAGCCCTCGAAAACATGCTAGGGGCACCCGGGTGGCTCGGTCAGCTCAGCGTCTGCCTTCGGCTCAGGTCACAATCTCAGGTCATGATCGCTTCTCCCTCTGCCTGCTGCTCCCCCTGCTTGTGCTCTCTCCATCAAATAAATTTTTAGAAATCGTTATGCTGAATGAAAGAAGGCAGGTACAAAATGCCACAAACTGTAGGATTCCAGGTATATGAAATGTCCACAGTAGGAAAATCCAGAGAGACAGGAAGGAAATCAGTGGTCGCCAGGGGCTGGGAGTGGGAGAGAATGGGGTGCTGCTCTTGGGACATGATTTCTTTCCGAGGTAATGAAAATGCTCTTGAATCAGTGCATATTTTACAAGGGTGAATCTTAGGATATGTGAATCCTAGCGAAGTCTTTTCAAAAAAGCAATCAGTTTAAAAAAAAAAAACAATTCAAAAGGACCAATACATGCTTTAAATTACAACACAGGTGCATCGGTTCATTCAAACGCTCCCGGTGGACTTGACACTCGCGGGCAGCCGATCATGGCCACACGCTACTCCCACAACATGGTTTTTAATCACGGGGGTTGCAGGAGGAAGTTTTATCTTACAGCAATTCTTTTCCAACCGATTAACTATTACCTGAAACTTGTGAGATTTAATCTCCTGCTGCTAAAATAATGAAGATAACAATATAAATAAAACCATTAAATAAAAAACGTTACGAGAGGAGATGATTTTGGAATTCTGAAAACGTTCATCCGAGTGGCTCGGCTAGGTCACCTCCGCACCCCGTTAGTACACACGCCCACCTGCCCTGGGCAGAAAGGGCTGCGGTCACAGCAAAGAAGCCGGCAGCAAGAGCCGGCTGCCCGTGTGCCCACCCATCACAGGGTGGAGAGGAAAGCGCTGGTAAGCCTGCCACCAGCAGCAGGGACATGTTGGAAAACGCCTTCTGGTTCCGTGTTGGTCGGCTGGTTGGTTGGATCAGGGGAAAGCGCGCACACAGTGCCCACTACCACACGGATGATGCGGTCGCATTTCCCGCACGGGGGACATCGCGGCGGGGAACACGCCCGCAGTGCGGTGGCTAAGCCCCGGCCTGGGCAGACCACCTGCCTTATCTTTGGAAAACACTTCCCAAGGTCCTCCCAGTACCAGGTCCAAGTCTGGCTCCTGTTGGCAGCTCCCATCCTGACCAACGGCTTCTAAACAGCTCTATGTCGTCCACTCCCCCCAAATGTTACTGAATAAACTAAGCACCCACTATTTGAGCAAAAGGCAAAGAAACACAGTACTGCCCTTCCAGAAAAAGAACATATTTATTTGCGTGTGCCTGAAGTCCAGGACAACCCGGCTTCATCATTTAGGATGCATTCTACAACTTCTGCCTTCCCTTCGGAACACCCACTGCTGGAATACACAGGGGAAAACACGTTTAGTGTAAAAGCATTTCTTATTTCCAATCCATACACTATAGTTTACTGCTTCAATTACATCAGAGAAATTAACTTGAGGTCGATCTGCCGAACACACTAAGTCACAGGTGACTTTAAATGGGCAACAACACGCAGCACCAGATGTTCTCTGCGGGCGACTCGGCGGGTGTGCGGGCGAGAGTGACGCGCCAGGAGTCGTCAGGACAAGTCATACAGCATGTTACAGACTCAAATATGACAGGATGGCAAAATCATCAGTCAGTCAGAGGCCATCTGAGCTATCTATATAGAAAGGTACAAGCTATGAGAAAACAATCTGTAACATTTCACAAATGTACGTAAGGTAGCTATTCTTCTAATGACCGGTGAAAGCAACTCCCAGAGCTGACAGTAAGAACAGGTCTGGGAGGTGCCACAGCCCGAAACTGGCCTCCCTCCTAGTCTACTCCTCCAGATGGTCAGTAACTCGTGGTGGATTATGCTATGCCAAAACTGACAATGAGCCAAGTTCATGGGTATTATATTGAAGGTCACCTCTAAGCATACAAAATCAACTTGAATGTGAGAATGTTAACAATTAAAGGGATAAGGTAGGGAAACAGAAGCAGCTTCTGGCCACTTACAGTCCTTTCTGGCAGACCTTGCACTTGACCACAATGAACAGAGGGGAAGTGGCGGGGGATGAATATCTTCACGTGTATTTGTGGTAAAGGGTCATCACACAAGGAGACTCAGGTAAGAGCATCACCTGCCCGCTGCAGGGGGCCAGTGATGTTCACGGGGGGCCTAGAAGGCAGCTCCCAGCTCCCACCGTGCCCAGCACCTCTCTCTCCTCCTGCCCTTTTTCCTCCCGGACTTCTCCCCTTTCCCTCTGCAGACTCAAACCCGCCAAGAAGCCCCCGAGGAGCTGGTGAGAGCAGACACGAGGAGCCTCCTGCCTCTGGCCAATGGCAGGGGCCAGCAGTGCTGAAGGGAGCCGCCGGGCCACCGGGAGAAGCAGAAAGCGTTCGGGAGCCACTGGCGGGGGTGCTGAGAGTCGGCCAAAGCAAGAGACTCTAGAATCAGCCTGGGGGGTCAGCTTGCACACGGGGCCGTGGGACCCCAGGGTGGGAAACAAGGTGGCCCGCGACAAGCAATCGGTGTTGCAGGGATATCCCTGTGCTTTGTCCCCCCAAACACTCCTGAGTTCACTTTAGTGCTGTGCCGGCGAGAACGGAGTGTGCGAGGTGGTTTTCTGAGATTTCGCTCGCGGGCCGCAGCTGTGGGCGCGGCCCAGGCCAGTCTGGAGCCGCGGTCTCCAGAGCTTGGGGCTGCTTTCCGCTCCGGGGACCAAAAGTTTTGATACTGACCAACACTCTCCCTCCAACGCCGCAGACAGAGGAGCGAGCACAGCTTCAGTGACTCTGCTTCTTTTGTGGGAAAAAGGTGTACTTGGTCGGATTAAACTCTTCCCAAATACGCTCAAATTCTTCCAGGAAAAGCCTCACGTACTCCTCATCCTCCATAATCAAGACGTTTTCTCTGTTGTTCTGAATGGCTTGTGTGGTCCAGTTGAGGGAGCCGGTGATCAGCACCTTCTTGTCCACGATGGCGAACTTGTGATGCATGTAGCCGAGGTCCTCCTGGTCGTGTCGCACCTGGATGCCTGCGGAAAGGGCGAGTCAGCCTTCACGGCCGCCGCCCACACACACCCACACTCGCTAGCGGCTAGGACTCGGGCAGGGAGAGGGGAGCCGGTCACCCTCGGGCAGGTGATGGGGGCAGCGTCAGATGGGGAGCAGCTGCACCCGGCACGGAGGAGGGAGGGCTGAGGGGACAGGATGCGGGGGTGGGGGGCGGACACACAGACACGGAGACACTGATCTCACACAACTCGCCTTCCTGCGAAGACGACCCTGCCCGCACCCAGCCCTGCAATCGGGGGGAGGACAGCCCAGCCAGCGCAGTCCTGTTGCTGGTTCTGGGAGGAGCGGGCCCTGAATCCCGCCGGCGCCACCAGAGCAACCGTGGGCGGGGCTTTCCGTCCTTCGAACTCCCGCCCCGCCCACCCCGGGACCGGAACACCCCGGGAACCACCGTGCGCGCCAGGACTGCACCCCACTGCGACGGGAGGCGATGAGCCTGAAGCAGGAGGACCGCAGGAGAAGCCAGGCCCTGGGGGCTTCGGGTCAGGGCGCTCAGCGGCACCCGGCCCACCTGCTGCGAAAATGGATCCTCCCTGGCTTTGCCTCTGGCTCACCAAAGGGCCAGTAACGGTTGCCTTTTGTTCTCCTGTTTGTCTCTCCCCTACTTGTTTCAGACTCCCCTAGTGCAGGTCCTGTCTGCCCATCCCCCTCTGCATCGACCCTGGAATCGTGCCTACCTCACTGACGAGCTATCTGCTTAGTGACAAGACCATTAGAAATGGGGCTTAAAAGAACAGTTTAAAATAGGCTGCTTTGCAACAGGGCCACCAGACTTCACGAAAAAAATACAGGATCTCCGAATTAGGATGGGATTTCAGATAAACAGATAATTTTTGAAAATAACTATGTCCCGTGCAATATTTGGGACGTACGCTAAAAATTATTCATGGCTTATCTGAACTCCACATTTACCTGGGGATTTTGCCCAGCAACCCTGCCTGGAAACCCTCCTATCCTAGGGCACCGGACACCACTTCTCCCACGCTCTAATCAACCCACCAGCAAATCTTGTCAGCTCTACCTTCAAAACAGGTCTCAATCTGATCATTTTGGGGGCGCCGGGGGGGCTTAGTCGGTCAAGTGCCCGACTCTTGATTTTGGCTCAGGTCACCATCTCAGGGTTGTAGGATCAAGCCTGTGTCAGGCTCCAGACTGGGCATGGGTCCTACTTAATATTCCCTCCCCCTTTCCTTCTGCCCCCCTCCAACATTACCACAGGCTCTCCCGTCCAGCAGGACACCCAGACGCACTGTCACACTGAAGTTGAGGAGGAAATACACAACTCACAGGTAAGCCCAGGATCCGAACTTAGACCCTCTTTGAAATCATTCCTTCTTCCTGCTTCATCTGTCCCCACCCCAGAGGGAGAGAAAGGCCAGTCAGGGGTATATGTCATCCCCATTTTTTACAGCTCGAGGGATAAGTTAACTGTTCACCAACTAAACATTTTAGCTGCACTTTTTGGTATATTATTTTTATTCACTTCAAAAGCCTCAACATGAAATTCACTAGTGCAGTTAAAATGCAATGCCTATTTCCTCCTGTAGCCCCTCACTGCCTTAGCCCAATCCTTGCCACCTTGAGGCACCTGCTCCCATTCACAGGCACTGAGAGTCCGCTAGCGCGTGGGCTTTACCCTTCCTCTCCTCAAGGCTGTCTGGCTAGGCCATTGTCATTTCACTCCGCAAGAGTCAAAAACAGCTGGCCGGGCTGCATCCCCCGCTCTACCACCACAGGCCTTCCCCACAGTGTCCTAAGGCCAACACGAACGCGAGAATGTGGCGGTCGCTTCCCCGCTGTCACTGGGCAGGCTCCCGGCCTCAGAGAACGCCCCAGATCTTCCCCCGCTGGCTGGGGCTCACGCTCGGATATCCACAGCACAGAAGCGCCCCCACCCGGGGAGGGCCGGTGCTCTCTACGGATGGCCCCGGAGTCCCTGCAGGGTAGAACCAGCCTGACCTCACAAGGCCACCCACCAGGGGACATAAATGGGGTCTCACCTATCCGCAGACCCCTGTAGTATCCACCTTGGACACCCCCCCCCCGAGTCAGATGACGCGCCGGTGGGGCGTGCTCCCCAGAGGGCTCCCGGCCTCTGCGGCCTGGCCTACCTGCCTTTCGGAGCAGGCCGATCTGCGAGCCGTTGAGAGCCATGTAGTCGCAGTCGGTGATGACCCGGATGCGCACGCCGCGCTGGTGCAGCAGCTGCACCGCACGGCCCAGCTGCCGGCTGGAGAAGGCGAAGAGGCAGAGCTCCAGGCTGGCGCGGGCGGCCAGCAGGGCGCGCAGCAAGCGGCTGAGCGAGCTCTCGCCGTGGGGGAGGCTGCACCGGCAGTCCGCTGGGGGCCCCGACGGCCCCTCACCAGGGGCCTGCAGCAGGGCCTCGGTGCAGGTCACCTGCGACGGGAAGAAAAGCACCTCGCGCCGCGGCGGCCTCCGCCGCTGTTGCCGGCGCCCGGCCCGCAGCCAGTGCAGCACGGAGGGCAGCGCCTCCAGGGCGAGCGCGAGACCCAAGGTCGCCACAGCCACCACCTGCCAACGTAACCGCTCCATGCCGCCTCGGCCCGCCGCCCACCGCGCCTGCACTCCCGCCGCCACGCACACCCGCCGCCACCCACCCACCGCTGCCCGACGCGCCTGCACCCTCGCCGACCACGTGCGTTCGACCCCCTCCACACACACCGCCCACCACGCATGCGCGCCCAGAGCCCTCTACAGCCTCCCTGCTCACCGCGCCTGCGCTAGCCCAGGGACGCGCGCCCGCCGTCTAAGCACCGCCCACCGTGCCTGCGCACCCGCCAACCACGTGCGCCCGACCTTCCCCCCTCCCCCGCCCCACCGCATGCACCGCCCACCGCGCCTGCGCGCCCCCCAGTTGCTCGCTGGCGCCCTGGGCCTTCACAGTCAACGACCAGCGCCTCACTGCGTCTGCGTGCTCCCTGGCCACGTGCACCAGGCCGTCCCTCCCAGCCCCTCTGAGATCCGTGCGCCCCGCCACCGCCCCGTACCGCCTGCCACCCGCGGGGCCTGTGACAGCCCGGGCCCTCCTCCCTTTGAGGGGTGGTAGAGCAAGGCTGACCTCAGTTCACACTTTCCGTTTTGCTTTGGGTACAGCCAGGCACGGCTGGCAGAAAGGCCTGGAAACACACTGTGTCGAATAAGGAACAGCCGGTGGCAGGGTTTGAACCCAAAGTGTCATAGGCGGTGGTGTGATGGTGACAGCCCAAGTCCAGCATTAGACCGCTTGTATCTCTACCGCCTCTCCCAGGATCACCTTGTCGCGTGAAGATGCCCATTCTGCTTTGAGCATAAACATAGTGAAAACTGGGAAGTCCTTGGTCCTGTCTTTACAAGCACCGGGGGGACCCAAGTGTCACTTGAGAGGAGCTATTCCTTTTCACAGGGAGAGAAAAGAGAGAAGAAAGCATAAGATTTTTTTTTTCTTTCCTGAGTCTTGGTCAGGAATTTCCATGGTTCGTTTGAAGAGTATTTGCGGTTTTTGAAAGGGAAGGATAATCCGAGAAGGACAATTATCATATGATCTCTCTGATACGAGGAATTTCAGAGGCAAGGCGGGGGTTTGCGTGGGAGGGGGGAGGGAAGGGAGGGAAAAGTGAAACAGGATGGGACCGGGTAGGGAGACAAACCCTAAGAGACTCTCAATCCCAGGAAACAAACAGAAGGCTGCTGGGGGCGGGGCGGGAGGGACCCCATGGCCAGGCGACGGTCACTGGGGAGGGCACGTGCTCTGGTGAGCACTGCGGATTGTGTAAGACTGATGCTTCACAGACCTGTTCCCCTGAAACAAACACTACATTATATGTTAACCAAAAAAAGAAAAAGAATTGTGAATCGATATTAGATATCTTCCCACTTGAAGTGTGCTAATGATATCTTTCACAAGAAGATTGTAGTTCAAGTCCATTTAGCAGTGAAGCTGCAATCTGATTGGCTTTATCCTCCCTCCTTCATCTAAATGTGATAGAATCTTGTAAACATGGTATCAGGGAATTTGAAGAATTTTTGTTGATCTCGTCTCCTAGATTTTGAAAGAGATGTTTGGCAGAGTTCAATTTGTATTGGAAATGAAACTAATGCTACTTGAAGTTTCTGAGGATTTTTATCTCCCTGACAGTGTATCATTGAGTGCCCTGGAGATTAGGCATGATTGTCAAAAGAAGCTCAGTTGCTGCACTCCCATAAGCTGTGCTCTCAGACTTCATTGCTTCAGTTTGCTTTTTGAAGGAAAGAACATGGTCAATATCTACATTATTTATATATTGTTAATTAAATAAGGAGGCCTGACTGAAGTGGCTCTAATACCTTGGTGGCCTATGTAAGCAACCCAAAATCTAACCCAGCACACAAGCAACCCAAAACCTAAGTCTAACCCAAAACCTAACTCAAACTGGAAACACATAAACCAGAGTCAATGCACTTTCTGAATCCATGAAAATGCAATTTAATTGCAACCGATCACAAACAACCAGCTAGGCTTTCCTGGACAAGACAACCACCTATTCAAATAGTCCTAAAATCATCCTTATTAAACTGCATGGGCTCATTTTCTCTTTCATACAACAGTCTTCAAAAATACAAATGTTCTTTCCTGCTCTACAGGAAGCCTACTTCTCCCTCTCCCACTCCCCCTGCTTGTGTTCCCTCTGTCACTCTCTCTGTCTCTCTGTCAAATAACTATATAAAATCTTTAAAAAAAAAGAAAGGAAATGATAACTCCTTTACCATCTCCTCCTTGTAACGGTCTCCATGACTTCCCTCTGTTAAATACAGACTGCCAGATGCGGGGGAAAGAAGGAGCTGATCTGAGTGACTTCGGAAAATCATGTTCTGACTGGAAACTATAAGGCTAAACACAAAAGGAACTGCACATAAACAGTGTACTCTAGTTGGTATATTTCTTTCCCAAGGGGGGGGGGAACTGCTTACATGCCCACTGGGATTGACTGGATCAGTAAATGGTTGGCCAATAGTAGGAGCCAGGGTTCTCTCTGTTGGATGGGGTAAGAAGTAAGGTACCTGTGGCACTGGACTGGAGTCAGAGACCACAGTGAGGTCATGGGTAGCTTAGGATGTATATTACATCATATGTCAGTTTTGACTTACATACCTCAGTCCCCCCAAGAGGCCCAGAAGCAATGAGACTCCAAGAGCAACGAGCAATCCTAGCTCCCAGATCTTAGTTTCTAAACACCATTCTTCAATAAAAGGAACCAGGACTCCTTGAAGAAATAGCTGATTCTAGGATTGGGCAGGGAAATCATTAAGTTGTGTTTCAGGCATCTTGTATTACCAGAAAGTAAGGATGCGGACATGGCAGCATGACCGAAGGACACAGGAATAACCCTAAAAGAATCCTCAGTGGCCAAAACTGGAGCAGTCTGAGAAACAAAGTAAATAATGCAGTGTTGGATTATAACCCAAGTACAAGATAAATATGCACGATTCCATACTGAAATTAAGAAATGACCGAAGAAAGAAACAAGAGAGAAAATACAAGTCTTCTTCACAGAAGAATTCCAAGTAGTGTATGTAGCTCTTCCCTGCCATGGGAGGGAGAACAAAACCTCCCTGCCCCTTTGAAGGTGGGCTAGACTTAGTGACTACAGTAGGGGAAGGAAAAAAATAAAGTTTACATGGAGAAATCTGGTAAACACCACCTTAACCAAGTGATGGTTGACATCACCAGAGATGTGTAAATGTTATGTGCCCCTGATATGATATTTTTTAAAGATTTGTTTATTTTATTTTTTTAAGAGAGAGAGAGCAGGGGGAAAGGCAGAAGGAGAGAAGAATGTCAAGCAGACTCCCCGCTGAGCACAGAGCCTGATGTGGGGCTCAATCTCACGCCCCCAGGATCATGACTTGAGCCCAAATCAAGAGTCGGTCACTCAACCGACAGAGCCACCCAGGCACATGACACGAATGATGAGAAGGACGCTTCACCTCTGTGGTGGTCTTTCCTGAAGCTCCTAAACCCCATTCAAACCTGAGGAAAAACATCAGAAATCCAGATTGAAGGACATCCTATCACATTCCACAGGATATCTGGCCAAGGTCATGAAAAACAGCAAGAACTTAGAAACTGTAAAACAGACCAGCAGAGACTGGGGTGCCCTGGACTGGATCCTGAAACAAAAAGTTGAGGTTACTGGGAAAAGTGGTGAAATCCGAATAAAGTCTGGATTTTAATTAACACTAATACACCAATGTCTGTTTCTTCACTTTGACAAATGGATGATGGCGACGTAAGAGTAACAGTAAGGGAAACTGGATGAGGAGTAGACGAGAACTCTCTGTGCTACCTTTGAAACTTTTCAGTAAATCTGAAATTATTCTGAACTAAAATTTCATTAAAAATATCAAACTTAGACCTTCCATCTGATCCAGCTGTCCCACTCCTACAAATCACCCAAGAGAAAAGAAAGCTTGTGTCTATGTATCTACACAAAGACTCTAACACAGATGCTCCCAGCAGGTTTATGAGTAATAACCCAAACCTAGACGCAACACCAATGTCTGTCTCCAGATAAATAACCAAACCTTCACCTATCTATAGAATGGAATTCTAGTTAGCAGTAAAAAGAAATAAACTACTGATATAAATGACCACATGGATGAATTTCAATAAGGCTGAGTGAAGAAAGACAAAACAAAGTATGTACTGTATGATTCCACTGACATGCAATTCTAGGAAATGCCAACTAGAGTGCCAGTAAGTAAATCAGTGGTTGCCTGGAGATGGTGGAAGGCAAGGAGGATTACAAAGACACACACAGTGATATGTTCATTATCTTGGTGGTGGTGTGCAGCTAGCTGCATAGGTCAAAACTTGTCAGATTGGATGGTTTCAATGAGTATAAATTACTGTATGTCAATTACACTTCAATAACACTGGTTTTTGTATGTGTGTTTATTTTTTGTGGGGTTTTTTTCTTTTAAATAGAACTCCTGAGTTTAATTATGGCTCCCCTACTTCCTAGCTGTAAGACCAAGGGCAAGTTGCTTCATCTCTTTGAGCCTCACTTTCTTCATCTGAAATGATAATGAAGAATGAGAAGAGGGACTTCCTGTTATGGCAGCATACAGAGGTAGCTGATTCCTCTGTGCAAAACAAAAACAAATAAAAAAACAAAAAAAATCCCACTACACACGCACACACACTCACACACACACGACTGCTGCTTCAGGGCACTAGAAATCCACCAAAGGCAGACAACCAAATGAGAAGCATTATTTTTTAAGAATTGCTGCAGCTTAGCATAGGAGCAGTGGGAGTCCATGGCCTTGTTGACTGAAGCTGTTCCCATCACTTCATCCTCCCAGTTTGGCTGGCAAAAATGGTAGTCTTATCAATGTGGGAATGGCTCCAAAAACCTTTTAGGTTTTTAGTTTTTCTGGCAATAAGTGGTGGCTCAGTTGGGAATGAATGAGGGAAACCTGCAGCCTTGCCAGCCTGACCCTCCAGACCAGCCAGAAATGTGACAGCAAGAAATGGAGAAAACCATAGAAAAGCTGACCTACACACTCCACCCCTCCCTGGTGAACTGGGGAGCTGTGCAGGAATGGGAGAGGACAGGGAAAAGTGAGAGCCAATGGAGGCTTGAAAGGATTCCCAACCCCCAAACAGGGGTGGAGAGTCTTATAGGCTCAAAGTATTTGGGCTCAACCACTGCCTAAATCACTGGCTGACTACTACATTGGGAAGACCCAGTGGTGACTGCTAGGAATGAATACAAATAAGACTTAAAAAACAAACAAACAGGGCGCCTGGGTGGCTCCGTGGGTTAAAGCCTCTGCCTTTGGCTCAGGTCATCTCAGGGTCCTGGGATCGAGG
>LNAC01000101.1:4578227-4599271 GCA_002007465.1 Ailurus styani | reverse complement strand
GATCATGACCTGAGCTGAAGGCAGAGGCTTTAACCCACTGAGCCACCCAGGTGCCCTGGATCATGTGTTTTTATACTTTCTGCTAACCACTGCCTTTTGATTGGAGGGTTTAATCAATCTACCTTGATTACTAACAAGGAGGGGCTAACTTCTGTTATTGTGCTGTTTTCTATACATCCTATAGTTTTTTTGCTCATTTCCTACACTCCTGTCCTTCAGCGTTTTTTGTAGTGAAATGTTTAAATTCCTTTTTAATTTCCGTTTGTGTATGGACTATAGCTATTTTCTCTGTGGTTACCCTGGGGACTACATTTAACATCCTAATGTTAGAATGCTCTAATCTAAATTTATAGCAGATTAACTTCAATAACATACAAAAACTTGACTCCTTTCCCACTCCTTTTGGTTGCTGATGTCACAAAATTACATCTTTATACACTGTGTACTTCAAAACATAAACTAATAATTCTCCTAAATGCATTAGTCCCCTACATTATGTTGAAAACAAGATCTGGAGTTACAAACTAAAGTTAAAATAATACTAACTTTTACATTACTTTTTCTTTAAATGTGCTTCCTAAATCATGTGGAAAACAAAGAGTACAGTTATAAGCAATTGCTGTAATACTAGCTTTTATAACAGCCCTGGATCTATGTTTATTGAGATCTTTATTTCTCCACATGGCTTTGAGGTGCTGATGGTGTCCTGTCATTTGACCTTGCAGGACTCCCGTGAGCATTTCCTGCAGGCCAGGTCTAGTGGTCACAAACTGCCCCCTCTTTTATCTGGGAATGTCTTGATTTCTTCCCGACTTTTGAACAGCTTTGCTGGATACAGGATTCTTGGTTGACAGGGTTTGTTGATGTTTGCTTTAATGCTTTACATATACTGGCATGCAGTCCTCTGGCCTCCAACATTTCTGATGAGAAATTTCTATGTATTCTTACTGACGATCTCCTGTGAGTGATGATTTGCATCTCTCTTGTTGCTTGCAAGATTTGCTCCTTGTCTTTTGGAAGTTTGATTAGAATGTTTTCAGTGTGCCTCTGAGTTCATTTTACTTGGGAGTTTTTGAGCTTCTTGTATAATTTGTGTTCCTATCTTTCACCAAATTTGGTTAGTTTTTAGCCATTCTTTCTTTGTTCTCTGCCCCTTTCTCTCCTGGGACTCCTGCAATATGCACGTTGATCCTTTCGATGGTGTCCCATAGTTCTCTTAGGTTCTGTCCACCTTTCTTCAATTTCTGTTAGGCCTCAATGATGTCCACTGTTTTATCTTCAAGTTCACTAATTCTTTCTTCTACCTGCTCAAATTGGCTTTTGAGTCACTCTCATAACTTCTTCATTTGAGTTGTAGTTTTCAGCTCTGGACTTTTTTTTCCCCTTCATATTTCCATTTTGTTCACACATTTTCTTGGCTTTCTTCACATCTTCCTTTAGTTCTGTGAGCATCTTTAAGACAGTTGTTTTCAAGTCTTTTGTTTAGTATACCTGCAATTAAGTCTTTTTCAGGGACAGATTCTGTGGATGTTCCCCCCTTTGAATGGGACATACTTCCCTTTGTATGCTTTGTGATTTTTTGCTGAACACTGGACATTTAAATCTAATAATGTGATAACTGAAAATTAGATATTCCCCCTTCCCCAAGGTTCTCTGTTTTTTGTCTGTTTTTATGGTTGTAGGCTTTCCCTTTGCCAAGGATCAGACTGAGGTATAGACCTACATTTTCTCAGGTCTTTTCTGAGCCTTTCTTTGGACATGCAGTTTCTAATTTCCCCTATATATGCACTTGTTTTTGAATGCCCTTGTTTTTTCTCCTGAATTCCCTCAAAGGGGAAACACACAACTGAAGGAAGGGGAAGGGCATTGGACCATTAAGTGTCCTGGCAACCAGAGGGGGAGGGGGTTGCAACAATGACTGCCAGGCTCTTTGTACCACTGTGATCAGAAGCAACCAGTGATCAGAGCACAGATTGCCCCACAGTTGCAGTCTAGGGTTCTTTTCACCCACCATAGCTCCCATATGCTATGTGCAGCCTGCTCCAGGGAACACCTGCACACCTGCTGGGTGCCTGGGGGTGGGGGATGGGTAGTGCTACTGTGCTCTGAGCTGAAATTGATCAAAAGTAACCACAATGTACAGTCTAAGTCTTCTCCTAGAATTTACAAGCCTTTAACAGACCTACCTGAGTTTCAAAATAGTTCTACCATAGGTGTTATTTTAGCCATAATGTTCTCTGTGACTGACCCCATAAAAATTCTAGGTTATCAAATCAACAAACCCATGTAGCCAACAGTTTATAAAAATATATCTTTATTGTGTTTCAATGTTCCTGGATGATAGATACCTAGTCATATAAACTTAGTTTCCATGTTAAATATAAATTAAGCAAACACACACACACACACACACAAAACTAGAAACAAATCAGCAAAACTGCTGGAAAAATCCCTCCAAGCCATGAATCCTTATTAAAAGTGCACGCTGGGATGATGAAACGATCTTAAATCACCATGCTCTGAGAATTGTTACCTGTAGCCAACTCTAAATGTTTCAAGAAGCAATAAAGGGCAAACTGACATGGAATAAAACTATGGCGGGTTTCTCAACTCCACGTCCAGTGAGTTAGGCAAGTCAAATGGCTCCGTCTGGCATTTCACCAAAGTATCATCTCTGTGTAAAAAAGGTCAGGGGCCTGTCTGCAAGCTACAGGGAAATGTCAAAGCAATCACAGGAGAGCATGGCCAGAAAACTTTGTAGTCACATGGTTCTAGAACATGAATCCCAAAGGGCCCAAAGATGAGCAAACATCTATTCCACTCCCACAGCCATTCCCAGAGCTCAAAACCAGACTACTGACGATGACAAAGGATTGGCACGTGTCCTGAAAATTCACAACTGTAGCAAAACATACACGCATTCATATAAAACCTGGAAAAGTCTTGAATTTCAGAATAGAAAGGTTCAAACATGAACCTTGAGAGGTTTGTTACTGCGGCCAAAATAACCAAGTTGGGACTGGCCTGACATGTTTTCCTATAAATTTTGAGATCTAAATCCTTGAGAGGCGTAAGATGCTTGTTCTCCTTAATCTTCTCTCACAGGGGTGCTCAAACACAGGCGACCCACTGTCCCAAGTCTCCCACAGCCCGCTTCAGGGCTAGAGCAATTCAAATAGCTTCTGGAAGGGTGCCAAAAATTACACCAGGTCCAAATCCCACACAGAGGGCAAAGTTCGGCCCCAACGGTTTCCACTGGTTGCTAGGAAAGGGCTCCATGCTGGCAGTTCAGAAACAAAAGCAGTCTGTGATTGCCATCAGCCACCTGAGTTCAGCAGCAAAGATGGCCATCACTTCTCCGAAGGTGAACATGGGGTCAGATTCCCACGGTGCGGTCAATTACGAGGCTCTGAGGCTGTGGGGCTGCGGACAGTGGACATGAGGTGCGACTTGTAGGTTTTGCTCAGGCCCGTCATCCAGAACTTGAGCAGCTTGACATTGTCCTCCTCAGACGCTCCGAGAATACTCAGGAGCTTCTGCGTGTCCTCTTTGGGTCGACTGTCCACCTTGGTGAATTTGAAAAGGACCTTCACTTTGCTGAAGAAAACCAAAAACACAACACTCAGATACCACAGCAAAATCACAGCACAGTTTAAGTACTGAGGCCTAAGGGCTTCACGCCCAGCTGTGCCCACTCACAGCTGTGTGCTCCAGGACCCCTCCCTGGCCCGACAGTGCTAACCCTGCACCATAAGGCCGCTGCCTCAAAATGGGGGAAAAGCCCATTTTCTTTGAATTCATTTAAAGAATTTAAAAGAACTAGCTTCATTGCATTACTGCAAATTACTCCTTTGCTTCACTGTATTACTGGAAATCAGGACAACGTCTAACTGAATTTGATAAAAAAATTACTAAGGAGGGCGCCTGGGTGGCTCAGTGGGTTAAAGCCTCTGCTTTCGGCCCAGGTCATGATCTCAGGGTCCTGGGATCGAGGCCCGCATCGGGCTCTCTGCTCAGCAGGGAGCCTGCTTCCCCCAATCTCTCTGCCTGCCTCTCTGCCTCCTTGTGATCTCTCTCCCTCTGTGAAATAAATAAAATCTTTAAAAAAAAAAAACTACTAAGGAAAATTTATTAAGGAAATAAAGTAATTAGTTAACTAATAGAAAAGAAACATCTGTTATGTGGCTTTCAGATTTTTTTGGTAAAGATTTTATTTACTTGAGAGAGGGAAAGGAGCATGAGTTGGGGGGGAAGGAGAAGAGGCAGAGGGAGAAGCTGAGCAGGGAGCCCAACACGAGACTCGAACTCAGGGTTCCAAGAACCGTGAGATCATGACGTGAGCTGAAGGCAGACGCCTAACCAACCGAGCCACCCAGGTGCCCCTGGCTTTCAGATTTTTAAAGTTAAGTAAGCAGCAAAAATAACTGCTTCTCTTGGAGGCAGGTGTCACGCCCACCTCACAGAGGAGCGTCGTGAGGACTGAGTGCTGACCTTGCTTAAGGTCACCCAGTGGCAAAGATGCTATTTGAACCCACGTTCTTAATCTCTATTCTACCCCATTTCTCAGGGAGGCCACAGCTTTCTCTGAAAATTGCTCCTGGTTCTTGCCAGCCGAACCTAACGGCTACTGGCTGCCCAGCACCCCCGTGAGCAAGCAGACTCCAGGCGCCAACGCCGGGTGTGCTTACTTCATCCACTCCTCCTTGAGGCAGACGAGGCACTGGTCCACCACACCCACAGACAGGTTCTGGTTGGTCAAAGCTGCTTCCATCTTGTTCAGGATGGTGGGGCCGACTGGGAACAAGGGCAGGTTGTCAGCACGGGGGAGCGAGAGGCAGCTCAGCGTTCTCGTCCCCCACCCACCATGGTGAAAGGAAGGCCGGCCTGGCAGCACCCACCTCGGTCCGCAGCTACAGGACTTCCGCTGGTCACGACAAACTCGTACTTGCTGAGGGACTGGTCATCCTCGCACCCGGCCGGCTGCAGGCTGGACCGAGGGGCTGTATGCACCTCCACGACGACAGCAAATTCTGCGGCAACGCAAGCCGGGAGGTGGGAGGTGGCAGGCTGGGAGGTGTGCCTCTGCCCCCCAGCGAGCCCGCTTCCACTGCCACCGCTCCCAGGTCGTCTCCGATCGCCTCCCCTACTAACGCTGGGCCACTGAAAACCTCTTGCAGTGTATTTATTGGTAGAGTTAAGAGTTAACTCTTGCCTTAGTTAATGTGTCGTATTCCAGTAACTACTAATTATGTATCTGAATTCACTTAATGCCCAACAGCCCTGTGACAGTGCTCCCAATGACAGTCCCAGGTTATGACGGGGAAAGAGACTGCTAAGTGGTCTCCTCATACTGCCAACAGTGGTTAAGAATTTCAAGCTCGTTTTCAAAACCAGGAGCCTGTGTTCCAAAAAAAAGGTGCTGCCTCTCAGGGACTCAGGACCCAGCCTGGAATACTGAATGGAAGGGCAGCTCAGGGCTGCTGAGCGCCCAGTGCTCTGCAATCAACTTTGGCCACCCGTCGGAGTGTGCCTGGAGAAGCCACCGGCTTGCCCGGGGAGGCTGGATTTACACCCGGGCTGACCCTGAACTCCTCAGACCAAAAGAAGAGGAGGCTGGTTAGATTCCTGGCCCTCAGCCTGGAGCAGTGAGGCTGTCTGTGCAGGGGCAGCACGGGCCCCGCTGTCTGGGGAACGGCAAGGCTGGACTTAAGGCGCACGTAAGACAAGAGGTGCCTTCCGAATCTTGCTGGCACCACCGACTCAGCCTCACAGCGTGACAAACCTTTGACACCCATCTGTGTGGTTTCCGTTCTCATGACTGGAACCTGCCTTCCAACGAGAACCACACCCAGCAAGCCACCCTCATCCATTCTAAAGACAGAAAACAGAGGCCCAAAGCCACTGGGAAAACTGGCCCTCCTGCTTCTGAGCAGGCAGCATCCTCAGATCCCTGACTAGGACACAGGGCCTGGGGTCCGACAGGAGAGGGGCGTACCTGAGGACAGCACGTGGGAGGGGATCTGCACGTGGGGGCTGAGCCCCAGGAAGTTGCACCGGTAGGCCTCCTCGTACTGGCTGCTGTACGGGATGATGCGGACGCAGCCCACAGGCAGCATCGTCTAGAGAGGACACAGAGACACAGATGTGACACCGGCTGGAACGTCCCCGTCCGTCTCCATCACCCACACCCCATGTAGCCTCCGCAGCTCGGTCCAAAGCCTCTCTCCTTCCAGAAGGCATTCCTGGTCGCTGGGCGCTACCGGGGCGTCTCCCGCATGGCCCCAGCTCCTGACCCGGCAATCAGTCATACGGGAGTCGTGCTCCCTCTTGGTTTGTGGTGTTAACCTATTATTCTTTGACTTCTGAGATGTTTGTCTCTTCCCTCATCCCACAAAGAGATTATAAACTTTCTGAGAGATTCTGTCATATTCGTTTTGTGCCCTCACAAGCCTAGGCAGATGTCAGGCATGAACAAGGTTTCGGACGACTTAAACATCATCAGCCAGACCTGGGCTTTGGCACCCAGCACCCCTCCGAGGTGCAGACAGCATGGCAGACACGTATCCCACCTGACTCATCAGGAATGTTCTGTGCACAGGGACATGTGATGACCCAAACCTGCTTCTAAGGCAGCTGTGAACCATGCCAATGGCTTCTTAGAGGGATCTGGGGGGTGGGGGTAGGGTAGTTATCACTGTATCAAGATAGCACAGACTCCTTCCTCTGGAAATAATAGCCATCGATGACTGCCATTTTCAACAGTGGAGAAAAAGCACAGATCTCAGATTCAGGCATGAACCTCTGGACCGAGCCATCCCTGCATCCTAACATTCACACCCACCGTCAGGATTTAAAAAAAAAAAAACCACCACCACCCACTGGGCAAACACCGTCCCGCTACAAAACACTTACAAGAAAGCTACTCTTACCCGAAGAACTTCGAAAGCTGACTGGACAAGGTCTGCGTCTCTACTTTTCCAGATCACTTGGTTCCCCATGAGAACATGCCAGGCCAACATGCGAAAAGACGGGGCACCCAGAACCTGAAAAATACAGTTCAGTGCTTTCTGCCGTGGATTTTCCTTCGTGCAACCAAAGTGATTTGTGCTCTCTCCATGGTGAAGGAAGATGGGTCGCACGAGGGAAGGGCTGGCTGACTTGCCCGCGGTCAGGAGGAGGCAGGCAGAGTCTGGATGAGCACCTGGAAGCCGGATCCCGAAGCCCAGGCACACTGTTAGATCTTTCCCCCAATTTTATTTTTAACCCACTGAGCCACCCAGGCGCCCTCCCCCAATTTTATTTTTAAACACTCGAAGCAGAAAACATGTTAGCTACCTGCAACGTTTACTTTGTCTCTCTCTCTACACCATTTTGCTGAATCATTTCCAAGTCAGGGGCAGCAGCATGACGCTTCAGGACCCAGGATGGACAAGGGTTCTCCTACAGAACCGTGGTATGCACCGCTGCCGGAAACACCAAGATGGGCTCTCAACCCAGTACCCGCAGCCCCAGATCTCTAACGATGTCCTCGATCGCTGTTTTCTTTCAATCCAGGAGTCGCTTGAGGACCAACGACTGTTTCATTTATTCTACTGTCTCTCCTGTTTTATGCTAGAACAGTCCCTGTCTTCACCTGACTTTTTATAACTTCTCTGACACTGGAGTTTTGGGAGAGTTAAGTCTCTTATTCTATGACTTATGGCTTTTTTTTTTTTAAAAAGGGGAGGCTAGGGCGCCTGGGTGGCTCAGTGGGTTAAAGCCGCTGCCTTCGGCTCAGGTCATGATCCCAGGGTCCTGGGATCGAGGCCCACATCGGGCTCTCTGCTCGGCAGGGAGCCTCCTTCCTCCTCTCTCTCTGCCTGCCTCTCTGCCTACTTGTAATCTCTCTCTCTGTGTCAAATGAATAAATAATAAAAATCTTTAAAAAAAAAGGGGGGGAGGCTAGAAATATTATATTTTACAAAACTCCTACAGTTCAAAATACTCCCACCTCCCACGGGACTTGACAGGGTGGGAGATTCCTTCACGTGACTTCTAACTTTAATCCATGTAAGCAACCGACAAGGATACACGACTTTGGTGGGGAAATGTTCCTCATTCAGAAGGCCCACAGAGCACCTGCCACTCAATCAGTCTTTACTCCATTTTTCAAAACAAAAATAACTATCTTTTGTTAGAACTCACGCGCATTGTAAAAGTAATCACAGAGAAAGAGAAAAAGGGACTGGCACGGTAATCTTGTCTTCTCTTCTCCCTGTCTGAGCGCGGTCGAGGCCGCTGGGTGAGACCTGCGTCTCCGGCTCGCGTACATGCAGACACGCACGCCACCCTGTCCGATACAGTGGATGCTTTCCTCTCTGTATTTAAGGACATTCCATTGTTTGGGTGCAATTCCTATGGCTGCACATCCAGATCCTTTCCAATCTTCTGCACAAAGGGCCATCGCTTCCACTTTGCAAAGGGGCTAATGCTGCATGCAAAGCGCTAGTGCTCTGAACAGCACGTCCTTTGAGAGGTTCTAGCAAGACAAGATCACAGGACCATGAGAAACCAACCCTGCGGGCCTTTCTGAAAAAAGATGCCTACGTCATCACTGAAAGGGGAGCACTGTGCCTGTGGCCAAGACAACCCAGACGGCCCCCGCTGTATCTGGCCACTGAGGCTTTTTGGTTACTCCTAACCAAGCAATCCCCGCCGGGTCTGAACATCATGGGCCTAAAGGACAAGGTGTGCTAGATGAGAAGGAAGGGACTGGGCTCTTCTCCAGGGTGTCTGAATGCGATCTACCCCTCTGTCGCCTACCTGCCTCATGTGCCGAAGGGACTTAAAGACAGACAACTTTCGGGGCTGCCAGTTTCCACAGTCTGAGAGCAAGGAAGAATCTGTGGGGCACTTGGGCAGCTCCCGCCCTTCTGCACCCTCTGACAGGCCAGGGGCTTTCTCCTCCTCTTCAGCCTCAGAGTTGTCCCAGCTTTCGGATTCCTCTTCCAAGTCTGCAAAATGGACCACAAAGACATTTATGAAACATACTGTCCCTGGATGTGACAGTGTCACGGTGTCCTACTTTAGCCCCAGGCATTCCTGGTTTCTGGTCTGGGCCAGCTATCTATACCACTTGTCTTCGGAGCCCTGGGGGGAGCAGGGAGGGCTCGGTCTGTTTATGTACTTACTTAGCTCAGAGCCTCACGCGGCGTTAGGAAGCAGGCACCCTCGAGACTGTGAGCTGATCATGACCGTGGGGCAATTCAAGCAACGACGGAACGAGCCTAGCCCGGTCACCGCACACTTCCTCCATCAGGCGCTATTCTAAAGGCTTCCACACATTATTTCACTTCATTCTTTCAACTGCCCTGAGGTCAATACTACTCTCCTCATTCTACAGATAAAGAAGTGTTTGTTATTGCCATTAATCCCTGCGACAACCTCCACAAATAAGGACATCTTCGCTCCATGATCCAAGTGAGATCCACAGGAAAGAGGCCTTGTCTGGGCACAGAATGCGAGAGAGGAGCAGAGAGCCAAGATCTGAAGCCAGGTCTGTCCAAATCCAAAGTGTGTGCTCCAACCTAAAATACAGTCTAACACAAGACAGAGAGCCCTGCGTGCCTGCATGTCTCTTTCCTAAAAACTCTGATGTACTTGGCTCTCTGTGCAAATACTCTCACCAACAGACTATCCTTGTCATCTTCACTGGCCTAGAAATTTGAAATCACAATAAATGGTTCTAGGGCCTGCTGATCCAGAAGGGCGTGAAGGTGGATCGCAAAGGTTTTGTCTTTCGGAGCACAGTCTGCCCTTGCTGAAACTCTACTCTCTTTCTCCCACTCAGGAAAGCATGCTGGAATCCAAGGGCGTGCAGTCACCTGCCTGTAGGCATGACCTTGAAACAGCTCCGATTCATTAAGAAGGCCAATTATTTGCAAACTGAAGCTTGTCAGGTGTTACCAGTAACACACTACACACAACACACATTACAAATCTGGTTTACCCAACCCCAAAGCTGAGGCTGCTGACCCAGGTCACCAAGAATCAAATCATCTCCGAAGGAGCACCACAGCCAGGACTAAGACCAGAGCTTCCTGGGTTGGTCCACGCCGCAGCAGAAGCACCTGGGCAGTGACTTAAAACACACAGGATCCTGAGCCCCAGACGTGGAGCTCTGACCAAAAACCTGGGGGGCACTACCCAGACATCGGTAAAGCTTGGGAACCACCCTGGATGGAAACCCCGGGTCCCCCTGAAGCATAACATTTTATTGTTCAAGTGTCTGGAGAGGGCAAGAACCTGGGGATCATAAAACAGGGACGAAAACTTCCATCAGTCTATCTTCCCCACAGCCTAGCGGCCCTAAAGGCAGACTTTCCCAGGCTGCCCAGGGTGGGAGATTCCTTCACGTGACTGTCAAGAAAAAGGACACAGGAAACCGCAATAAAAACACTAAGGCCGAAGGGCGAGCTCTTGCAGACGCTCTCCCTGGGCTACTGATGCTAGGGGCCCCTTCGCCGGGGGGAGGGCCGGGCGGCTGCGAGGGCCCACACCGCCGCCGCGGGCAGAGGCGCGCCGCCCGATCACTCCCCGCTCACCCGCGAGCTTCTCCATCTGGACCAGGGTGTCCTCGGTGGGCGCGCCCTCCAGGAGCTTCTCGGTCAGCCGGCTGCCGCACGCCTTCAGGAGCCTGGACAACAAAGCACCACCTGTGATGTCTTCTTGCAAAAGAGAAATGGAACCTGAAGCCTATCAAGGCTTTTGATCGCACTCCTAGTTCACAGAAAACACGGGTAGAAAAGATCACGGTGCACACACCACAAACTCATAATCGGCCAAATCCAAAAGGACAATTCTACACGACAAATGACTCCGGTCATCCAACAAAATGCCCGGGGCAGAGGCATCAGAGAAACTGCTCTGGACTAAGGACAGAACAAGATGCACGCTGTGCACTGGTGATCTGATCCCGTGTCCAAAGTCAGTCCTGAGGCAAAACTGGAAAACCGAATGTGGATCAGGCTGGTTGATGCTAAGGAATTTTTCAATTTTGTGAGATATGGTTTTACGTTTGAAATAATACAAATTAAGATTTACTTTAAAAATATTTCAGAAAAAGCAGTAAAATGTTGGCAACTACTACAGCTAGATGGTGAAGGTATGCAGCTCAATGTACTATTTGTTCTATTTTGGGTCTGTTTGAAAATGTCTCTAGATGATTTTATGTCAGGCATGGAAGACAGAGACTTTCTCTAGTTCTAGATCTCAGGAGCTACCCTCAAAGATCTTCGTTCGAGGCACCTCCTCCACACCCAGACTTGGAGCCACGCCTGCACGAGGAGGAGGATCTGAGGGCATCTCTGGGAGGGGGACATCTTGTAAGGGAAGGAAGAGAAACAATCTGAGGCCAGAGGACAGACTGTGGTAATTTTCCGAAGACGAGAGCAATCCTTTCCTCCTGACCAGGCACGTCGAGCCCTACAGCACACCCCGAACAGACGGCCTGTGCTGGAAGGGCCCCCGGCAGCCCGCGGCGAGCTGCCAGAGGACCGCAGCCCCGACTGAGGGGCCCGAGAAGCTCGGCCAGAACCAACCAGGCCAGTCACTCCCAAACCCCTGACCTGCAGAGCCGTGCGAGAGAAAGCTTTGTTGTTGGAGACAAAACAGGGAGAACACTGCTCTTGGTTCAAGAGCAACACCTTAAACACATGGGGAAGTGAGTGCCACCGAAAGCCGTCTTCCCCATGCCCGGGGAAAGATGCTTAGAGGAAAAGGAGGATGCAGGTCAGCGCCTGCCAGCAAGTACCCGGCACAGGGGCACCGGGGACCTCAGCCAACAACGCTTCCCCACACTCATGCAGCATCCAACCAACGACTGCTCACATTCTAAAGGTCGCTGAAAGACTGCAAATCTCATTACCAAGCGAAGGAGGTGTGCAGGCAGGCCCACAAGTTGTCATCGCTCGTCAAGGACGTCAGCGAACGGGCCGCGTTGCCGTTGCGTTGGTGCAGGAAGGGCGTGAAGGCCGTGTTCATCCTCTGGGCACGCTGGGGGCAGCCAAACTGCTCTGCCTCAAATACCTGAAATGCAAAGGGAAGGGGCAGCCTTTGAACGAAACAAAACCAGCCTAGCAGCACAGAGCCAGCTCATTCACAGCCGACTTCCTGGCTGCTACTCCGGAAGACTCTGTCCCGTTCTGCTGTCCTGATGGAGGGCACGGAAAGTGCCACTGGCCTCCTAATTCCGAACAGAGTAGCTTTTGCCTCACAGCACGACTACAAGCTACCTATTTCTCCTGTACCCTCTTCCACAACCAACTCGTCAGGCACCTGATGGGTTCTCAGGTGGCATACGTGCTGCTGTTCTTCACGGACTTCCAGTCTCCCTGTCCCAGCACGTGGAGGCTTTCACTGCAAGACCTCGTGTGGGTGGGACACGTGCCCATCCTGGCACTGAGGTGAGAGAGAAACGAGGCCCTCCAGCGCCATCTACGCCCTCTCGCGGGGAAATCAGCAACGTTCCCGTATGGCTGCCGCCCCCCCCACCCCCGCTGGGCTGACTACAATGAGATCCTCCCAATGCCCGCAATGGACACGGAATACGACAAACAGCAACAAACTGTTGCTCCCACCCTGCTCTGTCTCTCAAAACAAAAACCAAAACATAACAAATAAGAAAATCCAAGTAAAACAAAATGAACAATCCTGCCCCCCCAAATCCTGTGGCTTTAAGCCACTGAGGTCTGGGGGCTGTTTGTCACCACAGCACACCCTGGCCTGTTCTGAGAGACGCGATGCCACAACTAGAGGTCTACGTTGGTGATGGGCCTACAACACGATTCATGGACAGGCTTTCAAATGAAGGTCAGAGGAAGCAAAGACCCCAGGGAGAAAGCACGACATGTGAGCGCACTAAAGAGGCCAGAGCTGGGACAACAGTGGACCCAAGAAAGCCCAGGGAAGCAAGCAGGACTGACTGCCACAGCCCTGACTGTGAAGTCGGAAGGCCACAATTCAGACAGAACAATAGCCGCAAGACCTAGATCATAGAACCACCCGCGCTCCGACCCCCGTCAGTGCCAAGCCCCTCCCCCACTTTCACCCGCGCCCCTTTACGTGGGGTCACCTTGAGTGCCTTGCCCTGCAGTTCATCAATGATCCCTCGGATCTTCCCCAGCAGGAAGGGCCAGGAGTTGATGAGGTAAATCCTGTCCATCATGATGGCGATGATGCTGTACCAGCGCTGGAAGCCCCTGGCCAGGCTGTCTTTGATGAAGAAAGTGTGGCTGAACACGAAACCATGCTGCTCGTCCCCAAAGAAGATGGGGCCCTCCCGGCCAGGGCAGACCTGTGAAAATCAACAGCCATTGCAGGACACGGTCCTGTGCTTGCTTTAGTGACAAAACCCTCCTTCTCGTGGGGCGCCTGGGTGGTTCAGTGGGTTAAAGCCTCTGCCTTCAGCTCAGGTCATGATCTCAGGGTCCTGGGATCGAGCCCCACGTCGGGCTCTCTGCTCAGTAGGGAGCCTGCTTCCTTCTCTCTCTGCCTGCCTCTCTGCCTACCTGTAATCTCTCTCTTTGTAAAAAAAATTAAAAAATCTTTAAAAAAAAAAAACAACCCTACTTCTCTAACTCACCTTTCTGTACCAATTAACTAGCATTGATTATGGGAAGAACAGTGGGGACAAGAGAGGAAAACTGCTTTCATCTGCTCCTGGGATCTAATTCTCTAAAGATAATATTTATTACCATGGACTGCAAAGGCCAGTCAAGTAGGTTCATGACTTTTTTCTACCCTGAACCATAAATAACTCCTGTTCAAATACTGTATCTATTCCAAACTCAAATTTGCCAACATCACTCATCTGGAACATACTGGAGAGGGTGCCTGGGTAGCTCAGNCAACATCACTCATCTGGAACATACTGGAGAGGGTGCCTGAGTAGCTCAGGGGTTAAAGCCTCTGCCTTTGGCTCAGGTCATAATCTCAGGGTCCTGGGATCGAGGCCCGCATCGGGCTCCCTGCTCAGCAGGGAGCCTGCTTCCTCTTCTCTCTCTGCCTGCCTCTCTGCCTACTTGTGATCTGATCTCTCTCTGTGTGTCAAATAAATAAATAAAATCTTAAAAAAAAAAAAAAAAAGAATATACTGGAGAAGGCCAAAGTAGTCGCCGTAGAGCCCATACAATCAAATCTGCATACTTTATTTACAGAAGTTAGGTCTCCCTCAAGACACATTCACTTTTACTCTACACACAATTCTATCAGGCACAAGCATCTCCCTCTAGCAGATCAGCAGCAGGAAATCAAACAGAGGGAACCAGCTGAAGGCAGGCACACTGCCACATTAAACCTCAGGAGGGCTCAGTGTGTCTCATCAACTGGGTACGGAGAAGGGAAGATGTATGACCGAATCATGAATTCTCCATGACCGATAAAGACAAAAAAGCTAAGGAGCACCTGGGTGGCACAGTTGGTTGAGCCTCTGACTCTTGGTTTCGGCTTAGGTTGCGATCTCAGAGTTGTGAAATCAAGCCCCACATCGGGCTGGGTGCTCAGCCCGGAATCTGCTTGAGATTCTCTCTCCCCCTCCCCTCCCAATCAGGCATGGACACACATGCACTTGCTCTCTCTCTCTAAAATAAATCAATCAATCTAAAAACCCCAGAAAGTCAAAAAACATAAGAGCTACGGCTTGAATCCAACAACAGGAGCCAGGTAGTTTAGGGACAAACTGCTTCACCCTTCAGGAGGTGAGAGCACATGGTGACCCACGAATGCTTATGACAATGATGGAGACAATAACCACGTAACCTAGAAAGAGTCAATATCTTAGAAATATGTTCATTAAGGAAGGAGATAACAAAAGTTTGGTGCTTGAAATGATAAGCTAGCAACCATTCAGAACACTGGAGTCTAGCCCAACTGATTCCAGAGTTCAAGAGAACCAGGGCTGCTGTGTGCTCCCCACTCACTCATCCCCCCCGTCCTCTTTGCGGAAGGACTGACCTCTGTCTTCCTTTCTGTAACCGGTACTGAACTGGTTCAGGGCATCTGGGAGTGTGTGTGATATTCCCACAGAGCTCCCTCCAGGGTCACGGTGCTCACCTCACAGCTCAGGCTCCGCACACAGGCCTGGCGGACAATGCTGAAGAGCTGGGGGTGGTTGGGGTGCTGGTGACTGACGTATTTAATCGAGGTCTCTTTATCATGGCTGATATACCCCGGATGTCCGGCAGCAAGGGACCGGCAGCCCTGCCACCGAGAAGGAGAAAAAAACAGTGAGTGGAGAAGCAAGAAACAAACTTTCTTATGCACATCTGAACGAAAAAACCCAATCTATTTTCATATAAAAATAACTGCCTTCTAGAGTTACACTTCTCAAGATTTCATTCCTGACTAGAAAAACCAGGACACAGAGATCATGAAGATGGTCAAAGAGCATGAGTAGGAGATCGAATCTCCTGGGCACTTACGCAGCAGGTACACTGTCCCCTTTCAACCACAGTGCAGCCCTGTGTGATCACGACAGCGAGAATCCTCATCTTACAGAAGGCAAAGCTGAGGACCAGGGCTGCAAAGGGGTTCACGCAGTGAGTGTGCTAGCCTCTGTCCCTGGTCCTGACACAAGCAGGCGGCCGCCCGACTTCCCTGCTGGTGCGGCTCCGAGAACCCAAGCCCCGAGCCTGTGCCCCGGAGTGAGTGGACCGGTGGCCCTGGCTGTTGCCCCCTGGGAGCCGCCACCACGCTGGCGCCGAGGCCACATGCCCCAGAGGCTATCCCCGCCCAGAGACCGCGCGGGACGCAACTGAGACCAGCCCCTCCCCTTGAGAGGCAGGACCCTTCCCACGGCAGTGCCAGCTCCGGGACTCTCTGTCCGGCACGCTTTTCTTCGCTCCTCTCCTGCACAACTGCCAGACCTGCTCGCGGCAGCAAGGCTCTCCCCACCTTCTGCTTCCTCACGGGTGTTTCCAGCAACAGAGAGAGCAATCTCGTGCATGCGGCTGCTTCTCAGTGCAACCGAACTAAGGCGGCTGGATTCCCGTCTGCCCTGCACTGGCACGCCTGACACCACCCCTCATCTCAGGTCCCGACCCAGGTCCGTCACTCAAAGCAGCAGCCTGTTGGGGGAACTTCAGCTTCATTCCCTAGAGCTCACACAACGACACCAAAAGTAACAGCCAGGCCCCCATGAGGGGGAAGCTCTCTAAACCCCAGACTGAGGGCAGTGGAGCCGAGGATGGGCCAGTGTGCAGACGGGAGCGCAGAGGGAAGCTGAAGAGCAAATGGCAACTGTCAATTGTGTCAGCTGCTGGCACAGCATGGGTGGGAACAGCTAAAGCCGGGATCAAGGGGAAAAACTACAGGGACACAGGGAGAGGTGATCACATTCCACGGGGCCCACAAAGAATGGTCTGCACACATCACAGGAAGCTCACACCTTCCCGTGAGGTCACGTCCACTGTTTGGTCCCACAGGGTCTCCCGCCCACCCTGCAGGTCAAATACACAGCATCAGCACGAATCCCAGTCAAGAAAGAAACGTCTCCAACATCCTGAGGGACACTTGCCTCGCACATGTCCGACTTTTTGGGCCCCGGGCTGCTGGACTCTGCGCTGGCCCCTTCCGCGGGACTGTGAGCGCGGATGCGACTGTTCATCTGAATGCCACCTTCCTCCTCCTCGGCCTGCTCGCCCTGGCCAGGGCTGTCCCCATTCCCTGCCCCTTGAGGAAGCGGGGCGTGCAGAACTTCTGTGCAAAAGAGAGTGCGGGGGCCGTGCAGCTCACAGAAGTGACAGAGCGCGACGATGGCATTCATGGTGTCCTGGAGACAGCAGGAGGCCTGCGTGGGGGAAGAGAGGGAACGCCATCGGCCGGCCAGCCTCTGTTCACGCCGCAGAACCCACCCGCTGTTCTGGAGCACAGGGACTGGGCAGGTGTCACCGGCAGGCTTCCCAGCTGGGAAGGCCGGTCACCCAGGCAGCCCGCCGGCCTCGGCAGCCAGAACACGGTCCCTGCCTACCAGGGCTTACAAAGGAGGAGGGAGAGTGGAATCAAAGATCACACAGAAAACCCTTCGGTTAGAGCTGCGACAGGGCGAGGAGGTGGACAGCCCAGAAAAGAACACGAGCGTGAGGGACAATGTGGCAAATACGACACAGATCAAGGCCACAGGGGTCTGGAGGAGAGACTCATTTATTCCATCAGCAGCTGCTGTGCTGGGTGATATGATGCTGCCCACATGGAGCTTACCTTCTAGAAAGGGAGGGACACACGACAAACTGTTTGCTCTCCTGTGGTGACAGCTTTGGGAAGAAAAGTATGGCAGGTGGGGGGCGCAGAGACTCACCGGAGGAGGTGGGATGTGATTTTGGACACAGGGGCTCTCTGAGTGAGAGCTGACGGGAGGAAGGGAGCCATGGGGCCAAGGAGGGGGCATGATGAGGAGGGGGGCCAAGGAAGGGGTCTGTCTACACATTTGGGGGGTGAGGGCAGAAGACTAGAAGGAGGTGGACTTTAGGGACCCTTCTAGGCCACAGTGAAGGCTGATTTTCTTCAGACTGGAGAGTCTCTGAAAGGTTCTGATGAAAAATATGATAAATTTGAGTAGTGGACAGTAGCCAGGATTCAACCCTTCTCTTTTGGGGACCCTCTCCCCCATTATGGAGCCAAAGGAGGTCAGATATCCTGTGTCCCCATCCCCCCCACACGGTGTGACCAAGGCTCGACGAGTCTGAGGCACCTGCCCAGGAAGCCGAGCCCAGCGCTCGCACGGCAGGGAGCGAGTCACAGGTGACGGCATCCTCAAAACCCCGCGCGGTCTGCCGTCGCCGCATCCTCCCCGCAGACGCCCTTCTCCAGCCGGCTCGCTGACTCGGCCACCCACCCGGCATCGTGCAGACGACCCCTCAGGCCACACGACTACCGCTGCTCCTGTCCTTGTTCCTGACGAAGGGGTTGGAGCTCGAGTGCCAATGGGAATGGCAGAGGCCAACACAAAACAGACAACTCAAGACAAAGGCAGGGGGACCAGCTGCGGACTTGCGGGTGCCTGGCAGGCAGGGAGACTGGGCACGAGATGTTCTAGAGGGAGGTGGACAGCGGACAGAGCTTAAGAGACAGTAGGCCATTGAGCTGGAAAGCCGCTGAGAGTTCCATGGAAATTCTGGACCGCAGAAGCAGAGAGGGCTGGGCGGAGGCCGAAGGTCCGCGACACCCCACAGACCTCTGCCTGACTCACCATCCCCACCATTCACTTCTTCCTTGCATGTCCCGGGTGACAGGCCTCCCAAACCAGCCCCCCAGAGCAGCTGCCCACTTCCACCGCAGCACCGTCTCCCCTCCTCCGCTTTATTTCACTTCTGGAAACCGCGCTGCTTGTGTTCCCCTTAGGCACCGTCCCTGCGGCAGCGGTGGGCTCTTAGCTCCCACCGTTCCTGACACACACCGCGGGCATGTGCTGGAGAGATGCGCGGATTTCCGAGCTGCCCATGGAGAGAGGACAGTTGTCGCCGCAGAAAGCAGAGAGCTCATGGAACATACCTATGGGCAGGAGAGGTTCAAGAGCACAAGCACGGGACCACCAGAATCTGAGCGCCTAGTGTCGTGAGACCCAAATAAGCCAAATTCACTTGATTTTTTTTTTAAAGATTTTATCAAATAGCCAAATTTAAAAGGAGGTTCCACCAGGCTCACTCTGGTGAGATCCAGGAAAGTGACGGTTTAAACATCCGTTGTGGAAGAGGGCTGAGGCGACCAACAACAGAATAAGAATCCCAGAGGAAGAAGCTTTGAGACCCAAAGGCAGAGGCATACACCCTGGAGAAAGAGGCCACATCTTCCTTGGAGGGGCAGAAAAGAGAAATAAGTTCCTTCCAGCAAAACATCTGCATGAAAACAGCACTAAGCCAAGGTTCACCCCATTTACCGTAGCAGATCCACACGCACCTTTATACTCAGCAAAATCACGCGTGCACCATCCCGTCTAGCCAAGAGCACGCAAGGCCATTTCCAAACGAGTCACGCAGGGCAGCAGAGGCCATACTGCAGCTCTAAGGCCTGACGTTTTCTAGGTAAGGAAAAAAAAAAAGAGAGCAGATTTTAAGAACAACGCATTGGTGACACACATACAACCATCAAGCAGCTTAATGCCAACTTAAAATCGGAACATCACCAAAAAAGGTCTGGGGGTTCCCGAGGCTCTGAAAGATTTAGCAGGTGTCTCGCCTTTTGTGCAGTAGCTGACGGCAACCTGGCACTGCAGCCAAACTTTGAGCTGAACTTTTTTTGCACCCCTACGTAATTATTTCATGAAGGACTTCTTCAATATAAATATATTTAGGTCTTTTAAAAATACAAAATATTTACAAATATGAGGTTCCCATCCTTCCTACTTTAGGTTACAAGGGGACTGCCTTGGCAGCACCCACACCGAGCCAATTTAATTTAACCCTTCAGACCTGAGGCCTACAAGTTTCCCACCACCCGGGACGGGAAGGACAGACCAGAGGTACTGTTGCTAAGTTACTTCCAGCATCCACAGTCAACATGGCGGACTTTTACTAATAGTTTTTTTTGTTTTTGTTTTTAAAGAAAAGCAGTCCTGATCAGGAGTACCACAGCCCCAGACAGCTAGTGGAAGACAGGGAGGTACCACTTAACTCCAAAATCACACACAAAAAAATCCCATCTCCAGCCTTTATCTGCCAGATGATGTCAAACATCTTTCTTATCCTGAGAACTACACTTAAGCTGAGAAACAGAGGCCAACCCACACCTCTGTCAGGTTAACCACACAACACGTGCAATCAGAATTCTGAGTAGCAAAAGATCAGTTCTCGAAAATAGACTGGCTTGAGTATGCCCAACAGTTCTTCCCTTCTTTCTAACGAGCTTTCCGGAATCCAAGGAAGAAGCAGAAATCTGCCCCCTATCCCTTCAACTTTATTCTCAAAGCAAGACCCAAATACCTCAAAGGGGTGCGGCCCTTTCCATGGTGCTGGCCTGGCCCTGGGTCAATTTCATTCTCACTTCCTCTGTGCTCTTCTCATAGGACCGTGGAGGCTCAAAGAGTACTTTGCAAATAAACACAGTATCAGAATGGCTCTTGGCCAGTACGGAGCACCAGAATCCCCTGCAGCTTCTTTACCTAGTCTTCTTCAGGGGAGTCTCATTAGGTCAGCAGCTGAATCCCACCAAGTCCAAGGTAAAACGTTCCACAGGGGATGACTTCCAACTCAAACCCATTCACACCGTGGTGGCTCTTTTATTTCTACTAACTTCACCTGGATTTCTGTTTACAAAGTTCCCTGATGACACTAGAAGGGCAAACACGGTCACGTGCCACTACTTCTCAATCTCCTCCTAACAACACTGATAATCCAATGCCTGCAGCACTTCCTCTCCTGTGCCAGGGAGCCCCTACCGCCGCCCTGGCTGGACACCGTGGGTGGTGCCAAGTGTCCATGGGCTGGAGGAACAGCACCTCTATTCGACTCCTTCCTCCTACTTCTCTGGCTCCAGTGGCTGCTGCTGATCACCTGGAACCTCAATCCATAACATGCCAGTCTTTGGGTAAATATTTTTTCCAGGTGATAAGGTGGTGTCCAACAATACCCTGCAAGCTGGAGAGAAATGTGGTCCTCTACCCGCCCTGGAGAGCCCTGATCTGGGCCTATCACTTCATCAGAGTGCCCGCCTCAGGATGCGGGCCTGGGAGAAAAGGAATCCTGACACACACCCTGTTCCCTAAACCAGAGGTAAGGCAAAACCTGGCTGGGAGGGAAGGCCAAGAGTGCAGTCTCCTGGCAACATCGGAGGAGAACGAATCAACGACGCTGAGGGGGTCTGAACCCAGGTCACGTTCCTCATCCCTTTACCCGCCGTGGATCTGCCCCCTACCCCACATCTCAGGTTCTCAGCCACCCCTTCCACTCTGGCCCCTAAGCACCCCGATCGCCAACACCGCACACCAGCTCAAACCGCAGTGGTGCCCCACAGCGACCCCGACGGCGGTCAGGCTTCTCCAAGGCCCTCAGGCCCGACCCACCCCCCTTCCTCCC
>LNAC01000101.1:4550045-4565900 GCA_002007465.1 Ailurus styani | reverse complement strand
TGTATATATATACCACATCTTCTTTATCCATTCATCTGTTGATGGACATCTAGGTTCTTTCCATAGTTTGGCTATTGTGGACATTGCTGCTATAAACATTCGGGTGCACGTGCCCCTGAGGATCACTACCTTTGTGTCTTTAGGATAAATACCCAGTAGTGCGATTGCTGGGTCGTAGGGTAGCTCCATTTTCAACTTTTTGAGGAATCTCCATACTGTTTTCCAGAGTAGCACCCATCTTCCTGGCAACCACCAATCTACTTCTGGCTCCATGGATCTGCCTATTCTGGACATTTCTTATCAGTTGAACTGTATATGCTTCTTTTGTTTCCTGCATCACCAGCACAGTGCTGCTGAAGGGCCTTGCATCTTAAACTGTGAAACCCTAACACATTTTTGTTTCACCCCACTACAAATTCTCTTCGGATCCTTCAGGAAAACTTTTCTGCTAATGCTGATTCCAAGGTAGTTTCAAGGTCTATGTTCTTTATTTGCCTCAATGACTGGGGATTTATCTGACTGGCCCTTATAGCCAAATCCTGTCCAGGAAGTTAGAAAATGAGAAACTAGTAAGTCTCATGAAGGTATTATTAGGATTCCTTACACTCTGCTCCACATTGTAGGGACAGATGCTACTTACTGCAACAGCAAGCAGTCCAACACATATTAAACAGAATACCTCATTCTTCACGTGATCACAGACAGCTGCCTCTCTAAAACGTGGGTGGACAATCGTCATATGATCTCACTGACATGAGGATTTTGAGAAACAAGACAGAGGATCATAGGGAAAGGGAGGGAAAAATGAAACAAGACGAAACCAGAGAGGGAGACAAACCATAAGAGACTCTTAATCTCCGGAAACAAACTGAGGGTTGCTGGAGTGGAGGGGCGTGGGAGGGATGGGGTGGCGGGGTGAGGGACACTGGGGAAGGTACGTGCTATGGTGAGTGCTGTGAATTGTGTTAAGACTGATGAATCACAGACCTGTACCCCTGAACCAAATACATTATATATTTCAACAAAACAAAACAAAAACAAAAACAAAAACGTGGGTGGACTACACCCAAATGGAATGCAAACCTAGGTTTACCACAGCAGCTGTTTTTGTAGTAACCAGAACTAGAAACAGCCGAAATGTCCACCTGATTAATGGGAAAGTATAATCACGCAGTGAAATACTGTAGCCCTGAAAATGAAGGAAACTACATACATTTTGCTCATAGTATCGAGCAAAAAAAGCCAGACCCAAATGAGTATATACTGTATGTGTCCTTTTGTATAAAGTTCAAAAACAAATACAAAATAGGATGTGAGAAGTCAGGGTAATACCTTTCTAGCCAGGAGTAGGGCTGGAAGCAGGCATGAGAGATGTTTCTGGGGTGCTGGTAATACTCTGATTTTTGATCTAGGTATTGCTTTCACAAGTGTTTTCTCTTTGTGAAAATGTATTTGGTTATACACTTAAGTGCACTTTTCTGTGTGCAGGTTATATTTTTTAAAATTTTCCCTTAAAAAAATCCCTAACATACAATCTGAACAGGCCAATATCTATTAAGGAAATTGAATCTGGGGTGCCTGGGTGGCTCAGTCAGTTAAGTGTCTGCCTTTGGCTCAGGTCATGATCTTGGGGTCCTGGGACTGAGTCCCGCATCAGGCTCTCTGCCCAGTGGGAAGCCTGCTTCTCCCTCTCCCTCTGCCTGCCGCTCCCCCTGCTTGTACTCTCTCTCTTTCTGTGTCAAATAAATACATGAAAGCTTTTAAAGACAAGAAATTGAGGGGCCGCTTGGGTGACTCAGTGGGTTAAGTCTCTGCCTTCGGCTCAGGTCATGATCTGAGGGTCCTGGGATCGAGCCCCGCATTGGGCTCTCTGCTCAGCAGGGAGCCTGAGCCTGCTTCCTCCTCTCTCTCTGCCTGCCTCTCTGCCTACTTGTAATCTCTCACTCTGCCAAATAAATAAATAAAATCTTAAAAAAAAAAAAAGAAAAGAAATTGAGTCTATAATTAGTGACCTTCTATAACAAAAAGTACCAGACCCAGAAGGATTCACTGGTGAATTCTACCAAACAATGAAGGAAGAAATTATACCAATCTCTACAATCTCTTTCACAGGATAGAAGTGGAGGGAATACTTCCCAACTCATACTATGAGGCCAGCATTACCCTAATATTAAAACTAGACAAAGACAGTACAAGAAAAGAGAACTACAGACCAGTATCTCTCATGAACATACAGGCAAAAATCCTCAACAAAATATAAACAAATCCAACAACGCATCAAAAAGAATTCTACACCATGGGGGCACCTGGGTGGCTTAGTCAGTTGAGCATCTAACTCTTGGTTTTGGCTCAGACCATGATCTTAGGGTCATGAGACTGAGCCCTGCATCGGGCTCTGTGCTCAGCAGTCTGCTTGACATTCTCTCTCTTTCCCTCTCCCTCTGCCCCTACTCCTGCTCTCGTGTGTTCTCTGTCACTCTCTAAAATAAATAAATCTTAAAAAAGAAATGATACACCACAATCAAGTGGGATTTACCCCAGGTATGCAAGGCCGGATGAACATTCAAAAATCGATGAATATAATTTATCACATGAGCAAACTAAAGAGATCATGATCATGTCAACAGATGCAGAAAAAATATTTCATAAAATCCATTAACCATTTATGATAAAAACTCAGTAAACTAAGAATAGAGAGGGGAACTTCTTCAACTTCATAAAGAATATCTACAAAAACCCTACAGCTAACATCACACTTAATGGTGAGAAACTCAAAGCTTCCCCACAAAGATCAGGAACCAGGCAAGCATGTCCCCTCATACCACTCCTTTTCAACATCATACCAGAAGTTTAATAAGACGAGAAAAGGAAATAAAAAAGTTGGGAAAGAAGAAATAAAACTGTCCTTGTTTACAGATGATAAGGTTGTCTATGTAGAAAATCCGAAAGTATCAACAAAAAAACCCTCCTGGAACTAACAGGCAGTTGTAGCAAGGGTGCAGGATACAAGGTTAATATAGAAAAGTCAATCTCTTTCCTGTATACCAGCTGCAAATGAGTGAAACTTCAAATTAAAAACAATACAACTTAAAAACTGGAGCATCAAGTGGTGTTTCTGTCCTGCAGGTTGGAATTTCTTCCATAATGCTACTTATAGCCAACAAAGGCCTCTCTCCTTGTGCAGAGACATCCGGCTGTACTGGGCCAGTGCAGGTGTGCGGTCCCGTCCCCATCCCGGGTAACCGTGTTAGGTTCCTGAAAAGTACACAGGAGGTGGGGCGCCCGGGTGGCTCAGTCGTTAAACGTCTGCCTTCAGCTCAGGTCAGATCCCAGGGTCCTGGGATCAAGCCCCACATCGGGCTCCCTGCGCCACGGAGAACCTGCATCTCCCTCTCCCACTCCCCCTGCTTGTGTTCCCTCTCTCACTGTGTCTCCTCTCTGTCCAATAAATAAATAAAATCTTTAAAAAAAAAAAAGTACACAGGAGGAAAGTTCAGGTGTCTGCTTATCTCCACAATGTGACAGCACTTGGAACTGCACCACGGAGCACGCTCAGAAATATTTCCCGCTGGGATGGAAAAGGTGCATCTTCTGCTGAGAAGTGGTTTGGCAGGATGCTCGGTCCTTGACTAGAACGGCGACACCATGCAGTGGCTCACCGCAAACTCGTGTTGGTTTTGGATACAGGCTCCATGCTGGCTTCATTTGCCAGTCGTGTTTTTAGTTGGGAAGTAAGCAGAAAAGGGTGTTGAAATCGAGGGGTGGGTCTAGGAGGGGGGACACTGGTCAATCCCTGGCTTAGGAGAGGAGTTTGTTGCTGTGCCCTTAGCGGCATCTCCTTTGTCAAGACACAGTCGAGATGTGAAAATAAATCGTAGTTCTCTTTATTTAAAAATTCTAATAAATACTCAAACTTTGAAGACAAATAAATAAATAAAAACAATGTAATTTACATTAGCATACTCCCCACCCCAAATGAAGGACTGAAGAATAAATCTAATAAAATATGTACAAGATCTACAAGGAAAATCAAAGGATAAGGAAGGAAATCAAAAAGGGCTAAATAGAGAAATATTCCATGTGCACAAATAGGAAGATTCCCAATTATCAAGATGTCAGTTCCTCCCAATTTGATTTATAGACTGGACACAAGCCCAGTCAAAATCCCAGCAAGTTATTTTATGGAGATCAACAAACTGACTCTCAAGTTTACGTGAAGGAACGAAGACCCAGAATATTAAAGGAGAAGAACAAAGTTGGAGGACTGGTACTACCCAACCTTAAAACTTACTATAAAGCTATAGTAATCAAGGCAATGTGGTGTGGGTGAAAGAACAGACAAATCTATCCGTGGAACAGAATCGAGAGCCCAGAAACCGGCCTACGTAAATAGTCAACAGATCTCTGACAAAGAGCAAAGGCAACACAATGGAGCAAAGATGGCCTTTCCAACAAATGATACTGGCACAACTGGACATCCACACGCAAAAAAAAAAAAAAAAAAGGATCCAGACACCGATCTTACATCCTTAACAAAAATTAATTCAAATGGATCTAAAGGTAAAATGCAAAACTATAAAACTCCCAGAAGATACTGTAGGAGAAAACCTAGATGATCTTGGGTGTGATGATAACTTTTTAGAGATAACACTAATGATACAATCCATGAAAGAAAGAATTGATAAGCTGGGCTCCATTAAAATGAAAAGCTTGTCCCTGAAATATACAATGTTAAGATGAGAAGACAGGCCCCAGACGGGGAGAGAACATTTGCAAAAGACACATCTGACAAAGAACCGTTACACACAAATATACACAGAACTGGCCTCGTTGGCTCAGAAATCCTGATCTCAGGGATCGTGAGTTCGAGCCTCACATTGGGCACAGGGATAAGCTTTAAAAAAAAAAGAAAAGAAAGAAGAAAAATATATACAAAGAACTCTTAAAATTCAGCAAGAAAACTAATAGATTAAAAAATGGACCAAAGACCCAAACAGATTCATCACCAAAGAAGAAATACAGATGGCAAATAAGCATATGAAAAGATGCTTCACACTGTATGTCATCAGGTAAGTGCAAATTACACTGTGATACCACTAGACGCCTATTAGAGTGGCCAAAGTCTGGAACACTGACATCAAATGCTGCCGAGGATGGGGGCCAATCAGACCTCTCTTTCATTGCTGGTGGGAATGCAAAATGGTGCTGCCACTTTGGAAGACAGTTTGGCAGCTTCTTACAAAACTAAACATAGGGCGCCTGGGTGGCTCAGTGGATTAAAGCCTCTGCCTTCGGCTCAGGTCATGATCTCAGCGTCCTGGGATGGAGGCCCGCATCGGGCTCTCTGCTCAGCAGGGAGCCTGCTTCCTCCTCTCCCTGTCTCTCTGCCTGCCTCTCTGCCTACTTGTAATCTCTCTCTCTATGCCAAATAAATAAATAAAATCTTTAAAAAAAAAACAAAAAAAAAACAAAAAAAACCAAAAAACTTAACATAGACTTACCATATAACCCAGCAATCAGAATCCTTGGCATTTACCCAAGGGAGCTGAAAACATATATCCACACAAAAACCTGACATGGATGTTTATAGCTGCTTTACTCATAATCGCCAAACTTTGAGAGCAACCAAGATGTCCTTCAGGAGGTGAACGGATAAACTGTGCCACATCCAGGCAATGGAATATTACTCACCACTAAAAGGAAATGAGCTATCATTTCCTTTCATAATGGAAATCATTTCCATCTTATATCAAGCCATGAAAAGACACCGAGGAACCTTAAATTTTGATTACTAAATGAAATAAGCCTATGTGGAAAGGTTACATACTGTAGGATCCCAACTACATAACATTCTGGAAAAAGCAAAACTATGGAGACAATAAAAAAGATCAGTGGGTGCCAGGAGTGGGATGAAAAGGCAGTGCACAGATTTTCAGGGCAGTACACAGAACTCTGTATGATATCATAACGATGGATCGATGTCATCATATGTTTGTCCAAACCTACAGAATGGACACCACCAAGAGTAAACCGTCGTGTAAACTAGAGACTCTGAAGACCATGTGTCTGGAGAGGTCCAGCAACTGTAACACATGCGCCACTCCAGTGAGGGCTGCTGAGAACGGGGAAAGCTGTGAACGTGCAGGGCGCATATGGGAAATCTCTACCTCCCCTCTCCATTTTGCTATGAACTTCAAACTGCTCTAAAAAAAATTATGTGTTATTTAAAAAAAAAAACAAAAAACAATCCCCACCCTCATAGACCTTATACTCTAGGGTGAGTCTTGAGCTCACACTCTCGCTCAGCAGTATGGATCTCCCGGGCCGGATCACTGTCCGCTGTGGGAGCGGTCCTCTGCATTGCAGGATGGCTGGCGACATCTCTGGTCTCTACCCCCTAGATGTTAGGACCCCTAGCTGTGACAACCAAAAATATCTTCAGGCATTGGCGAGGTACCCTAGCAGACAAAGCACCCCTGGTTGATCCAGAGCCTGTGAGGGTCTGTCTGGGTTGGTCACACAGGGTTCAAAACCCATCCCTCTCCTTTGACCCCTCAAAGCACGTCCCTAGCTCGTGTGTCCCTGCAGGAGCCATACACACTCATGCATTTCTCCTCACCCATCCAAGAGTGAGTTTCCTGGGGGTACTGCGTAGCCTTCTCAGTCTGTGTAACCCCTGCAGGCTTTATTCAGCAAGGTGTTCTTGACGGGCACTCCAAGGTTGGTCATGTCAGACAGATTTTGTCTGTCTGGGACATGTGTGTGTGTTTTGAGAGTTAGGTTAAAGAAAAAAACTTCAAAACATCTATACACTGCACTATGGAAATGAAGTCCTCCATTATCACAATGGAAAATAGTTCTATTATGACCATTATCCTAATCCTGATCTGGCAGTGCTCCTGAAATCAGAGGGGAGATCATTAGTAGAAAAATGTAAAATGCTGCCCTGCCACATGCAAGATTTGCCTGGCCTGGGCTGAGGACGTAAGTTTGGTTTGATGGATCAGATCAGCGCCATGTATTTACAAAACTGAACAGTAGGTAGATTACAATGTATCAACTTGCTGGGTCACCATGTACTCATTTATTTATTTTTCAAGATTTTATTTATTTGAGAGACAGGGAGAATAAGCAGGGGTGGGGGGAGGGGCAGCAGGTGAGGGAGAAGCAGACTCCCCATGGAGCAGGCGGCCTGACCTGGGGCTCAATCCTAGGATCCCAAGATCATGACCTGAAGGCAGATGCTTAACCAACTGAACCACCCAGGCACCCCTACCACGTACTCATTTGAATGATGCTTATCCAAATTTGGGGAGTGGAGAGCTGTAACTGGGACGTTACCAGCAGGGATAATGGTAATTATCTGACTTCTGGAGGCAGGTACTGAGATGGTGCCTGCTTTAGCCCCCTTTATTGTCGATATTGCTCTAAGTGGATGATGATGATGATGCCCCACAAGGAGGTGAGGGGCTCAAGTCAGATCCCAGTTAACGACTGTTCACCCTCTAGCTGAAAAGGACATCTGTGGTGTGGGCAGCAATGCCCTGCTCTACATAGGGGCAGAAGCTCATGACTTCCTCATGGACCAGCACGTTGAGCAGCTCTGCTTTATTACTCTTGGTACATCAGAACTATTTCACGGGTGTTGTAAAATTTAACAGGACACGCCATGTATATCATATGAATACATAGGACTGGAAAACCCCATAGATTTTAAGGAAGTAAACCAAAATGTCCAGAGGTTGACTTTGACTTTAGATGTCCCTCTCTTTCTCTTTTTTTTTAATTAAAGATTTTATTTATTTATTTATTTGCCAGAGAGAGAGAGAGACAGAGAGAGCACAAGCAGGGGGAGTGAGCGGCAGGCAGAGGGAGAAGCAGGCTCCCTGCTAAGAGATCATGTCCTGAACTGAAGGCAGCCACCTAACCAACTGAACCACAGGTACCCCTCTCTCTCTTTTTAAATATTTTCTATAATGAACACCTATGACTTTTACAGGGACAAAAATCCACTAATTAACTTTCTTTTTTTTTTTTAAGGTTTTATTTACTTATTTGACACAGAGAGATTACAAGTAGGCAGAGAGGCAGGCAGAGAGAGAGGAGGAAGCAGGCTCCCTGCTGAGCAGAGAGCCCGATGCGGGCCTCGATCCCAGGACCCTGAGATCATGACCTGAGTCGAAAGCAGAGGCTTTAACCCACTGAACCACCCAGGCGCCCCACTAATTAACTATCTAAAAGTGAAAACACACTTACCATGTGTAGGACATATTTCTCTGCCTCCTGAGGTCCAGATAACTGCACACGACTTGCCATATCTTGTAATGATAATGTTAAAAAGGTCTGAAATTCAGAAGTAGAATTAATCACAGGTAGAAACAACTGAGGACATACATTTTATTAAATGTGTACAGAGCTCCACTCAATCACTGAAAAACTGCTTTCCATTACTGTGCAAAATAATTTTTTGTGAGGATGACGTGAAGTTGATGAAACCTGTGGCTTTAGTTAATGGTTTCCTAGAGGAGTCACGACCTCTAGAAATGTATCCTGCACAAACTTTCTATGTGTCTGAGAGACGTACGCACTCGGTTATTTACTGCAGCGCTGTCTGTGAGAGGAAAGGACCAGAACCACTTAATTGTCCATCGACAGCAGGCAGGTTAGTGCAGTCCAGTCCAACTGCACCAACAGACTCCTATGCAGCTGTTTAAAAAAAAAAATTAAAAAGCAAGGGTACTTCTCACAGACTGAGAGAGAACCTGAGATGATAATGTATACCATTAAATATAAAAAAGGAGAGTGAACAGTGTGCACGGCACGCTGAGTAAATGGAGGGAGAGTGCGTGTATCTGTGAGTGGGGGGGGTGTGCATGCATTATGTGCACAGACAAGTCCAGAATGCCACCCGAGGAACTCGTAACGCTGGGTTGCCTCTGAAGAAAGAAAAGGGGTGGCTGGGGTATGGGAACCGGATGGAGGTTTTCGTATCTTTTGCATGTTGTATTATAAATGTATTACCTACTAGATATAATTGACAGTATCACAGTCAGTCTTCAAAATTCAAAGCCAAAATGTGTACGCCACATGGGGGATTAGAAGGAAGGCAGTGTTTACCGCTGTTCTGTTGGGGACTGGAAAACGTCCCCTTTCAGGAACACATTAGAAGAACTCTTTTTTTTAGGAAAGCCGGAAGTATTTACAGCAATGGCCTTTTCAGAGCAGGGCATGTTAAAACCCTGAGGTTGAGAATTTGTAATAAGCCAATCTACATATACTTTAAATCTACATATACCTTAGTTCAGAGAGTAGCATCCAAGAAAATGAAATTATTGTTAATTTTTAAAGAAGTACATAGCAGCTTAACCCAAGTGAAGACTTAAATTTCCTATATCCTCGCTTGGCCTTCTTGCCAATACGACCGTCCCCTCCTCACCACTCTTGGTTTGTCCAGGTCCTCCCACCGTCAGATCCTCCCCCAGAGCCCAGCGGCCCTCCCACCGCTAGGTCGCCTAGCAACAGACGCCCCCTATTCTGGCTCTTCTGCCTCTTCACCCCGACCGACCGACTAGACTCCTTCTTGGGAGGTAAAAGCAATCCTATAGCTTGAAGCCGCTCTCCGTTTCCTATTACCTGCAGCACGTCCCTTTGGAGGTCTCCTGAGATTTCGTGTTTCTTCTTTACTTTTTTGTACTGTTTCAACACTTGGTATGATTACCATGTTTCCTATCATCCCAAACCATCAGCTTACTACCATTTTGAAACCAAAAATGGTGTAACTGGCCTACCTCCCACCCCCTGCACATAGCTCATCCAACTCTGGCCTAAGTGGCAATGTCAGGGTAGCGCCATGTTCAGGTAAGAAGTTCGAACAGAGATTGCACAGCCCAGGTGGTTCCATGCTGGTCACAGGGGACTCGTGTGTTCATCGTTAGTTCCACCCCCTCTGCCCACGGCACTGTTTACCTCTCAGGCTACCTTCCTCTGCCTCCCCATGGAGCCGTATCTCCTACCTGTCTTCCTCGTCACCTGTTCCTCTTCTCAAATACCCTGCTCTAGCCCTGGAAAGACCAAAAGGTATAAATCAAACTCTTTCTAAGTCATCGGTTGTGAGACTTGCTGCTTCGTAGAGACATCCTGCCACACTTTATCCCTGTCTCTGCTTCCTCAGCCCTGAGAAGGAGGAGAGGAGGGGCAGGCCCTGGGGGGATCAGGAGAGGCTATCTGAGGGCGTCACTTGCCTCACCTTGGTTAGCCTCTGAATATTCTTCTTATAAAGAGAAGACAGGCATTGCTTCACCAGGCCCATGTTGTTATCACGAGTAAAAGTCTCGCTGTGCTTGTTCACCAGGTTGCGGAGTTCTGAGGGATTATTGGTTGAATAGACTTGTGCTAACTCGTGGTACGCATTGCTAAGAGGCTACAGGTTTAAAGGTGGGAAAAAATCAGATTAAAGCAGTAGAGGTATACACTTCATATAGGAAACAAAAGAAGACATGCTACTATGTTTTGAACAAGTACATTCAATATCCTTCACTGTTACCTAACAACTTATAATTTACCCAAAGCAAATCCCCAGTTTTTACAGGTAATTACACTGGGGAGAAAAAAGAAGGCAAAATCTCCCATCACTCTCAACTCTCTTGTACACTTTCTCACATACATACACACATCGCCAGAGGCAACAGGACCATCCGCTCTTTTTTGATAAGAGAAAAGACGACAGAACAAGAGAACTAACAATGGCTGAGGGCCTACTAAGAGCCTGAGCTGCTTTAGGGATTTTATATACATTATCCTCTATTTGAAATACTAAGAAATTGGGGCAGAGGTCTGAGAGAATGTGGGGTGGTCCTGAGGGGCACAGGTAGAAACTGGGGCCAAACCTGTCTCTACTCTGAAGTCTGTGTTCTTTACCATGGATGATATCCTCATAAATAAACTACTCATGCTTGTGAATGACAACCTGCAGTCGTGAAGACATCACTTTATAAAAACACTCTTACTAAAATAGGCCAGCTCCAGGGCCACCTGAAGGGACCATGCAGTTCTCCAGAATGATCTGAGAATGGTTACCCTAAACCTACCCTGCCCATCACTATTCCACGGGATTCGAGGAACCTCTCTCAACCACCTCTTCCCCCACCCCAATCTGTGACTGGGCAGCCTAGAGCCCTAAGAGCCACAATAAGGGTCTTTAGCAAAGAACACTTGGCGATCTTCAACCAGACAGGATAAAAATCTTCTCATTGGGAAGGTTTTCAAATTGATATCCTGAAATTTTGAGTTCTATACAACGAAGAACAGGGTTAAAATTGTTATCCAAATAACTGTGACCTCATGACCTTTTGAAATGCCCAATTTTATTATAAACCATTAGCATGAATTTCAAAAAAATTTTTTTAAATAATTAATTTATTTTTTAATGATTCCAAAGCTAGGTCCTCAGTGAAAACAAAAGTTCAGTGAACAGAACTTGTGGTTTTCCTATGGGGGCTCTGGTAAGATTTCCCACACTTGGGCAGACTGAGTTCAATAAAATCAGCACTGCCTTTTCAGTATTTCTGCTAAACTGTAATGAAGAATAACAATGACAACAACAATAAAACAAACTTTATAGAAGCCTAAACATCTATGGCAATAATTACTCAAAGCAAAAGTTTGAAAACAAATTTCTAAGAAACATTCCACCCCGATCAGATGATCAGAGGGTGTATGGCTCCAGACAATAAGTATCTGCTATTAAATTTATCAAAGACTGCGAACTTGAAGTTGCTGGGAGAGCTATGTCATTATGAAAGAAAATTACAGAATTAGGTATCATTACAATTTCCTTATGGACCTAACACGTCGCCTAAGACATCAATTCAAAAAACTCACCTTAATGAATCTACCCACAATTTGAGACGTATACTTCGGTAGCTGTTGTACTTTTCCAAGCAATATCAAAGAAACTAGAATATACTTTTTATAGGATTCCAACATGATGTGACTGACCGCCATGGCAGGAGTAGTTATAGCCTGAGCAACAGGAGAGAGAGCACACCACAGCAGAAAGGGCAATCAGCCACATGTGTCACTTGAATTAAATAACAATTCTTACATGTCCTGTATTTTTAATAGCACCTTTTTTGAGATATGATTCTCATGCTATAAAATGACCCTTTTCAGGTATACTGTTCAGTGGCTCTCAGTATATTCACCGCGCTGTCCAATGATTTATGACCATTACCTAATTTCAGAACACTTCCATCCCTCCAAAAGAAACCTCGCGCTCCTCAGCAGTCATTCCCTACTCTCTCCTCCCACCAGCCCCAGGCAACCACCGTCCTACTTTGTCTCTAAGGATTTGCCCATTCTGGACATTTCGTAGAAATGGCATAATAAATATGTGGGCTTTTGTGACTGGCCTGGCTTCTTTCACTTGTTTTTAAGGCTCATCCATGCTGTAGCAGTTACTGGTGCCTCATTCCACTTTATGGCTGATAATATTCCACTGCATGGCTAGACCATGTTTTGTTTATTCATCCTCGGTTGATGGGCATTTGGGTTCTCTCACCTCCTGGCCACTATGAATAAAGCAGCTGTGAACATCAGTGTATATATTCTGGTGGAGACATTTGTCTTCACTTCCCTCAGGTATATTCCTAAGAGCGGAATTGCTGGGTCATGGTGTAACTCTAGGTTTAACATTTTGAGGAACTCCAGACTATTTTCCATGGTGGCCACACCATTTTACACTCCTATGGGCAGTTACAAGGATCCCAAATTCTCCACCTGCTGGTCCACGCTGGTTATTGTTGGCTGATTTTAATTCCAGCCATCCTACTGGGTGTGAATTGAAATCACATTGTGGATTTGATTTGCCTTTCCTTGACTACTAGCGATGATGAGTATCTTTTCATGCATTTATTGGCCACTCATGTATCATTTTTGGAGAAATGCCTATTCAAATCCATTGACCATTTTTAAATGTTAGTTGTTTTTTTTTCTTTTTATTATTGGGTCGTAAGGGGTCTTTTTTTGGGGGCGCCTGGGTGGCTCAGTGGGTTAAGGCCTCTGCCTTGGGCTCAGGTCATGACCTCAGGGTCCTGGGATTGAGGCCCGCATCGGGCTCTCTGCTCGGCGGGGAGCCTGCTTCCTCCTCTCTCTCTGCCTGCCTCTCGGCTTACTTGTGATCTCTCTCTCTGTGTCAAACAAATACATAAAATATTAAAAAAAAAAAGAGGTCTTTTTTCGATGCGGGACTCGATCCCAGGACCCTGAGATCATGACCTGAGCCGAAGGCAGAGGCTATAACCCACTGAGCCCACCCAGGCGCCCCTGTAAGAGGTCTTTGTATATTCTGGCTCCAAGTCTCTTATCAGAAATGGGATCTGCAAGTATCTTCTCCCATTCTGTGGCTGCCTTTTCACCTTCACCTGGATTTATGAAGGTCTAGGAGAAGTGAAAACTATCATATCCAACTCTGCTCAAATATTCCAAATCAAAACCAAAACCATTGAGCCTGTGAGGTACTTGAGATTCCACAGAAACACTCATAAGTGCATGTGGACACATGTATAATTATTCGTACCACAACACTGCTCTAATAGTGAAATAGCACAATCAATGCCCATTCCCACTAATCGAGGACTAGTAAATCAAGTAGGTCAACATTTGATGCGGTATGAGAAGATGGAGCTGCTTTCACTTCTTGCTCATATAATGCTGTGCGATCTGATTTTTTTCCAGTAAGGACATGTTCCTTTTGCAATTTTTCTAAGCAGTAAAAGAAATCTGTATCACCTTCCGAAATTAAGGTACTAATGCCGTCTACAGTTGCCTGGGTGCTATTTAAACACAGCTGCACGAAGCCGACAAACACTAGACGATGTCTGTCGCTAGGGCAAAATCTGGGGGTGAACACGCTTCCAGCGAAAAGGCGCCTACTTGTATCAGAAATGTTTGTTTTTAACATTTTTACTACTTGTGATAGAAATATTTCTTCTAAGTGCACTGCATACTTGCCTGCCTTTTTAAGGCCCTCATCATCTTGATATTTTTGGCTCGTCAGTATGTTATCAGCTATCGTATTGGGCTATAAAATGATCATTCACTCAGTGGCTACAGAGTATCTTTATCATTTTGTGCAGAACTCAAACTTTCGACTATGTACTCTGAAACTCTTAAAGAGAAGTCGCCTTGAAGATTTTACTTGACTAGACACATCATTTTTTTGAATAAGCTCTAACCCCAACATGGAGCTTGAACTCAAGACCCCGAGACTAAGAGTGGCATGTTCTACTGACGGAGCCAGCCAGGTGCCCCTGACTACACACATCCTTTAATGACACCATCTTTGCCCAATGCCTTCTCGTGACTCTTCCCTCAGTCCCCTTTTCAAAGTGTTCATCAACCCCCCACTCACTGAGGCAATGCTCCATCGGAAAGGCATGCCATGCATGTCTATTTATGTGCTAACATTTCAACTAAATTGTGAGCTCCTTCAAGACTTAGAATATACTTTCTTGCCTTAATATGTGGTATGACTGCAATAACAAATATAAACATCTGACAAATTTCTTAAAATACTAGTATTAGCCAACGTTGTATCTCTTTCTCAGACTAAAAAATTCTACCAAATTGTGTAATAAATCTCATTACACAGACCAGAGGCCATTACATAGACACAAAGCAGGAAGGGGTTTTCCGCATAAGAATGTTTTACTTATTAAAATAAATAAAACTTAACAGAATACCACACGTGGTTTTAGGGAAAAAAAGACACTTCAAAGATCATTCAGTTTGCTCTCTTCCCTTTCTGCAAAGGGAGCTATAAAGGTCAGGTGATGTACAGAACTTAACCTGAATCAGGCAGGGTGTGAGCGGCAAAGCCTCGATCAGACCCCACGCAGCAGAGCTCCTCCCTCCACTGCCACTGCCCTTCAACATAAGGAACAGTTTCTCACCATTTACATGATGACAGAGAAACAGTGTCTGAAAGGACCACCATCCGAAACTCAGAGACCCAAGATCAATCCACTCCAGCTGTGCACATCTCTGATCACACAAGTTCAATGCTACCTCAGGTGCATTTAGAGAGATAATTACCTGTTCATAAAAGTACAGTGCTCTTTCGAAGTTCTTCAGCCCGGTGTAGATCATCCCTCCATAATAATAGTAACATAAAAAGTGCTTTGCATCATAGGCTCCATTCTCTTTACAGATATCCATCATGTCCACGTCAAGGTATGGAAGGGCAGGCTTAAAGCACTTTGCCAGCAAACAAAGCTGTGAAACATTTTATATTACATCATCATTTTAATTGTACTTGGCAGGCTTTAGCAGAAGGAGCAAATTCATAGGTTCCAGAAAGGTCAAGAAAATATTTTAAACCATTTTATTGATTAAAAATGTTCTACATGTTGACACAGTACCCCATTTTCCTAAGCATTCAGAATAAAAGGGTGTTTCTTTATAAAAAGACCAAGCAGCCATGAGACAGAGTATGCCACAGATGAATGAAAGCAGCTACTATCAGCCCACCTAGCACCGAGTCTGTTTCCAGATGCCCAGACAAGTAAGTGCTTTCTCTCTTTGAAGAGAAGAGAAATAGACCAGTATGGTATGATAAAAATGGAAGTTTCTCCTCCATTATTTCGATTGCTGAATCCTGTATGTAAGTGTAGGGGACTGTTCAGCTCAACCTCGAGAAGGCAAGCACAAGGCAACGTGCTGTAACTGCATGATGCTGGCAGACGGGCAGGTCTAGGTACAGACTCAGAGCTGTGCGTTTAAGACCAGTGCACTTTACTGTATGCATGTTGTACCTCAATCACCAAAGGTTTTTAAAAGATAAAAAGTAAAAAAAAA
>LNAC01000101.1:4470894-4508317 GCA_002007465.1 Ailurus styani | reverse complement strand
GCCCGCCCGAGCCCGGCGGGACCGCGGCCCTCCTCCCCCGCCCCGGGCCGGGAGCCCGCGTGACCTTGGGTGGGTCACCCCCCCGGGCCTCGGGGTGGTCCTCTTCCTGGGGAGGGGCCCGGGGAGGACCCAGGGCGCCGTGCCCCGCGCAGCCCCGCGCGCAGGAACTGTTGGTGCCATGGAGGGCTTCTCCGAAGTCAGGAGAACACGAACACTGTCTTTAGCTGACTTTTTAATTGTGGGTGCATTTGGCCTCAAGTCTTGAAATTTTTTAAATCAATTAAACGTTTCAAGTAAAGTCCTCTTTGACCCCTGCCGCAGTCACACGCCCGTTTCTTCATCCTCACGAATTTGATGAGTGTCTTTGGCGTTCTTTTTTGTCCTTTTCCGTGAATGCATAGCTCCCAGTGGTGTTTGAGAAGTTAAGTGACTTTCTGGACATCACACACAGTCAGTGGTCAAGATGCGGTGGGTTCAACTGTTTGGCTTATCCCCTTGCTTTGGTGGCCCTGCTGAACCTGAGCCCACCGCATCCCCCTGACTCCTGCTGCGCTTGGCTCTCTGAGTCCAGGATGGATGGAGGGGAAATATCCAGGCATGTTTACAGACAGACGGCTTAGTTTTTGAGTTTAAACTATTTCGGGAAAGGATCGGGATTTTGCCTTGCACAAACTTCAAGAGGTGGGATGTTTTCTGGCATCCCTTGCTTGGCCACCCAAGGTCACCACCCGAAGTTTGATCATGATGATACTCCAGCCTAATTTGTATCCACAGGTTGACTGCATTGTCTCCCATGTGAGGCAGACATTATTATCTTCATTATACAGATAAGGAAACTTGTCCAAGTCCCATAGCCAGGATTTCAACCCAAGTTTGTCTGCCTTCCCAAGCACATTTAGTCCCCCGCCCCCGCAAGTCCTCTTCTCTGTCCTGCTCTAACAAGTGGCATTTCTATTGACTTAAAAAGGGTAACTTAACAATAATTGGTGTGTTGGGAGGCAGGCGTGAAAAAGAAAATCAAGCACCAGGGCTCTTCCTCAACACCACGCACTTCAGAAGATGACTTTCCCAGAGGTCTGTGTGCTCACTTCTCCCAGCTCTGATACATGATTACCAACTTCAAGCTAGAGGGAATACCCTCGTAATTTTTGCGGCCTCAGTCACAGACTCCCCTGCTCTACGTGGGTTTTCATTTATAGACAGTACACAGTATTGGCAGTCTGCGCGCCGTATGTCCTCCCAGGAGTGTATTGGGGTGAGGAAATAAAGCCCACCCCAACTCTGAAAAGGACAGAGGCTTTGCGGTCATTTTTACAGGTGTGCAGACTCCAGGTCTAAGGAGATAATTTTCCATTTTCTAAGGGCGAGGCAAAGGAACGGAGTTCCCGGGACACGCAGGAGGCAGTGTTCTGGGAGTTACCTGCCGAGGTCTGCTTCTGGGAACGTTGCAGGAAACGGGATTTTATTTTATTTATTTTTATTTTTATTTTTTATTTTTTATTATTTTTAAAAGACTTTATTTATTTATTTGACAGAGAGAGAGAGACAATGAGAGAGGGAACACAAGCAGGGGGAGTGAGAGAGGGAGAAGCAGGCTTCCTGCTGAGCAGGGAGCCCGATGCGGGGCTCGATCGCAGGACTCTGGGATCATGACCTGAGTCAAAGGCAGACGCTTAACGACTGAGCCACCCAGGTGCCCCATGGAAATGGGATTTTAATAGATGAACATGTACATCCCCTGTGTCCCCAGCATAGCTCACAGCAGACATCCCGGGTCCCCCTTGGCTGAGCTGGCCCAGCACCTAGAGTTAAAGACAACCAATGCACTAACCCACCTTAATTATGAAGGCATTTCTGCTTTACAAAACACCACTCTATGCGTATCCCCTTTGATCTTCTCAGGGCTCAGAGAAATAATCAGGGCAGAGGTGGAAGGCAGAGCTCATTTTAACTGACTTAGAATCCTGCAGTGTTAGGACAGTTGAGGAACTCAGCCCAGAGAGAGGAAGTGCCTTGAGCAGGGTTTCAGAGCCAAGTTAGTGATGGAGGGAGGGAGAGGATGCTGGGATCTGATTATTGAGGTAAGGTGGTGAGTCCAAGGTCACACAGCCAGGGCCACGCAGTACTTGACTTACTCCTCCATTAAGTACGCTTTCCCCTGGGCCCCACTGCCTCTGTGTGAGTCAGAAGCCCTGAGTCAAGTTCTGACATTATCACCCATAAGTGGGCTTGAAAACAGTCCTCTGTAAGCCTGTTTTCCTTATCAGTAAACTGGGGATAGTGATTCTTGCCCGTTGTGGGAGGTGAGGGCCAAACAAGAGAGACCGTATATTAGCAATCAGTACTCGTTTGCTTCAGCCCACATAGTTCGCAAGAATAATGCCAGTGTGATCTCAGGGGACTCTGCCTCTAAGTGGGACGTGGTGGTGGTGCTTGTTCCCAAGTGTGTAACTTCTGACCTGGCAGAGACACCTCCAGCCGCACACATGGGACTTAGGTCCCATTCCTTGGAGGCCGGGGGTCTGTCTCCCCTCCCCTTGTCCTGGGCCTGGAAGAGTGTAGCATTCTGCAAACTTGATTTTAGCCCAGTGACATAAAGCAGAACCTTGTAGCCTCAGAGTTGGGGGATGATGTTCAGCTCTCAGTAATACTACTGTTTTTTTTTTTTTTTAAAGATTTTATTTATTTTATTTGACACAGAGAGAGAGATTACAAGTAGGCAGAGAGGCAGGCAGAGAGACAGGGAGAGGAGGAAGCAGGCTCCCTGCTGAGCAGAGAGCCCGATGCGGGCCTCGATCCCAGGACGCTGAGATCATGACCTGAGCCGAAAGCAGAGGCTTTAACCCACTGAGCCACCCAGGCGCCCAATACTACTGTTTTGCTGTGTGGCACTAAGTAAATCCCCACCCCATTCAGAGCCTTGATTTTCTCATATGAACAATGAGGGTCTGGATTTTTGGCTTTCAGACCTTAAAAGCAGCAGAATACTTTTTAAACAAAGTACTTAATGACATACCAATGCGGGAGACAGATACAAGAGCTGCTTCAGTTGACATGGGTGAGGAACCTGGAGTTCTGCTCATTTGGCCTTCCAGCCACTCCCCCAGCCCCCCATTCCCCACATGGCACAGCAGTGCTCTTAAGAATCTCTGAGTTCCTCCAGCTCTTGAATGTAAGGACTCTAGTGCCATGGCAAGACCTGGTCCACCCTCAGAGCCCCTGAAATGCCTCTGGCCATTAGAATCAAGCAAGCACATGATTCATGATGACTTGCCTTTGGTCCCAGTTGGCTCTAGCCATGCCTCAAGGAGAGCAGGCTTTGCAATCCACAGCTCCTGACCCCCTAGCTGGTCTCTGCTGGATCCTTGCAGAAGTCAGATGCCCTGGAGAGGGGCTGGAACACACACATGCTCCATGAGATCCCCCGGTCCCCCCAGGATATGACCTTGTGTGCGTGTGTGTGTGTGTGTGTGTGTGTGTGTGTGTGTGTGTGTAGGGGGGCATGTGGAAGGCTCACACTCTTCTTGTCAACAGCTCTTCCCAGCCGCACCACTATCCCTGTGGTGAGGCAATGTGCTGAGTCCCCTGAAGTCACCCACGTCTCTCTTGTCTTCTTAGGAGAAGGCCATTAGCATATGGGAATCAGAAAATTTCTTTCTTGACCTGGAGCCTCTACCAGGGGCTGTGGAAGCTGTGAAGCAGATGGCCAACCTAGAAAAGTAAGTTTGTCTTCCCTGCTAAGCATTTGTGTCTTCCTCTTATAAGCACCTATCCTGCTCTTCTGCTTCTGCCCCCCTGACTCCCCGGCCCTCTGCCTCCCTCGCTCCTCTCTCTTCACCCCTGCACAGGTCCATGCTTGTTTGGCACTCAACCCGGTAACACTCTGAGTGAAATAGACTCAGCTGGTAAGATAGTGAGGTGTTTTGATCCTGTAACAGGAGAAAATATTGAGCCTAACTGGACCCGGTTGACTGGGTGCCAGCCGTGCATTTATTCAGCAAATAACTGAGAACTGACTGTTAGATGCTCTAGGACATGAGTGATACAGAGATGAACAACCATGGTCCTGCCCTCATGGAGCTTACAGAGTAGACATTAAAGAATCTCACAAGCAAAGATAATCACAGATAGTTATAAGTGCTGAAAAAGAACAGAGGAAGGAGTTCAAAGAGGTCTAACAGGAGACCTAACAAAACATGGTGAGGAAGCAGCAAGAGTAGTGTGTGAGGTATTTCTGTTTTGTTCTAGTGAAATGGCTGCTTCTGGGAGCTGAAGCCCCAGTTCCATAACTGTTCACTAAAATCCATTAGCAGTTACAGATGATGTGCTTCCCTCAGGACTTAAAAAAAACAACAACAGCCATATTGAGATATAATTCACATACACTACACCCATTTAAAGTGTACAATTCAGTGGTTTTAGTTTGTGGGCAGAGTTGTACATTCACGACTGTAGTCAATTTCCGAACACTTTCATCAGCCCAAAAAGAAACCCTGTACCCATTAGGTGTCACTACCCCTTCCCTCTCCTTCCCCTGCAGCCTTAGGCAGCCAGGTCTACTTTAGAGCTCTGGAGATTTGCCTGTGCTGAAGGTTTCATGTATATTTCACGTACATTTCACATAGTACTCTATGGGGTCTTTTGTGATTGGCTTCTTTTATGCAACATTGTGTTTTCAGAGTCATATCCTTCGTAGTACCAATCAGTACTTCATTCCCTTTCATGGATGAATAATATTCTGCTGTATGGACATGATACATTTTGTTTACCTGTTCATCAGTTGGTAGACACTTGGGTTGTTTCTGCGTCTTAGGTATTAAGAATAATACTGCTGCAAACACTCGTGTATGAGTTTTTTTGTGATTGTCTGTTTTCATATATAGGTTGTGTATACCTAGGAGCAGAATCACTGGGTCATGTGGTAAATTCGTGTTTAACATTTTGGGGATTGCCAAGCTGTTTTCCAAAGCGGCAGTACCATCTGACATTCTCATTAACAATGTATGAGGGTTCCAACTTCACACCCTTGCCAACACTTGTGGTCTTTTTTATTCTAGCTGTCCCAGTGGGTGTGAAGGGGTATCTCATCATGGCTTTGATTTGCATTTCTCTGATGGCTGATGATTTGAGCATCTTCTTGTGTGTTTTTAGCCATTTGTGTATGCTTTTTTGGAGAATCATCTTTTTTTGCTATTTTTTCCAATTGGGTTATTTATCTTTTTATTACTAATTTAGGAGTTCTTTATATATTTTATTTTTAAAGAAGCTTTTGTTTATTTGAGAGAGAGAGAGAGAGAAGGAGTGGGGAAGGAGCAGAGGGAGAAGCAGACTCTCTGGGGACAGGGAGTCCAATAAAGTACTCCATCCGAGGACCCCGGGGGTCATGACCTGAGCTGAAGACAGACACTTAACCGACTGAGCCACCCGGGCAAGCAAAGAGTTCTTTACACTTTACATATCTTAGATGATAAGTCCTTCATCAGATATATGACTTGAAAATATATTCTCTCATTCTGTGGATTGTTTTAGTCTCTTTGTGGTGTCCTTTGAAACCCAAAGTTTTTATGTGGATATGGTTAAATTTATCTGTTTTTTTAAAAGACTTTATTTATTTATTACACACAGAGAGAGAAAGAGCATGAGACGGGGGAGGGTCAGAGGGAGAAGCAGATTCCCAGGTGAGCAGGGAGTCCGGTGTTGAACTCAATCCCAGGACCCTGGGATCATGACCTGAGCAGAAGACAGACACTTAACCAACTGTGCCACCCACGCGCCCTCTTTTTTCTTTCTTTCTTTCTCTCTTTTTTTAAAGATTTTATTTATTTATTTGAGAGAGAGAGAAAGAGCATGAGCAGGGGCAGAGGCAGAGGGAGAAGGAGAAGCAGACTCCCCACTGAGCAAGGAGCCCAACTCAGAGCTTGATCCTATGACCTAGGGATCATGACCTGAGCCAAAGACAGACCTGAACTGACTGAGCCACCCAGGTGCCCTGTTTTGTTTTGTTTTTGTTTTTGTTTCTTGCATCATTTGCGTTTTTTGTTTCATATCTAAGGATTGTTTGCCTAATCCAAAGTCACAAAGGCTTGCTCCTATGTTTTCTTCTACTAGTTTTAGAGTTTAGCTCTATATTCAGGTCTTTGATCATTTTGAGTTAATTTTTGAATATGGTGTGAGGAGGGCATCCCACCTCATTCTTTTGCATGTAGAGATCCACTTCTCAGTACCATTTGTTGAAAAGACTCTTTCCCACCCCCCTCCCCCATTGAATTGTCTTGGCTTCCTTGGCAAACATCTACTGACCATCCATGTTAGGATTTATTTTTAGGCCTGACTTTTATTGGTCACAGTTTTGCTTGAATTTACCAACCTGAAAGACCAATGAAACATAAGGTATGACTTGGTCTTTATTGTGCCATATAAATGCCTCCAAAAACCATCAGCATTCAAAGTTCTGACCTGATAAATAGGCATCAGAGGGACACAAAATGCTTAGAGTTTGAGTTGAATCATAGACTTGTTTGGTAATTTATTTTTAGACTTGAGTCAGGTCGTGCAGAGTAGTCTGTTTCATTCTGGTTTAGGATTTGAACTTGATTTATAGTGGAGTATTTTTGTATCACTTCTTGCAGCTGCAGCAAGAGCCTAAGAGGCAAAGCCTATGTGTATTTGCACTGCAGCTTTTCAAAACCCTGTTTGTGTCTGGATCAGCGTTTCCTGGACCACATTCAGCCAACTGTATCCTGGGGTGCTAGATGGCATAGTGGTTGAGGTTATGTCCTAACTGGAGTGAGACTGCCCAGGCCCAGAGTGAGACTCCCCATGCCCAGGCTCAAGCACAGGCTTTTCTAGAATCTAATCCTCAGACGTTGGGCAAGTTACTAAATTTCCTGCATCTCAGTTTCTTAAATTGTGAAATGAGGGGAATGAGAAAGGCTTCACTACAGTGCCTGGCACATAGTAGGTGCTCAGTAAACATTAGCCACAGTTGTTAGTATTCTGCAAGATTTAATAGGTATGCAACAAAAAAAGCGTTCTTTAACCAAAACAGTGTGGGAGACGTTGGATTAGAGGGTTTCTTTACCATAGGACTTTGAAGGGCTTCAGGTTTGCTAATACGCATCCTGACTCTTCACTGGGGTAGCGGAGGATGAAGCTTTTCTTCATATGTATTCTAGCCCGGAACGCTCATTCCCACGGCTTCCTTGTGTACACTTTTGTGAAAATGCAAGTCTTGACCATACCAGCGGTCTGTTACCTCCATTTTGGCTCTTAATGGGGTAGCTTCCCAAGGTCAGTCCATGCCCAAAGTGTAGACAGAGACAGGGGTCTAGTCCGTAACTAAGTGGATAGCTTCGTGTCTGGTACTGACGTAGACAGAAGCCAAGATTTTAAATGTTAGTGAAGGAACATTTGTAAGGCACCTGCTATGGGCGAGGCCCTCTGCCCTGTATCTCTGCTGCAGATACAGAAGAAGGGTAAGAGACAGTTCGGGCCTCCGAGGCGTTCACTAGCAAACAAAGGACTGGAACATAGTTCCGACAGCGATGCGGTAGATGTACACGGATGGAGACAGGCAAGGCTACTCCCCAGGTGAGGCAGGGACACTGGAGCCCTACTGGGGAACAATGCACAGGGGTCTGCCAGGTGGAGAAGGCAAAGGGGTTTCCGATGGGAGGGGAGCAGCAGCAAACGCCTTCCCTGCCTGCTGTCCTAAGTTTCAGGACCCTCCCTGCCAGGCTGTGTCCTGGCTCTGGGAGCACTGAGCAGGAGGCTGTGCCCCCCCGGGCATCACCTCACATCCCGAAGAGCTTTCTTGGAACATTTTGAGGGGCGACTACCCTTTATTCAGTAATACATGAGTATATTCTTACGAAACACTCCCAACAGTGGGAACACACGTGAAAAAAACGCGAGTTGCCCATTTTATCCCTCTCTCCCCATGCAACATCTCCCTCAATCCCACTCTCCCTTCCTAGTGAGCAATATGGGGTGCACGCTTCCAGACCTTCTCGAGTGCACTTACGTGGATATTTGTATACAGGTTTGTAACTCATCTGTTCCACCCGGCAGCCAGCCTGGCATTTCTAAACCAAATTCTGCTGATGTGGGTTCCCTACTAAAACCCTTTCTTGGCTCAAAAACCGAACTCAGCCAGGCTCATGAGGTGGTCTGCGACCTGGCCATGCTCCCCTCGGACCTCTTTTCACCGGTTGCAGGCGCACTGGCTGAGTTTCTGCCGTGGGGATGCGCCCAGCTCGTTTCTGACCTCACAGCCTTTGTGCCTGACACACCCTCCTGGACGGTTTCCCTGCAAGTACTCGGCGCGTGGCCACATTGTTTTTAATCCTTCTGCTCTGAGCACCTTGCGTGTCACCTTCTCAGAGAGGCCATCCTGCGTAGCTCAAGGGGCCGCTGTCCCCGGCTCGACATTCTGCCGCTTCCCGCCCCCCCCCCGAAGTTGTGTGTGTGTGTTTGTCCCTTCCTCTGTCAGATGTCAGCTCCCCGAGGTCAGGGATTATCTTGGTCCCTAGAGTGCTGCCTGGCACGTGGTACACACTCAGGCGTCTACGGAAGAGACATTCACATCATAGCATCATAGTTGTTGCTTGTAAAGCAGGGTTGCAGTCATCTATATTATGTTAGTGCTTTCTTTTACTTAATGATATGTGTTTGCTATCTTTGCATAACAACACTATCGAATTATCTTATTCTTTTTAAAAAAAATTTTATTTATGTGAGAGCGAGCATGAGAGGGGGGAGGGTAAGAGGGAGAAGCTGACTCCCTGCTGAGCTGGGAGCCCGACCCAGGACTGGATCCTGGGACTCTGGGATCATGACCTGAGCCGAAGGCAGTCACTTAACCAACTGAGCCACCCAGGTGCCCCTATCTCATTGTTTTTAACTATCGCATAGTGTTTCATTGTACACCGTATACCATCACGCACGTAATGATTTCCACAGAGACATTTAAGTCAATTCTCATGCCTTCCTGCACATCAGGGCTGCAGTGAGTGTGGGCATACATGTGCAAGTATTTCTGTGCAACAGCGGGCTAGCCGTATCAAATGATGCGTTTAAAAATAATTTTTATTGAGGCATAATTAACATATGTGTTCTCTTAGTTTCCTGTGGATCATATATTCAATGATTATTTTCATACTCAGGCTCAGTACAATAAGTGTACTCTTTTATTTTAAAGACTTATTTATTTATTAGGGAGAGAGCACGTGTGTGTGCACATGAGTGGGGGAAGGGACTGAGGGAGAGAATCACCAAGCTGACTCCTCGCTGATTCGAGCCTGATGAGGGCCTTGATCTCATGACCCCAAGGTCATGACCCCGAGATCATGACTGGAGCAGAAATCAAGAGGCGGATGCTTAACCAACTGAGCCCCCTCTGACGCCCTGAGTGGGTACTTTGAGACCAGGGACTCCATATAGTTTACTCAGTTTTATTCAGGGTAATACTGGGGGGGGGGTGGCATCAGGCAGGTAAGAATCTAGGGCTGCGTAGCTCTTCTCTGCAAAGTCCTGACCTTAAGCCAAAGATTTTATAGGGCAAGGGGATGTACAGAGGGGATGGTGAGGTCAAACACTTAATCCCCCGGGGGTCTGGAACACGTACCCCCAAGGGAGGTCATTGCATGGAGAGGAACAAGATGGAGGCATTGTTGTCCAGCTGCCTACAGTTGAGGAGCCTGGTGTAGGAGGCGATGTATTCATTCACCCACTAGACAGATCTGTTTTGGGTCACTTAATATGTGCCTGGCTCTGTGCTTGCCCTGGGGATCTATCTGTAAATAAGACACCCAACCTAAGGTCTCAGGTCCTGAGGAGTTTTTGTTACAGTGGAGAGGATGGCAAGTAACTAGAAACATAATTTTAGTTTGCAGCAAGCTTGGGGAAGGAAATAGGCGATGTGTTTGAAACTAAATGGGGAAGGGACTACTTCAGGTGGGATGGAAAGGTTTCTCTGAGGAGGTGACATGTGACTTCAGAGCTTAATGTTAAGAACAAACTAGTTATTAAGAAGCCAGGGTGCAGAGGCCCTGAGATGGGCAAGGCTTTTGCTTATTTGAGTAACATTTTGAAGGAGACCAGTATGGCTAGAATTCAGTGAGCATGACAGGGATGGGAGGGACGGTGCCCCAGTGGACTGAAGAGAGAATGATGTGATTTAACTTAGGTTTTAAAAACAACATGTGCTTGGGGGGTAAGTTCGGAAAGGCATTTCTCCAAAAAAGATATGCAAATGGTCAATGAATGCATGAAAATTGGCCCCAACATCATTAGTCTGTCATGAAATGCAAATCAAAACCACTTCGCACCCACTAGAATAAAATAATAATAATAAAATAATAATAATTTTAAAAAGGGCGCCTAGTTAGCTCAGTCGGTTAGGCGTCTGCCTTCGACTCAGGTCATGATCTTGGGGTCCTGGGATTGAGTCCCACATCCGGCTCCCTGCTCAGTGAGGTGTCTGCTTCTCCCTCGACTCTACCCCCTTCTCATGCTTTCTTTCTCTGTAATAAATAAATAAAATCTTAAAAAAAAAAAAAGGACAATCGTGTTACCGAGGATAGAGAACCTGTGGATTCCTTATCACCACTGGTGGGATTGGAAAAATGGTGTGGCCCCTGTGGAAAACACTTGGGAAAACATTTCCTCCAAATGGTAAATATGGAGTTACCATATGACCCAGCAATCACACTCCTGGGAGTATGCTTGAGAGAAATGAAAACACATGTCCACACAAAAACTTGTGCATGAATGTTCCTAGCAGCATTGTTCATGATAGCCAAAAGGTGAAAACAGCCCGCGTGTCCATCAGCTGACATGTGCAAGAACAAAGGAGGTCCATCCATCCGCACACAATGGGATATTACTCAGCAATTAAAAGGCGTGAAGGCCGGGTGCATTCTACAATGTGGATGACCCTTGGAAACCTTTTCCTAAATGAAGGAGGCCAGTAGCAAAAGGCCGTGCACTATAGGATTCCAGTATGTGAAATATCCAGAACAGCCAGATCCACAGAGATAGGAAGTAGGTTGGTGCTTCCTTAAGGCCAAAGGCAGGATGCAGAGCAACAGCTAATGGACACAAGGTTCCTTTTGGGGGGCATGAAAATGTTCTCGTGACTGTTGTCAAAGTCTATAAACGTAGTAACATTCACTGGATTGCAAACTGAAAATGGGTGGCTGTTACGGTTTAGGAATTATATCTCCATGAAGCTGTTTTTTTACTTTTTTTATTTTTTATTTTTTAAAGATTTTATTTATTTATTTGACGCAGAGAGAGCAAACGAGGACAGAGAGCGAGCACAAGCAGGGGGAATGGCAGGCAGGGGAGAAGCAGCCTCCCCGCTGAGCAAGGAGCCCAACTTGGGGCTCAATCCCAGGACCCTGGGACCACGACCCGAGCTGAAGGCCCCCGCTTAACTGACTGAGCCACCCAGGCGCCCCTATGAAGCTGCTTTTTTAAAAATTTCAGTCCGCAAACTGATTATGCGAGTCGTTTTGGGTTTTGTTTTGTTTTTGTCTTTTTCCTCCAGCTACATTTGGTTGCGTGGGTGCAGGTGGAAGAAGCTGGAGAGTCGGTTCTCTCTGGTTCCAATGGAGGGAGAGAAAGACCAGCAGGGAGATGGCTGTGGGGCCAGAGGGACCCCAGGGAGGACGGAAGCGCGCGGAGCCTCGGGGGGTTGTCTGTCTTGCTGAGGCCGAAGGATGGAGCGGAGATGCCAGGATGCGTCGGCGGGGAGGACGGCAGGTGGCGGGGAGGCGACAGCAGGGAAGGGCCGCACGCAGGGGTCATGGGGCACAGGGTTCACCGAGTCAGGGATTTTGAAGGAGTTGCTGGGTGGACTGGGGACACGCGGCCCCTGAGGCCTCCATCTAGCCTGACCAAATGATGTCACCGGAGGCTCTTGGTCTCCCCTGGAGAAAGACTCCAAGGACAGTATGGTTATGTAGCGTGGTGAGGGAATGATACCTTGTCAGCTGACCTGGGCCTGTCTGGTTGGATCCGGTTTCTCGTGCTTCTGTTTTGGAGGCTGCCGGACAGGCCTCGGACTTGCCTCCTGGTTGACCGTGACGTCCTCTTGGCCAGCCTCCAGGCATCCTGTTAGGGTCTAACCGCCGCCACTCTAACTGAAGAATGGTCTGGAAGTGACAGGCGAGGAAGGCCGTCCTCACCTTGTGTCTGTGAAGCAGGTGGGCCGTGGGGGGAACACTGCTTTCTCTCCCCGACGTGCCGGGGAGGCGGCTCCCTCGTGCGCGGCCAGCTTTCAGCCCTGGCAGGGGGCGAGAGACAGGGAGGTGAGGCTGCGGGCCAAGGGGACCGGCCGTGCACGTGGGAGGGACGGCGAGGGTGGCAGAGGCCGAGAGAGCAGAGACTTGGGGTAACCAGAAGGCACGTGCTCTCTGGGTGCCATGAGGGACCTGGCACTCTGACGCAGGCAGCACTCTCAGGGGACTGATTTGCCAAAGAGCAAAGGAAAAGCCTGGAAAACCTAGCCTTCCACAGGCTCGGTGCGCGGAGCCGTAGACAGCAGCTTTCTGCGGATGTTGGGGACCAGAGGGCTCTGCTGGTGAGGCTCTGGGGCCCGTGGGCCGTCGAGGTCAGCATCCCCGCTGTCACCAGACTCAGCAGAGCCCTTGCCCGTTGAGAGGGAGCTGAGCCCGGCCGAGAGGGGGGCTCCTCCTCCCTCCTCCCTCCCCTCCCCCTCTGCCGGAGGGCTTGGCAGACTCTCCCTCGCCGGTTCTTTGCTTTGCATCGCGTGAGGCCCCGAGTCTCCCTCAGGTGACTCGCTGTGCACCCCTTTAATGCCTCTCTCATGGCTGGTAGTCCTTTCTCTCGGTGTTTCCCTGCTCAGATTCCGGAGAGGCAGGGGCTCCGCCGGCTAAGCTCTGGGCTCCGGCCATGCAGAATCGCCTTGCACGGACAGCCATCCCTGAGCTGGTTGCTGGGCCGGAGGAGAAGTCACACACAGCTGCTTGGGGCCGGGGACGGGATGTGTCTGGCTGGGAGAGCAGTGCGGGGCGGCGGGTTTTCTCGTTCCAGGTGATGGGTGCAGACCCGGAGGGCCTGACGCCCGCAGAGCAGGGGGACAGGGGGCAGGGATGACGAAGGCTGAGCGGACGTGGGGGATCGGGCTCACTCTCCCTCCTCTTTCTCACAGCACCGATGTTTTCATCTGCACGAGCCCCACGAAGATGTACAAGTATTGTCCCTATGAGAAGGTAAGATGCGCAGCCTCCTCTCGCCTCGACCCCATGTGTTGCGGGTAAGAGGTGCTGGTGCTCAGCACACCCGGGGGAGGGGTGCGCACCCTCACAGCGCCACCTTCGGCAGCTGGGGTGGCCTCACTGGTGCCCCTTCTCCCGTCCATCCCTCCTGTCGGTGCCCGGCTCTCCTCTCCCAGAGACCTTCGCTAGCACCAGTCTGAGATTCCAGCATGTTCTCTGCAGGGAGCCTGCTGGGATGCCAGGTTCTCTGGAAGGCGACCACCCCCACGGTAGTGAGGGAGCGTTTGTGAAGGGTGAAACAGGGAGAGAAAAACGTGTGGGGGGAGGCTGGAGCCAACCCAAACCCAAACCCAGACATTAGGGTGCGTGGATTTATTTATGCAAAAGTCTTAACAAAGGTGAAACGGTTACGTTGCTTTTTGCTACACATTCATGCCCCTCATCGTCACTGAAAAGAAATAGAATTACATAAAACCGAGGCTTTTCTGGAAATTGGGAACCGGTGGTTGCCAAACCGACAGGAGAGGTGTGTGGCCCAGGAGGTGGGCATTTGCACCAGAGGTGAGCTCAAGGGAAGTGGGAGCAGCCTCCCCAGTCCAGGAAGATGGGCTCGGGGGCCCCAGAACCCCTCTGCCCCGGGGCACAGACCTTTAGGCATGAGTTCTCTCAAGTGTGTTCACATGATCTCTCCCTCTCCAGCTCCACGTTAGAAACAAAATGCACACACACAGTCCGCCAACCTTCAATGCCTTTGGTGTGCGTTGAATGGAGTGGAGACTCCCCCTTACTGAGTAGGGAACAGCGGTGTTACGAGAGGTGCTTGGCAGCCACTGAGTCATCGCATGCTCCCGCGCCCCATTTCCTGGTTAACGACTTACCATCAGTAAGTGTGGAGTGAGGACTGAGGCTTGGTCCTAGGTTTCTACTAGAACAGTGATCTGAACCAGGTCCCCAGACCAGTGGGATCCACGTCCCCCGAACACTTGATAGAAGTGGACCTTCTCCAGCCCCTCCTGGGACCTTCTGAGCTGCCCCGTGTGTTTCGACAAGTCCCCCAGGTGCACCCTGAAGTGTGAGTGACTCGAGCTGGAGCACCTGTTTCAGCTGTGCTTGTAGTGTGGCCAGTGCTTGTCGGAGGAAGAGGGGTACGCTGGCTGTCATCCATGCATCCCTGTGGACCCAGTGCCGGCTTTCTGCCCACCCTTCCTCCTGTGCAGCTTCAGCCCAGGACTGGCCTCTGAGCTGCAGACAACTCAAACCTGACGTGTCTGTCCCTGGGCTCCTGATGTCTCCGTCCCATGGCTGTCCCTCCCCTCTCCGTACACGGGCATCGTCCAGCAGCCTCTGAGGCTGAAAGCCAGGGAGCCATCCTGGTGACCCCCTTCCTACCTCTCACACCCAGTGCATCAGGAGGTTGTGCATTGTTCAGGGTACCTGGTGTCCGCCTACTTCTCTCCATCGCACCGCCTCCGCGTGTCTTCCCAGAACCGCTCAGACAGCCTTCTACACTGCCTGTTCATTTCATTCCCACCCAGAGCCAGTGAAGGTCTTCCACAAAGTAGATCACATCCGCCCTCTACTAGAAAACCTTTAACAGTTTCCACTGCACTTAAAATAGAATTTATATACATATATATATACACACACGAACTCCTTGCCAAAATCTGCAAAGCCCTCCCCAACCATTTCTCACGTGATTCTGCCTTCATGATGCGCCATGGTCCTATTTCTTGAACATGCTTTGTACCCCTAAACCTGCAGGGCCCTCTGCCTGTCTAGTTCCTCCTCATCCTTAGGCCTCACTCAGCTGCCCCATTCCCATTTCCTGACCCCGTATCTTAAAGCTTATTCTTCCTCTGCCTTGCTGTTCCATCCCTCAGCCCTTGTTTCCTCTATAAACACTTGAAACGGGTGCGCGTCTCTGTGTCTGTCCTGTTACCTGTCTCCCCAGCGGACTGCAAGCCCCATAAGGGTGGCGAGCGTGTCTGTCTTGTTGACTGTGGGTCCCGGGGCCTGGCAGCAGTAAGCACTCAGGATCTGTTGTCAGATGAACAGATTCATTTGTTCAGCAGAGACTTAGCAAACGTATCTTAGTAAGAATGTTTGCCATTTATCTGCTGCCTTTGATGCACCAAGCCCTATACTTTTTTTTTGTTTTGTTTAAAATATTTATTTATTTATTTATTTATTTATTTGACAGAGAGAGAGAGAGAGAGAGAGATCAAAAGTTGGCAGAGAGGCAGGTAGAGGGAGAGGAGGAAGCAGGTTCCCCGCTGAGCAGGGAGCCCAATGCGGGGCTTGATTCCAGGACCCTGAGATCATGACCTGAGCGGAAGGCAGAGGCTTCAGCCACTGAGCCACCCAGGTGCCCAAGCCCTATACTTTTAGGATCAGTACAGCAGCCCCATGTGAAACAGTACTTGTCTGGTCTGATGGACGAAGAAGGAGGCTGCGAGGGGTGAGGCAGCCGGTCTCCTGCGTCTAGTGATCCTATAGGCAGTGGGACTTGGTCCTGTGCCGAGCATCCCAGAGCATGCGCCCTGAGCCGCTCCCACGAGCCGCGTATGCTCACTGCTAAGGGGTTGGGAGTGCGGTGAACACGTGGGAAGAGGATTTCACTTGGGACCCCTGAGATCCAGTAACATGAATGGCATCCCGCTAACTTGAACGAAAGTAGAGTTCATGAGGATGCTGTTGGCTTGCTCAGAGAATCACAGGAGCATCTGAGGGAGCGGCCCCTCGACAAGCAGGTTGGGAGTCAGAGCGGTGGGTGGTCTCCCCAAGCGTACATGCTCCCGGAAGACCACGGCCCCGTTCATTCTCCATCTGTGGGTGTCTCTGCCCCGGATTCATGTTCCCAGGAGGGAGGCTTACCAGCTGAGATCACACTCCCAGCCCTTGGCCAGGAGAGGGTGGGCATCCTGACTGACGTCCCATTAAGAACAGGGATCTTTGCAGAGAAAAATCGGGGTGCTGACATCAGAGGAAGGGGCACAGTGATAGTGGACGGTGGATGCTCTGACAGAACACAGGAAAAAAGCAACAAGACCCCAGCTACAAACTTACCACGTATGATAGAAACGCTGTTAGCATTTTGAAGTGTTTCTTTCTACTCTTTGATGCATATTAAATGTAATAGGTATATTTTAACAAAACTTGAATCTCATGTGGTTTAGTATCCATTTTCTCCTTAATGGAGTTTTAGTCTTTTTTCTGTCACCAAATAGTCTTCAAAAACTTGATTGCTAAGAGCTGAAGTCATCTCGTACCTACATCTTCCTGTGATTATGTCCATAGGATAGATTCCAGGAGATAGAATTCCTGGCTCCCACCAGGAGGGTAGGGAGAGGCATATACTTTTGTCCCTGTGCTAGTGGCCGGCCGAGCACCCTCCCCACCCAGGGGCCAGGCCAGGCCATGTACAGTCGGTCGGTCAGTGGTGGAAGTGGGACACTGAACAAAGACACGAAGATGGCAAAACGTGGAGTATGTTTAAGGAACTTTGGGTGAATTGTATTGGCTGGTGGATCTAGAGCCTGTGGGGTTGGGATCAGGCTGGGGTGCGAGTGTCTCTCCATGTTTTCACCTCCCTCCCCCTGCATACACTGGAACTAAGTTAGTGGGGAAAGCAGACGGTCGGTATTTTGTGAAGAGATGAAAATAGCCCCAGCCATCTCCTCTTCTACCAACCATGCGCCCTCCCATCCCTAGTAGACGGACCTTGTGTCTTTGCCTAGTTGGGGCTGGGGGCAGATGGGTGCTGACGATTTTTTTTACTTGGTGCCTGTGGTGGGGGGTGTGTTGGGGCTGGTTCTCAGGACATCAACGAAGGATGGATGTTTTGTTCTTATGGTGGTCCCAGTGGGGGCTCAAGACCCAGACCTCTCACAGAGTTCTACCCTCTGCTCCTGCCCCCGAGAGCTGCATCAGTCTTGGGCAGCCGAAGTGGGAGTTTTTCTCCTTAGTTGATTCCTCTTGAGACGCAGTCAAAGGAGGGAAGCCTGATTGCTAAGAGGTCAACTTCTTTATTATACCTAAGGAGTTAGACTTAGGTCCTATTCAGTTTATCAGAACCTTCTTTCTGGCTGGAGCTTGCTGACATTTTAAAGCCAAACCTTCTCAGTAGTAGCTAACTCATGAGTTGGTAGTACATGCAAGCAAGGGCTTCACCTATGATGATCCAATAGCCTTCATAATAGCCCTTTGAAATAGGTACTATTATTATCCACATTCTACAGATGAGGGAAGTGAGGCACAGAGAGGTTAAGTCACTTGCCCAAGGTTGGCGGCAAGACATGGGGAGTCAGGGTTGGGCAGTCTGGCTCCAGAGCTTGTTCTCTGCACCTCTCTGCTATGCTGACCCCCTTTTCAGATTTCATGTGACTCAGAACTTAGCATGATATTACTAGTTTTTTCCCTTCAAGAGATTTTTAAAAATCCATGTTAAATTCTCCATACTTGAGCATGACATTTTACTCTTCCTTTCCCTCATTCCACAAGGTGAGTGATCACAAGTGGGATTAAGTGAGATGCTTGGACATAACAGTGGGACATGTTCTTTTCATTTGAAGTCTGGTCTCCTGATGGTATGTCTTCCAGATGCTGTGTTTGGTTTGAAGAATAAGTGTTAAACATTTCCACTGCATCATTGAGCCTCCTCACTTAAGCTCAAGTAAAAAAAATGTAGACAATGAGTTAAATTTCTACACAAATTTCACACGAACTTGTTCAACTGCTCCTAGAACTTGAACCTCTTGTAAGATTTACACTAAAAGGTGCATCACTTTCTCTTGCCACCAGCAGAAGCCATATTCTTTTAGGAGCACTGAGAGCCACACTCCAGCATTTCAGGAACTTTCTCTGGTGGTATCTCCCACTTTGGGCACTACCCAGTCTAAAACTGGGGCTCGTGCTATGTTTTGGCCCAAACTACTATTTATAAAATAATTGGCTGTTCTTGGTAATTGGAATAGGGTTTTTGGGGAGGATGATGGAAACTTCTGGAGATTAGATAGACAATGGTTGTACAACATAGGGGATTACTTAAAAAAAAAACACTGAAATGTACATTCTAAATTGCTGAATTTTATGGTGTATAAATTATATATAAAAATGACTCTAAAGTTAAATAAAAGGAAATAGCCTTTGATAGTATAGAAAAGTGATACACTAAAAAAAGAGAGAGAGCGAGAGGTCTCAAATAAAACCAGAAATGAAAGAGTTAATACAACCGTGGTTGATACCACAGAAATACAAAGGATCATAAGAGACTAATAAGAATAATTATATGCCAACAAATTGGACAGTGTAGAAGAAATGGATACATTCCTAAAAATACAACCTTCTAGGACTGAATTATGGTGAAATGGAAGATCTGAACAGACCAATTACTACCAAGGAGTTGGAGTCTGGAATCAAAAACTTCCCAACAAACAAAAGTCCATGACCAGATTACTTCACTGGAGAATCCTGCCAAACATTCAAAGAAGAATTAGTCCCTACCCTCCTCAAACTCTTCCAAAAAATAGAAGGGAGCTGGAGGGACTCTTCCAAACACATTTATGAAGCCAGCATTACCATGATACCAAAACCAGACAAGAATGCTACAAAAAAAAAAGAAAGAAAATTCAAGGCCAATATCCCTGATGAACAAAGATGCAAAATTCCTGAACAAAATATTAGCAAGGTGAATTCAACAGTACATTAAAAGGATCATACACCACGATCAATGGGATTTATTCCAGGAGTGCAAGGATGGTTCAACATCTGTAAATCAATTAATGTGATATATTACATTAACAAAAGAGATAGAAATGATTTGATCATTTCAATAGATGCAGAAAAAGCATTTGACAAAAGTCAACATCCATTTTATTATTTGTTTATTTTAAAATATTGTATTTATTTATTTTGAGAGACAGAGAGCATGAGCAGGGGAGAGGCAAAGGAGAGGGAGAGAGAATCTTGAGCAGGCCCCAGATTGAGTGCAGAGTCTGACATGGGGGTCGGTCCCACGATCTTGAGATCATGACCTGAGTCAAAACCAAGAGTCAGTCACTGAGCTGACTGAGCCACCCAGGTGTCCCTGAACATCCATTTTAATAAAAAAAAAACCTCTCAACAAAGCAGATATAGAGGGAACATACCTCAACATAATAAAGGTCACATATGATAAATGCACAGCTAATGTTATACTTAATGGTGAACAGCTGAAAGCTTTCCTCTAAGATCAGGAATAAGACAAGGATGTCCACTCTTGCCACTTTTATTCAATATAATATTGGATGTCCTAGCCACAGCACTTAGACAAGAAAAAAAATAAAATGCATCCAAATTGGAAAGGAAGGGTGCCTGGGTGGCTCACTGGGTTAAAGCCTCCGCTTTCAGCTCAGGTCATGATCTTAGGGTCCTGGGATCGAGGCCTGCATCGGGCCCTCTGCTCAGCGGGGAGCCTGCTTCCTCCTCTCTCTCTGTCTGCCTCTTTGCCTACTTGTGATCTGATCTCTCTCTCTCTTGTCAAATAAATAAATAAAATTAAAAAAAACAAATTGGAAAGGAAGAAGTAAAACTACCACTGTATGTAGATGATATAATATTATATATAGAAAAACCTCGAGCTGGCCCCAGATTGAGTGCAGAGTCTGACATGGGGGTTGGTCCCACGATCTTGAGATCATGACCTGAGTCAAAACCAAGAGTCAGTCACTCCACTGACTGAGCCACCCAGGTGTCCCTGAACATCCATTTTAATTAAAAAAAAAAAACTCTCAACAAAGCAGATGTAGAGGGAACATACCTCAACATAATAAAGGTCACATATGATAAATGCACAGCTAATGTTATACTTAGTGGTGAACAGCTGAAAGCTTTTTCTCTAAGACAGGAATAAAACAAGGATGTCCACTCTTGCCACTTTTATTCAATATAATATTGGATGTCCTAGCCACAGCACTTAGACAAGAAAAAAATAAAATGCATCCAGATTGGAAAGGAAGAAGTAAAACTACCACTGTATGTGGATGACATAATATTATATATAGAAAAACCTAATGACTCTATCAAAAAACTGTTAGAACTAATAAATTCAGTAAAGTTACAGGATACAAAATCATACACAAAAATCTGTTGTGTTTATTTACACTAATAATGAACCATAGAGAAATTAAGAAAAAAATTCCACTCACAATTGCGTCAAAAAGGAAAAAATACTGAGGAATAAATTTATCCAAGAAGGTGAAAGATCTGTATATTAAAAATTACAAGACATTAATGAAAGAGATTCAAGAAGACAGAAATAAATGTAAAGATATTCTGTACTCATGGATTGAAAGAATTCATATTGTTACAATATTCATACTACCCAAAAACAATCCACAGATTCAGTGCAATCTATGAAAATTCCAGTAGTAACTTCAGAGACCTAGAGCAAGCAATCCTAAAATTTGGAACCACAAAAGACCCCAGTAGCCAAAGCAATTTTGAGAAAGAAGAATAAAGCTGGAGGTGTCGCACTCCCTGATTTCAAACTATATTACAAAACTAAAGTAACCAAAACAGTATAGTATTGTTTTAAAACAGACACATAGATCAGTGGCACTAATAGAGAGCCCAGAAATAAACCCATGCATATATGGTCAATTTATGACAAAGGAGCCAAGAATATACAATGGAGAATGGACAGTCTCTTCAAGAAATGGTGGTGGGAAAATTGGACAGCCACATGCATGAATGAAACTGGACCTCTATCTTATACCATGCATAAAAATTAACTCAAAATGGATTAAAGACTTGAATATAAGACCTGAAACCATAAAACTCCTAGAAGAAAATGGTGGTAAGCTCCTTGACATAGCTCTTGGCAGTGGTTTGATCCTGACACCAAAACAAAAGCAACAAAGGCAAAAACAGATAAATGGGACTACATCAAACTAAAACTCTTCTGCACAGCAAAGGAACCATCAACAAAATGAAAAAGCAACCTCCTCAATGAGAGAAAATAATTACATATCATATATCTGATAAGGGGCTTATATCCAAAATTGCATAAAGAACTCCTACAACTCAATAGCAAAACCCAAACAACCCCCAAACCAAACAATCTGAGTAAAACCTGGGCAAAGGATCTGAATAGACATTTTCTAAAGAAGGTATACAGATGGCCAACAGGTACATGAAAAGAAGCTCAACATCACTAATTATCGGGGGAATGCAAATCAAAACCACAATGTGATGCCATCTCACACCTGTTAGATTGGTGTTACCTAAAAGGCAAGCAATAACAAGTGTTGGTGAGGATAAGGAGAAAAAGGAACTACTGTGCACTGTTGGTGAGAATGTAAATTGATGCAGCCATTGTGGAAAACAGAATGAAGGTTCCTCAACTGACTAAAAATAAAACTACCATATCCTGCAATTTTACTTCTGGGTATTTATTCAAAGAAAACAAAAACACTAATTTGAAAAGATACAGGCACCTCTATGTGTATTGCAGCATTATGTACAGTTGACAAGATATGGAAACAACCTAAGTGTCCACTGATGAGTGAATGGATAAAGAAATTTTGCTATTATAGTCAATGGAGCATGATTTCAGCCATAAAAAAGAATGGAATCTTGCCATTTGTGACAACATGGATGGATTTCGAGGATATTATGCTGAGTGAAATGACAAACAGAGTAAGATAAATACTGTATTATGTCTACATGTGGAATCTAAAAACAAGCAGGGGTTCCTGGGTGGCTCAGAAGGTTAAGATTCTGCCTTCGGCTCAGGTCCTGATCTCCAGGTCCTAGGATCAAGCCCATGCTGGGCTCCCAGCTCGTTGGGGAGTCTGCTTCTCCCACTCCCTCTGCCTCTCCCCCGGCTTGTGCTCTCTCTGTCTCTCTCTCTCAAATGAACAAATAAAATCTTTAAAAAAATAATAAAAACAAAACAAAAAACCCAAACCCAAGCTTTTAAGTGTAGAGAACAAATTGGCAGTTGTAAGAGGTCAGGAGTGGGAGAAATAGGTGAACTGTTTGTTTTAGTTTAAATAAATAAAATTTTAAAAATAGAACTGCGAGGGGAAATAGATAAATTCACGATTCTTATCGGAGGCTTTAATATCCCTGTTTTAATAGCTGATGGAGTATGTAGACACTCCCCCCCCCAAATCAGGATGTAAAAGCCTTGAACAAGCATCGGCAACCTGCTTGACCAAGCCAACATTTGTATAACACCTCACACAACAACAGTAGGTACCTGTTCTAGTCCAGTGCACATGGAACATTTAGCAAGATAAGCCATGTTTTGGTATAGCTGATATACTAAAAGCCCCTGACCTGTGTACTTTAAATTGGTAGATTTTATGGTATGTGAATTATATCTTAAAAAATCTGGCCATTCAAATGGCTGATAGTTCCAAAACCAACTTTATTCTTCTGCTTAGATGTGGTTATTTTATCATCTTAATTGGGTTTGTGGACAGAAGTGCATGACACCTGTGCAGGGTCCTGGGTCAGTCCACTTTCCCTAAAAATCTTGGGCTTAATGGCACTGTTTTTCACATCTTCCACTAAATGAAGTAGACTGGTAATGATGACACCTGTCATTGGGTAATGGCATGTCCCCACCATCTCCCGGGATTTGCATCCCCTCTCTGATTTGAGGCTTGTCCTGGGATCTGCTCGTCTGAGCAGAGCAGGAATTTGGGGGGATTCCACCCAACATTTGAAGAGCAAGGACCAAGCCTAACCAAGCATTCATTCAGCAAACATTTACTGAGCAATCTGCTACAATGCTTACAAAATGCCCCGTCCCTGCTTTAAGAAGGTATGTGGTTATCACTCTGTGTCCCAGGTTCTGTGGTCACCCAAGAGGAGGAAGTCAGGGTCAGCTTCTTGGGGAAAGGAGGAATGGAGTCAAGTCACAGAGATGAGAAGACAAAGTGGGAGAACGAGTTATGGGTGGTGGGAACAGCATGCACAAAGGCAAAGAGGAACTCCGGGGATCTTGGTGTGGGTATGGGGTGTGGGGGGTAAGGACAGAGAGGCATGGGAGGGAGATGGTGCTTGGGGGGGTTTGGGGTGAGATGGGAGAGGCTAGAGAGGAGACTGAATAGGCAGGGCCTTTGGTAATCAGGAGTTTGTACTTCAGGCCACAGGATCTGAGAGGCTTTTGAAGGATTTTTAAGCAAAGCTGTCGTAAATCCCATGGGTGTCTTTGAACACTCGCTGCAGTGGTATAGGGGGCTCATCAGTGGAAGCCACACAGAACTTGCTGCAGTGATCCAGATGGGCTATAAGGAGGACCTAAGCCAAGACAGTGACAGAGACCCACACGGACTTAACTGTTGCTGTGGGGATGACTTGAAAGGCTTCTTATACCCGTGGGAAACAATCCACACCCTAGAGACAAATGGGCTGTGGATGTGAATAGAATGTTCCCCGAAAGCAAAAACCTGCAGTGAACTTATGCACAGAGCACTTAACTTTATTAGGAAAGAAATTACACTTGAAGTGATTTTTTTTTCCTAGTAGGGATAATTTTTTTTAAATTATAATAATTAGTATTAGGTAAATGTTTGCACTTTCAGATATGGCTGATGGAAATAAACATAAAACCTTTCTGGGTGGCAATTTAGCAGAAATCTTAAATGCCTTAAAATTTGCCTTTATTGCTATTTTTTTTGCATTGTTTATTAAGATATAATTGAAACTCAACAAATTTACCTCCTTAAAGGGTAATCACCACCACGGTCAAGATAGAGAACACGTCCAGCACACCAAAATGCTTCCTCTTGGGCTGTAGTCATCAGGATCCCCCACGCTGTTGTGAGTTTTGCTTTTAGGAGCTCTACCAGGTTCTCATAGTAAAGCTCAGGGGAAAAAATTCCCTTGTGCTTCTGGTAGGGGGAGGAAAAAGTAACTATTTTGAAATACACTAGGATATTCTATTCTTCTTAACAAGGCCTGCCCTGAAGAAAAACTTTTACAAAAGTCTAAATTGCTGCAGTTTCATCACAACTTAGCTGACCTTCCCTCCAGTCTGTTCAGCTACCCTATCCCACTTAAGAGAGAAGCACTGTGAAACACTGGTGAGGCTAACAGTCCAGGGGCACGGGCTCATGGACAGACTGAGGCCTCCTCACAGGACCAGAGAACGCTGCCGCTTCCCCTACACCTCACTACCACATTGCTAAAGGCCTGTTTAGTACAGTTCCTTCTACCTAGTACATCGTGTATGGCTTTCAGCAAAAAGTTACAAGGCATACTAAAAGGCAAAGAACACAGTTTGAAGAGAGAGAAGACAAGTCTAAGAAAGAATAAAAAAGAAATGCTGGAGATCAAAACACTGTAACAGAAATGAAGAATGCCTCTGATGGTCTTGTTAAATAGACTGGACCCAGCTGAGGAAAGAATCTCTGAGCTGGAGGATATCCCGGTAGAAACTTGGAAACTGAAAAGCAAAGGGGAAAAGGTGTGTAAAAAAACAAAAACTAAAACTCCAGAGAATCCAAGAACCATGGGACAACTAGAAAAGGTGTAACATACATGTAATAGGAATACCAGAAGGAGAAGAAAGAGAGACAGGAACAGAATACTTGAAGTAATAATGACAGAATTTTTCATCAAATGAATATCAGACACCAAATCACAGATCCGGGAAACTGAGAGAACACCCAGGAGGATAAATAGGAAAAACAAAAACAAAACAACCCATTCCTAGGCATATTGTATTCAAATTATAGAAATCAAAGATGAGGACAAAACCTTGAAAGAAGCCAGAGGAATAAAAATCCTTAGTTGTAGAGGAACAAATACAAGAATTTTATCTGACTTCTCCTCAGAAATCAAGCAAACAAGAAGAGAGTAGAGTGAAATATTTAAAGTTTTGAGAGAAAAATCCCTGCCAACCTACAGTTCTTTCTCCAGAAAAAAAAAATCTCTTTCAAAAGTGAAGGAGAAATAAAGATGTTCTTGGACTTTCAAAAATAGAGGGAATTTGTTGCCCGCATATCTGCCTTGCATGGAGTGTTACAAGAAATTCTTCGGAGAGAAGGGAAATGATATGTCAGAAACTCAAATCTACATCAAGGAGGAAAGAGCATTAGAGAATAAATGAAGGTAAAAATAAAAATTTTCATTTTTACTTCTTCTAACAGTTTTTTTTCAGAATAGCATTAGCAGCCATGTATTTGATGATTATAACTTCTGTGCAAGTGAAATGAATTACAGCAATGATATATACATGGGATGGGAGGGACATATTAGGAATATGTTGCTATTAGAATGTATTTTCACTATCTGTGAAGCAGCACAATGTGTTTTTGAAAGTGGACTTGGGTTAGTTGTAAATATATATTGCAAACTCTGGGCCAACAACTTAGAAAAGTAAAAAAAGGGGGGCGAGTACATGATTCTTGATATGCTAAGAAAGGGTAGAAAGTGGAATCATATAAAATGCTCAATTAAAATAATAAAAGGTGGGAAAGACTGGAAGATAGAACAGAAATAGAACAGAGAATAAGGGCAGAGTCAAAAATAGTAACAAATACAGCAGATATTAATCGAACAATACCAATAATCATTTTAAACATCAGTGTTCTAAACAGTGTTCTAAATTATCTAAATTAAAACTATTATCATAATAGTGGATAAAAAAAAACAACCAAGACCCACATTTATGCTGTCTACAAGAAACACAGTTTAAATGTAAAGACATAGATAGATTGAAAGGATAGAGATAGTGAAAGAGATATCATGCTAACACTGTCAAAGGAAATGGAGAGTAGCTATATTAACTTCAGACAGAGCAGAGTTCAGGCCAAAGAAAATTATTATGGATAAATAAAGGCATTGTATAATGATAAAGGTGTTAGTTCTCCAAGAAGACATGCTAATCCTTAAAGTGTATCCATTTAACAACAGTGTCAAAATATGTGAGGCAAAAACTGATAGGACTTCAAGGAGAATTTGATCAATCCACTCATACGGTTGTAGACTTCAACATCCCTTTTTCAGAAATGGACAGATCCAGCAGGCAGAAAATCAGTAAAGATACAGTTGCATTCAACAATGCCATCAATCAAGTAGATATAATTGACATTTAGAGACTACTTTAACAACAGAAGAATATGTATTCTTCTCATGCTCACATGGAACATTCATCAATCCCATTCTGGGCCACAAAACACACCTTACAAATTTAAAATAGTAGAAATCATACATGTTCTCAAACAAGACACCAGTAATAGTAAGATAGCTGGAAAATCCAAAAATTCCTGGAGATTAAACAACACACTTATAAATAACACATGATTCAAAGAAGGTGCTCAATAGAAAATAAAACATATCTAGAACTAAGTGAAAATGAAAACACAACTTGTCAAAATTTGTGGGGTGCAGTGAAAGCAGTGCTTAGTGGACAATTTATAGTAAGGTCTGGATGACCTGAGACATGATGATGACTTTTTAGATACAACACCAAAGGAACAATTCATGAAAGAAATAATCGATAAGCTGAGGTTCATCAAAATGAAAAACTTCTGCTTTGCAAAATATGATGTCAAGAGAATGAGAAGACAGGTCACAGACTGGGAGAAAATATTGCCAAAAGACAACTGATAGGCAGCTGTTATCTAAGATATACAAAGCGTTCTGAAAACTCAACAATAAGGCAATGGACAGCCTGATGAAAAAATGGTCTTAAGACTGTTAAGGTGAGGGCGCCTGGGTGGCTCCTCTGCTTTCGGCTCAGGTCATGATCTCAGTGTCCTGGGATCAAGGCCCGCATTGGGCTCTCTGCTCAGCAGGGAGCCTGCTTCCTCCTCTCTCTGTCTCTCTGCCTGCCTCTCTGCCTACTTGTAATCTCTCTCTCTGTGTCAAATAAATAAATAAAATCTTTAAAAAAAAAAGACTGTAAAGGTGACCTAAACAGTCACCTTATCAAGAGGATTTACAGATGGTAAAGAAGCACATAAAGCGGTGTTCAATATCCTGTGTCTTAGGGAATTGCAAATTAAAAGAACAGTGAGATACTACTGCGCACCTAATAGAATGGCCACAATCCAGGACACTGACAACACCAAACACTAGAGAGGATGTGGAACAACAGGAACTCTCGTTCATTGCTGGTGGAAGTACAAAATGGTAGACTACTTGGGACGATAGTTTGGCACATCCTTGCAAAACTAAACCTACTCTTAAGTGTATGATCTGCTAATGACACTCCTTGGTATTTATCCAGATGAGTTGAAAATGTATATCCACTCAAAACCCTGTATACAGATGTGTATAGACGCTTTATCCATGATAGCCAAGACTTGGAAGCAGCCAAGATATCCTACCTGAGTAAATAAACCATGATACGCCCAGGTAGTGAAATATTTTCAGCACTATAAAGAAATGAACCATCAAGCCATTAAAAGACATGGAGAAACCTAAATGTATATTCCTAAGTGAAAGAAGCCCATCTGAAGAAGCTACAATACTGTATGATTCCAGTTATATGACCTTCTGGAAAATACAAAACAATGGAGGCAGTAAAAAGATGAGTGGGGGGCGCCTGGGTGGCTCAGTGGGTTGAACTTCTGCCTTCGGCTCAGGTCATGATCTCAGGGTCCTGGGATCAAACCCTGCATCGGGCTCCCTGCTCAGGGAGCCTGCTTCCTCTTCTCTCTCTGTCTGCCTCTCTGCCTATTTGTGATCTCTCTCTCTCTGTGTGTGTCAAATAAATAAAATCTTAAAAAAAAAAAAGATCAGTGGTTGCCAGAGATTAGTGGGGAGGGAGGGATGAATAAATGGAGAGCAGAGGATTTTCCAGTTAGTGAAATGATTCATGGTGGATGCATGTCCTTTTACCTCTGTCCAAACCCAAAGAATGTACAACACTGAGAGTGAACCCTCATGTAAATTATGGGCTTTGGGTGATAACAATGTGTCATTGTAGTTCCTTGAGTGTAACAATGCCCCATCCTATTGTTGGATGTCAGTAATGGGGGAAGTTGTGCATATTTAGGGATAGGAATTATATGGGAACTCTCTGTATTTTGTGCTCAATTTTGCTGTGAACCCGAAACTGCTCTAAAAATTAAAAAAAAATAGTGTGCCTTTGTGTCCTTTTCAGTCAGCCCTTCTTCCTGTGCCTTCCCTCTCTGGGTATTGTTGATATGGGTGAACTACTGATGTGTTCTCCATTGCAAAGTTTTGCCTTTTACACAATGTCATATAGAATGGACTCATACAGTCTGTCCCTGGCTTTCATTTAAAGACATAATACTTTTGAGATTCACTCATTGTTGCTGCATGTATCAAGAGCATATTCCCTTTTATTGCTGAATATAATTCTGCTGTATGACTGTATCATTTGTTTATCTATTTGCCAGTTGATGGACATTTGGGGTGTTTCCAGCTTTTGGCTGTTGTGAATAAAGTTCCTATAAACGTGTCCACATCTTAGGGTGGATGTATGTTTTCATTTCTCTAGGACAGATAGTGAGAGTGGGATTGGCTGGTTTGTATGATAAGGGTGTGTGTAACTTTTAAAGTAACTGTCAAGCTGTTTTTAAAAGCAGCTGTGGTGTAAGCCTGATGATTCACAGACCTGTACCCCTTGGGCAAAGAATAAAAATAAAATTAAAAAAAAATAAAAAAATAAAAGCAGCTGTGGCATCTTGCATGCCCACCAACAGTGCGCGGGATGTCTAATTGCTTCACATTCTTGTGTGCACTTAGTATTGTTGATCTTCTTTCTTTAGCTCTTTTAGTAGGTTCCTCATGATATTTCATTGTGGTTTTGATTTGTGTTTCCTTAATGACTAGCGATGTTGAGCATCTCTTCTGGGATTATTTGTCCTCTTTGATAAAGGGTTCACATTTTTTTACTGATTTTTCACTGGGCTGTTTATCTCAGTTTGAATTGGGAAAAATCTTTATTCTAGGTACAAGTCCTTTGTCAGATAATGGCTTTTTTTTTTAAACAAATATTTTCTCTGAGTCTGTGGCTTGTCTTAACTGTGGCCTATGAAGAGCAGCATTTATAATTTTGGGTTTTATATTTAGGTTATGGTCCATTTTGAGCTAAATTTTTTATATGGTAGGAGTTAAAAATAGACGTTTGAATGTGTGTGGTTTTATGTTCTGTTTTTTTAAATTTTTTTTGGCTCATGGGTACCCAACTGTTCCTCTGTTGGAAAGTCTTCCCTCTCTCTGTTGCATTACCTTGGTACCTTTGGGTCTGTTTCTTAAATATATTCTGTCCCTTTGATCTAAATGTCTATCCTTTTATGAATACCACTCTTTCTTGGTTACTGTAGTTTTATAGTGACTTTTTAAAAAGATTTTATTTATTTATTTGAGAGAGCTAGACAGCAGGAATGGGGGGGAAGGGCAGAGGGAGATGGAGAAGCACCCTCCCCACTGAGCGGAGAGCCTGATGTGGGGCTTGATCCTGGGACCATGACCTGAGCCAAAGGGAGATGCTTACCCAACTGAGCCACCCAAGTGTCCCTTTATAGTGACTCTTGAAAACAGTGTGAATTACCCAGCTTTATTCTTCGTTTAAAAAAATTGTCAGGGCACCTGAGTGGCTCAGTTGATTCAGCATCCAACTCTTGGTTTCGGCTCAGATCATGATCTCAGGGTCATGGGATCCAGCTCCGCATTGGACTCTGTGCTCAGTGCAGAGTCTGCAGGAAATTACCTCCCTTTCCCTCTCCTTCTGCTCCTCCCCCTGCTCACATTCTCTTTCTCTCTAAAATAAATAAATAAAATCTTCAAAAAAATAAATGACGATTGTGATAAAGTGCATGTAACACGGAATTTACCATCTGAGCTATTTCTTTTTTTAAAAAAAAAGATTTTATTTATTTATTTGACAGAGAGAGAGAGAGAGATCACAAGTAGGCAGAGGCAGGCAGAGGGAGAGGGGGAAGCAGGCTCCCCGCTGAGCAGGGAGCCCAATGTGGGCCTTGATCCCAGGACCCTGAGATCATGACCTGAGCTGAAGGCAGAGGCTTAACCCACTGAGTCACCCAGGAGCCCCCTGAACTATTTCTAAGTGTGTAGTCAACCTATTTCATATTTTTGGTGCTATTATAAAAGGGATAATTTCTTTCATTTCAATATCCAAATACATAGAAATACAAGTGATTTTTGCATATTGACCTTGTATCCGGCTAGATCCCCCACATCTTCCTTATCCATTCATCTGTTGATGGACATCTGGGCTCTTTCCATATTTTGGCTACTGTGGACATGGCTGCTATAAACATTCAGGTGCATGTGCCCCTTCGGATCACTATGTTTTCATTCTTTGGATAAATACCTAGTCGTGCAATTGCTGGGTCATAGGGTAGCTCTGTTTTTAACTTTCTGAGGGACCTCCAAGCTATTTTCCAGAGTGGCTGCACCAATTTGCATTCCCACCAATAGCGCGAGAAGGTTCCCCTTTCTCCACATCCTTGCCAACATCTCGTTTCCTGACTTGTTAATATTAGCCATTCTGACTGGTGCGAGGTGGTATCTCACTGTGGTTTTCATTTGCATTTCCCTGATGCCGAGTGATGTTGAGCTTTTTTTTTTTTTTTAAAGATTTATTTATTTGACAGAGAGAGGTCACAAGTAGGCTGAGAGGCAGGCAGAGAGAGAGGAGGAAGCAGTCTCCCCGCCGAGCAGGAAACCCGATGTGGGGCTCGATCTCAGGACCCTGAGATCATGACCTGAGCTGAAGGCAGAGGCTTTAACCCACTGAGCCACCCAGGCGCCCTGTTGAGCATTTTTTCATGTGTTTCTTGGCCATTCGTATATCTTCTTTGAAGAAAAGAGTTTATCAAACTCAGCACCCAAAAAAAACATCCGATCAAGAAATGGGCAGAAGACATGGATTTCATACCTCACAGACTAAGGGGTCCACAAGAAATTGGGAAGCAAGCAAACAACCAGTTCTTCATCACAGGTAGTTTGTGAAATCAAGCTCTAATAGATGCCTGGCAGACTTAGAACAAGGGGTCTCTGTCCACCAAGGCCCGTGAGGGCCCCCGGGACCTGGCCTGCCCCCTGCCTCTCTCTTTCCTCCTGCTCCTCTCTTCTCCGCACTCCAGCCGCTCAGATAAGCACCAAACCAAAGTGTGTTCCTGCCCTGTGCTGTTTGCATTCATTGCTCTCTCCGTGCGGAAACTTCTAGACCTTTAATACCCAGTCCCTGCCATGTCATGCCCAGCCGGTTGCATATGTCCCTTCTCGGAGAGACCTCCTCTCCCCGCCCTCTGTCAGCTCCTGGTTGTATTCCTTCAGAGTCCTTGCTCCACCTGAACTTGCTTGTCTGTCTGTGTGCGTTTTAGAATGTGGACCGCTTGAGAGCATCTATCCTACACACCAGGGCCTCCCAGGTCCTTGTGGATGCCCAGTAGACACTGGGTGCAGAAGGGACGGAATGCCAAGAATGTCGCCTGCTGCATCGGCTGTTTGAGGCTTAGATAAGGTGATGGGTGGTGAGTGTGGAGTAGGTATGCTGCGAACATTGGCCCCCGCCATTCCTGCCTCCCCACCGCACTGCTGGGCATGTCCTCTTGTGTCCTCTAGTGAATTGCTTCAATGTGCCTTTGAGCTCTGTCTCCCCTCGCCTCTGTCCCTAGAGCCCAACAGAGTGCATACACACGGGGACCGGGGGAGGCACTCCTGGCACAAGTGTTGGATTGCATAGACCAGGCCTGGGCAGGTGGTGCCGTGCAGGATTGGAGCTGTGGAGACATGGACAAGTCACAGCCTCTCCGGAGTGTCTGTTTGCTCTGCCGTCAGTGGGATCATCCCATCTCCTTGATGGCGGCCCTTCCTCCCGGAGAAAGCCTGGTTGGGCCCCCGCTTGGTGTGTGCCCAGGCCTGACGGCACTCTCTCCACCCCCCCCCATCCATTTGTGTTCCAGTATGCCTGGGTTGAGAAGCACTTTGGCCCTGACTTTCTGAACCACGTCGTGCTGGCCACAGACAAGACTGTGGTCTCTGCTGACCTTCTCATAGATGACCGGCCAGACATCACAGGCAAGTGGCCTGCGGCAGGTGAGGAGCGAGCGTGGAGCTGAGAGCTGCCGGGACAAACAGCACACGGGCTGGCCTCATGGCCCCTGTCCTGAGTGGTCCCCACTTGGTCACCAGCAGCGTAGTGGGCCTCCAGCCTCCAGCCCAGTGCTGAGCCCCTTCCTTACCAGGAACACAAGGTGATTCTCAGCATCCAGCCTTGGAAGGGGTGCCCCTCGGGGTCAGGAGAAGCAGGTCCTAGCTCCTGGCATAACTCGTTGGGGACCTAGGATGAGTCCCTTTATACCTTGAGGCCTTGCCTTTCTTATGTAAAATGAGGGCCAGAAGGGCTTCCAAAGGTTTGCTTTTAGCATCCAAGCTGTTTTTCCCCCAAGAGCAATTTGGAATGAATCTACTATGTAAAATGGAAAAGCAAAACATCATTTCTTTAGTTGAAGGTGGTTTTGGAACTGTATTTATCCCCTTTGCTTATAGGTGACTCCCTCCCTCCCAACAAACAAACAAATAAACCTTAAACTGGCTTAGAAAGGAGAGGGGGGTTAAAAAAAAAGAAAGAAGAGGGGAAATTTATTAGCACATCTACCTGGAAAGGTGAGGTAGGAAGGTTTCAGGCACAGTGAATCTAGGATCTCCAACAACATCGTCCAAATTCTTTGCCTCCCAGCTCTGCTCTGGTTTGTCTTTGTACGCGGGCCAGCCCTCTCCTCTCAGCAACCATCAGCGGTTTCAGGGGTAAATCCTGTCCTTTTGGTCACCTCAGTGGGCAAATGCACAATATTGTCTCCCTAATGGCTTTTGGCAGCATGTCCATCTCTGCAGTAGTCACAGTGGCCAAAGGGGAGAATTCACGGCTGTGCCCACCTGTGACCCCCCAAACCACGTGGTTTCACAAGGAGAGTCGGGGCACATGGGGGGCTCCGCTTCTACGCCGGGCCACGGGGCGTGGGGGTGGGGTGGGGGGGTCAGGCTGGAACGTGAGGAACAGGAGCAGCACCGGCCTGCCAGTGTGGGCAGGTGGGCATGGGGGATGGGAGCTTCGGGGCGCTTGTGGGGCTCACGGCCAAGAGCGGGGAAGCTGCGGGAGCTGGCCCTGGCCGGGGCGGGAAGGCTGAGCCCGCCAGAGGGGAAGGGCCGGGCATCAGCGGGGCTCAGAGGTCCCCGTGTGCTGTGCCTCCGCCGGGTCCCCCCGCCCACGCTTCCCTGGGCCCGCTCCGGGACTCCGGGCCACCTCCCGCACGACAGGTGCAAGCGCGGTCACCACTTCGCTGACCAGGGAAGCCACGTGTCCTGCCTGAGGACGCTCCGGGGACTCCGGGGACTGAAGCGCTGCTTTCCCGCCCACAGGGGCAGAGCCAAACCCCAGCTGGGAGCACATCCTCTTCACGGCCTGCCACAACCGGCACGTGCAGCTGCAGCCCCCCAGCCGCAGGCTGCACTCGTGGGCGGACGACTGGAAGGCCATTCTGGACAGCAAGCGGCCCCGCTGAGCTGGACTGTGCTCTGGGCTCCTCCGCGGGGCCCCGGACCTCGGGGCTCCCAGCTCGGGGCCCCAGGGCGGTGGGGGGGGCCCCTAGGGCTCTGGCCCCGGGGTGGGGGGCCCCCTCTCACATGGCCCAGGCCCCCTGCATGTCTCCCCACTCTCCCCAGCCCTGCCAGGCCTTAAACTGATCTCGGGGCAGGGCTGGCCCAAGGGCCCTGGACAAGACCCGTCCGGCCGGAGGCAGCGCAGGCCACCGCCAGGCTGCCCGAGGCGAGGGGCTCCAGACCACAAGGAGCCGAGGGCCGGCAGTCCTCCCCGCGTCCCTCAGGGAAGTCCCCCCCATCGGGTCTGCAGCCCCTCGGCCGGGGTGCCAGCAGTAAGGTGCTTCTGGGGTGAGAGGGCCACGAGCAGGAGCAGGTGGGACGAGCCCTCACATTCCGGGGCCCCTTCCTCCGCGGCCCTCCCGCCCCGTCCCCGCTCCCCGGGGGCCCACCGTGGATTCAGCAAACACTCCCCGAATTCCAGGGCACCACGGCCTTGGACCGGCTCAGAAGTTTCTTGTACTCCTGTCCCGGGGGCCCTGCTCTGGGCCCGGCAGTCGGCGGCCTCGAATATTTGTCGAAGGCCGGGAAATAAATGCGGTTCACATGTCGCCCCAGGATGTGCCCCCCCCCGCCCCGAGATGCTCCGGCGTCTGGCCCCGGGGTGCCCCGCTGCACATCTTGTAAGAACTTGGGTGGCCCCCTGCACTCCTGAGGTCGCTGAGCAGGGTGCGGCCTCCCCACCCGCTTCTCCAGGGTGCTGCCTGGGACTGGCAGCCACGTGGTCCCCTGGGCAGGCCCCCCCGACCTGCCTCCTTCCCCATCCTCCTCCCCCGGCCCTGGCCTCCAGCCCCTCCTGCCTGCCCAGTTCAGGGCAGGGGCCCCCACTCTCTGCTCCTCTCCCACACCAAGTTCCTCATGAGACCCCAGGAGCCCTGTGGGGACAGGGACGGGTGATGTTATTCTCTTCCTTTTGTCCTTCCCGGCTTCTCTTCGGGGAAGTGGCAACTTGAACTGATCCTCACCTCCCCAGGCTTTCAGGCCTTCACGCTTCCGCCTCCTGCTGCTTCCCTGCCAGCCTCCCCATCACTGCCCCTAACTGTCCCATCTCGGGGGGCCTCCTGCCAGGCCCCTGTCACAGGCACGCTTGGGCTGCCCCAGGGCGTGGCGTCTCTGGTGGCTCCCTGCGGACCCTCAGGTGCTGCCCACTTGAGCACGAGGCCACTGTCTAAGGGCCAGGAGACCGTGTCACCTGCACGACGTGCGTTCTTCCTGGGCCTGTGTCTTGTGGCCTCCATCTCCCCAGTCGGCCGCGGAGGCCTGCCCACTGGGCCTTGACGCCCTCTCCTAAGAGCCTCGCCTGCTTGGTGCTCTTGCAGAGACGCCCTGGGATTCCAGCACCTGGGAATAGACGGCATCACAGCCGCTGGCTCGGTGAGAACCACACTGTCCCCAGCCTTGACCTTCCGGCTGGGAGAAGGATGCGTGGAGCACGTGCTGCTCCTGGGGTTGGGGCTAGCTCAAGGCCACAGCAGTGGACCGGACCCGGTCAGCCCGGCGCCCTCAAAACAAAATAGCCGCCTGCTCATTTCTGTCCTGGGGCCTCGTTCTGCTGAGGACAGAAACGTAACCCCATCAGGCTTTTCTCAGCCACATCTGAGATGCCCCAGGAGTGTCCCCAGCGTGGGGCGGGAGGCACGTGGGGATGTGGGGTGGGTGGACGTGGGGGCACTTTTCTCGGCGGAGTGATGGCGGTGGTGAAGGGAACCCCCTCCTCATCCTCGTTCTGGTGTCACTGGACTCACGGGCGCTGGCGCTGCTGGCATCCCCCCAAGTCAGATTTAGGGCCCCAGAGGTCTGGGGGACACCACCTGGGTCACAGGGAGACGGTTGCCCCGACGGGGCCCTGCTGGGGGCAGTGAGACCCCTTTGCCCGCTTACCTCCTGCAGCCTCTCCCTCCCCCTGCTCTTGGCTCCTGCAGCGAGCTCCAGAGCCGTGGGCATGAGGGTGGGGGGAGGCCCAGGCACAGAGCCCCCTCTTGGGGTCTCCGTCCCCCGCATCTGCCAGCCCTCGCTGCCCACTCCCGGCCCGTGGCGGGCCCTGATTCTAGGTCTGCTCCTCACAGAGCTATGGCAAGGGTGCGGTGCTCCGAGCCTGCCAAAGCCTTTCCTTTTCAACTGATGGCCACCAGGAGTTTTAAAGGCCAGTTTAAAAACTCCGAAGCTCCAAATCGCTGAATTCATTCTTTGCTCTTCGAGGCTCACTCACCCTGTGGTAGCACTCACCACTTCAGCTGCCTAGTTGGTTTAAAGGAGAAAAAATAATTGTGGGGCAAAGTTGCTGTAGTCAGCGCTTGGGAGATAGGGCCCCACCCGACCCACCATCCAGAACTCACTGTAATTAGAGCCAGAGCTCCGGGAGACACCTGGGGGATGCGCAGAGGCAAGTGGAGGGGGGCCTGGCCTTCCTGATGCCCGGGAGGGGCCCCTTCCAGCAAGAAGCACCGCCTGGGGTCTGGGTAGGAAAGGATAGAGCCTCCCGGCTGAGGGAAGGGAGGGAAGGCGGTGCAGAGGCCCTGGGGCCGGAGAGTGTGGCCAGGAGCAGGAGCGAGTTTAGGAGGGAGGAATCTGCAGAACCGGGAGCTGGAGAAGAGAAAGGGGGAGGTGGGAGGTGGAACCTGGGCGGGAAACCAGCACGGACGGCCGCCCACCCGTGGCACGCGCTCTGCCGTGGGGCCCGCCGCCGGCCTCATTGTGCCGGGAGGGGAGGGAGGCACCAGAAACAGCTGACAGAGGCCAGGACCACGCAGCTTCATGATTTTGTTCTTGCCGTCAATCGCATACACACAATTGGAATGAAGGGGACTTTCTTCAAAGCCTGAGAGGCATATGTTTTGCTTTCGAAACATGGAATGGCCTGCAGGGAAGGAAGTTCGGCCTCCCAGTAGGAAAGCCAGCTTGTCCTGCTGAGATGAGGTGGCCCTGGTCAGAAGTGGAAATATTGGAAATGGTCTGGGTCCTAGGACCAGAGGCCCTGGAAGGAGCAACGGCCTCCGGGTCAGCCAGGGGTTTTAGGCAGAAAGACTCTGTAGTTTCTTCACCCTTTTGGGTCACGGTATCCCCGCTGGGACCCATTCCGCTATCATAACCTTAGCAACAATCCTTTCCTCAGCACTGACCCTGTTCCAGAGGCTGATGAGCATGTCCTGTGGCCTCATAATCACCCCCTTGCGGTCACTCCCACTTAACTGACGGGGCTGTGGTCTCAGCTGGGTCACTGGTGCCACCAGGATTGTAGCCCAGGCAACTGTGCTCTGGGGCTTGTGACCTCTACATGACACTGTCCTCCAATCCAGAATTCTCTAAGGGCTCAGGTGTCCGTGGTGAAAGCCGAGTCTGTGCTCCAGGGATGGGCCTCCATCTGAAGGTGAGTATTCAGGCTCTCGGCCTGCAGCAGACCCGAGGGCAGCTGGGAAAGGTTCAGGCCAGATCTGTGCATTGCCTAGAAGTCGGAAGAGTTGGCCAAGTCGACCCTCGGTCACAAACCCGGGGAAAGGGGTACTGGGGAGGGGGGAGGAGGAAGAGGTGCAAGAGAAGGAGGAGGAGGGGGAGGGTTGTAGAACAAACTAAACTCNGGGCAGCCT
>LNAC01000101.1:4429000-4470858 GCA_002007465.1 Ailurus styani | reverse complement strand
GAGGGGGAGGGTTGGGGGGGAAGCTCCCTGATTCCCCTGCAGGCCAGGCAGAAGGATGAATGTAACATGGCATGCACGACACTTGGTACATGACCTCCCCTGCACTCCTGCCATTCGGACAAAGCCCCAAGGGAAGGCAGGCACATGTTGTCTAGAACGGGAAGCCCATGGGGTGAGCAAGAAGGAGGAGATGGCCTGGGTCGGTCCCCGCTAGAAAGTGGCCTGCTGGTATTGGGGTGAGTGACCTCAGCTACAGTGAGGATGAGCAGGGTTCCTGGGAAGGGACCGCCCCACGCTCTAGCAAGTGTGTGTGTCGGGTGGGGGGGGTAGATGTTAGCAATTCCAGCAGCCAGCCCAGCTGGTTGAGGAGGCTAGTTTCACCACTGAGCTGGTGAGACCGAGGTGGCCCCCAAGACCCCGGCTCTCCCTCTGACCCAGAAAGAAAAGAATTCAGGGTCCTTGCATGTCTATGCGGGGAATGCAGAAGATGGAGGAGGACCCTGGCTGGGAGGTCATTAGGTGGCCACCAAGGAGGGGCCAAGTGGCCCAGGGCTGAGGGCTGCAGGGGGACAACCCAATCCGGCTGGGCCCAGAGCGGACCCTCCTTACCCCCTGAAGCAGGGACTCGGGAGGGCCAGCAGGCAGGGTGAGGTTCACGGCCTGAAACCAGGACACCTGAGACCTCACCTGTGCCCCGCGCAGAAGCCAGCCCCTGGATCCAGATGTCCTTCTGGCTGGGAAATGAGGGAGACCCCTGAAGAGCACAAGGGGATTATCAGCCCCTCCAGGGAATGAGGACTTAGAGTTAAATGCTTGAGACCAAAGAAGACCGTTATAGGTGGAAAGAGGCCAAGTTAGTTTTAGTTGGCAGTTAAAAAGATAGTTACCACTTACAGTTAATAATAAACATGTATCTGCTTATCTGTAGCGTTTTAGCTTATGTATATTTGGTTTTTCCCACAACCTTCCCAGGAAGCAGGTCTCAGAACGGTTAATTGATAAGCCCTGGCCCCCCAGTGGGGAGAGATGGGCCCTGAAGGCAGCTCCCAGAGCCTGCAGGGAAGAACCAGAGGGCAGCCTGGCAGCGGGAGGGCCTGGGAACAGGGAGTCTGGGGAGTGGGTTTGCCACCAGCTGGCCGTGGGACCGCTGCAAAGCTGCTTCCCTCCCAGCCTGTTCCAGAGTTGCTTGGCTTCCATGATTGCATGAGAAAGGGTTGAAGGAAATAGGGACGCTTATTCTGCAATGCTGCTGCTCCCTGGAGGAAACCCACTTGCTCTGTGAAACAAGGTGGTGAAATCCGTAGCGGGGAGCACCCCCTGGGGTCAGAGGGGTGGGCTCTGGACCCTCCGATGGGATCCAGGGGCGCATATCCTGGCTTGGCCACCAGGTGGCGGCACAGCCCACTCTTGAAATTGTGTGTCTGGGCAGGGCAGGGACTGGGACGCTAGTGATTAGTGAGTACACAGGCAATTGCAGGGAAAGAAGGAAGGGCCAAAGTCCCTAAGCTCCCTGATCCCTCCCGGGCTCTTTTTGCCCCTTCCTCCTGGGCTGTTGTGGACAAGGTGGAGCCCTGGGTGTCAGGCCGAGGACACTTGTCCAGCCTGCCTGGTCCACAGGATACCCTGTCTCTGGGCCTGAACCTCAAACACCAGCCACCCTCAAGAACTTCAGGGAGCCCAAAGAGAAAAATCATCCTGCTTCCGAGTCAGGAGCTTGTGCGTGTCCCAAGCCAGCTTTGTCTCCCTGAGGGAACAGGGGAGATTCTTCAGCGCCCAAGGAAGACCGTTCCTGACCTGCCCCTGCCCACGTCTCTCAGACACCCTGGACCTCTGCAGCTCCTGGGATGCATCTTACCTGTGTCTTCACACGTGCTGTTTGCTTCCCTTTGCCAGAGTGCTTCTGGGCCAACCCCAGACCTTGTGGTGGGGGAGCAGGCTGCTGTTTCTCCCAGCCCTGCACCATCGGCGGAAATGAAGGGCTGGAGCAAGCTGGTGGCTGCAGTTACAGGGGAGAGAGAGAGAGAGAGAGGGAGGATTACGAGCAGTGGGTAGGGGGAGAGAGAGAATTTTAAGCAGGTTCCACACTCATTGCAGAGCCCAAAGCGGGGCTCGATCTCATGACCCTGAGATCATGACCTAAGCCGAAATCAAGAGTCAGACACTTAACTGACTGAGCCACCCAGGTGCCCCACATTTGCAGGTGTTTATCCAAAGCTGCCCAGGCCTGGGGACCGGGCCTCAGAGACGAAGATGTCAGCCCAAGTCCCAGAGTGGCAGCCCTCTAAAGATGAGGTTGGGGCAGTGACAAAATGACTCTTAAGGACAGGAATTCATAGAAATAGGAACCAAATCACCTGCCCAGTGAACACGTCAGCCCCGTTGGCAATTTGGATAAAATTTTTTGACTCCTGGGTTAGATTTCATGAAGCCGGTTCAGAAGCATAGGCTGGGGCCTGAAAGAGAACAGAAATCAGGGTGCTTAAAATTTAGAGGCCAGGGGAGAAGTGGGCCTGAGGAGACTCAGCCTGTGATGCAAGCAGTGTTCTACCAGATTCTGCAGCATCCTCCCTGGCTGGGCTCCTCTCTTGTGCTCAGACAGGTGATGCGGGCTAGAGCGCGGGAGCTGCAGTTCACACAGATGGCCACAGGATGGAGCCAGAGGACCAGCTCTGATGGCTGGGTGCCTCCCTGGGGTCCCCAGAGCGTTACTGGCCTCCTGGACCAGACCTGCCCCATATTCTGGTCCCATACTGGTATTTCCCAAGCACCAACCTCTCTTTCTGACTCCTGTGCTCTGGAAATCCCTGTGCGCTGAGCCTGGGCTGTGCACAGAGGGGACCTCAGCTACTGATTACTGAGTAGGTGGGTCAATGGCTTCAGCTCTAACCCTCACCTGAGAGAGCAGAGTCCTGTGGGAGCAGTTCAGGCTCTAGGGACAGAGCAGGTGGGAGACTGGAGTCCTGGGCAGGCCTGGCCAGGGGATAACGCAGGCGCTGAGAGACCTTATGGACCCCTGTTCTCACGGAGATGGCACTGCGCGGGGTCCCATCCAAGCTCGCTGCCTTCCCTCCTTCACAAGGCGCCCCACACAAACCAGAGGCACAGGCTAGAGTCTTGAGGCGCGTGCTATTGGCTAACGTGTTTTTTCAGGGTAACTTTTACACCCTCCCACTCAAGTGCCCTGAATCTGGCCAGGGACAGCTGGTGGCAGTCCTGGTTGGCAGTGCTGGGCGGAGATTTTGGATGAACGTGCTCACTCCTGTGTGCCCTGGAGGATTTGTGTCCACTCCCTCCATGACCCAAGCCTGTTCGCACGTTTGCGTTATCTCCTGGCTCCTGGCAGCAGCTGAGCCCCCGGGCTCTGACTCGAAACAAGGCTTACCATTGTTTGCTCAACATTCCCCTCTTGACCTTGTCCTGTTCCCCCCACCCCCACAGCCTGCAACTTCCCCCTTTTCTTCTCCACTCAGTTCACCCCTGCTTGCCTCTGCCACCCCCAGAAAGTTCTCGCAGACTGCCCTATCCGCTCCCCAACCCCAGGACCTCTCCCTCTTCTGACCCCCTCAGCACTAACTGCCTGAACCACTAGCTTCAAACTTAAGCTCTAGGGAGGTGTTTCTTGTCTAGTGGATGAAGGAGTTGGGAGGAAGGGGGAAAGGACCCCACATTTATTGAGTGTACTCCAGACACTTTATCACGTCATTAATCTTCCCACGTGACTATGAAGTCAGACCAGGATGATCTGGTTTTAATTTTGTGAAAATTGAAGCTGAGAAAGTGGAGCCTGGGTTCCATCCAACTCCGAAGGCCATACCATTCCTGCCATCCAGAGCCGCTGCTCTGAGTAGAAAGGAAAACACCCACAGGCACACACAAGTGGTGGGGTCAAGTGGCGTCTGACTCACACTGAAGCCTCCCCGAATGTCCCAAATCCCAACGACCTGACAAACAAGAATGGTGCCGCCGTTGAACCAGACACTGCCTAACACGTCAAAGGTGGAAGGCAGCTGGGCCTGGTGGAAGGAGGGAGCCATGGGAGCCATGGGAGAGGGGTGGCCAGAGGCCCTGGAGAGGGTGATCTGGGGACTCGAGAGGGCCCTGTGCTCCTGGCAGAATAACTATTTAACTGTTTACAGTACCTCAGTGGGAACCACCACTTGAGTTGAACCCCCTTCCCTACCACCCACATGCATGTCACACACACACACACACACACACACACACACACACATGCAACTGGGCCAAGCAGAGAACTCTGGTATCTGTGTTTTGGGGAAGTGGGGAGGAGTGAGTCTGTTGGTATAGCTGAAGAGATAGGCAGTGTCCCAAAAAGCTGGTGACATCCAGGGAGAATGGAGACCACCCCCCTCCACAAGCACAGAACACCAGGGATCACAAAATGGTACGTCCTGTTCCCTCCGAATGAGTGAAGGCAGGCTGTGGGAAATCGATTTGTGCCTCCAGCTGGAGTGAATACAGATACAAGGATGAGCCCATGAACGATGTCTTCAAACTCCTAAACCTGAGAATTGATACCCAAGGAAAGAGAGTTATGTAGCCAGAACAATTTGGAACAGGTGTGGTCAATGTCCTTAGAGAGCTGTAGTAGAATACTGGACCCTCAAAAAGATTAATTGAAGAGTTTGGAAAACTAAAATCTAGTCATGGAAAATAACCTCAATAAATACGCTGAATAGCAGAGTGGACATAACTGAACAGCAAATAATGAGTTGGAAGATTAAGTTGACGACTCTCAGAATGTAACACTAAAAGCACAAAGAGATGGAAGGTACAAAATAAAAGGAGATACAAAGAATGAAATTTTGTTTCCTACTCCAAAAGGAGACAAGAATGTAGGGGAGAAATTGTCCAGGGTTGAGGTTGACAGTGTCCCAGAACTCTGAATAAAATAGGTCACCAGTACCAGGCAGGATGAATGAAAAGAGATTCACTATTGGACAGAGTATTGAAATTTTAGAAAGCTGGATAGCAAATTCTAAATATTTCAGGACAAAAACCAGGCTACTTCAAGTAACATAATGCTAGAAACAAGAAGAAAATGAAGTAATTATCTTCAAAATTAAGGGAAAATAATTTCAAAGTCAGAATTTTATACCCAGCTTAATGTAAGAAGAAAACCACATCCTGAAGACATGTGATTTCTTGGAATGCTTAGCATTGATAAAAAATTCTCTTTTAAAAATAGCACTAACTGATATGCTCTAGCAAGAAGAAAAATTAATCTAAGAAATGAAATACAAGAAACAATGATTAGCTAAGAACCAATAAAATTTATTAAATTTAAGTAGTGTTGATTCTGTAAGAATTCATCACAATCTGGAGCTAAGATCACATGTTATCAACAGAGAAACACAAAAGAACTAGAAAACATAAGTAATATGAGGAATGAGTTCAAACATTTCAATAATTGCAATAAATGTGAATGGGTTAAAATTTGGAAAAAATATCTCCACATAAAAAAAATACAATCCTGCCTTCAAGAGACACGTATAAATGGTAACGACTCAGGAAGTTCCTACATAAAATAGAAAGAGACATACTACATGAGTCCTAACAAAGGGTTATCAGTGAGTGTACATCAATATCAGATGAAACAAAATTCAAAGAAGCACATTAAAAGGTGACAAAGTTGGATTCATGTTGCTAAAAGAGACGATCTACCAGAAATGGGCAATTTCACAATTAGAGCAGGAAACTTGAATATATTTTTCTCAGAAACTGACAGATCAAAGAGGCAAAAATAAGGAACATATATATTATGTGTATAAATATGTATATTATACATATATTTATAGAGTTCAAAAAAGAAATTACACTATTTTCAAATATACATGGACTGACTGGGCATGAAATTGAAGACTTGAAATAGAAGATATAAAGTAAATTATTTTGTAGACAATATGATCATCTCCTAGAAAAGGGAGAAAGAGGAGCACCTGGGTGGCTCAGTCGTTAAGTGACTGCCTTTGGCTCAGATCATGATCCCAGGGTCCTGGGATCAAGTCCCATAGTGGGGTCCCTGCTCAGCAGGAAGCCTGCTTCTCCCTCTCCCACTCCCCCTGCTTGTGTTCCCTCTCTCGCTGTCTCTCTCTCTCTGTGTCAAATAAATAAAATCTTAAGGAAAAAAAGAAAAGAAAGGAAAGGAAAAGGGAGAAGGAGCCAATGGCAGAGTTGTTGGATTGTAAGAACACATGTGAGAACCACTGCTTCCCTGGCAGTGGGAAAGGCAAAGGCAGGACAATTATGAGAGATGACATTTGGAAGGCAGGACAAGGGGGCTGGGAGAGTGAGGACAAAATGACAAAGGGAGGCTTCTTCTGGCTGAGGAAGTGAGAGCTGGGAGGGATTCTCTCCCAAGTGTGGGGAAGGTGCAGAACAGATGAATCTGGGCTTGCCAGCAGTTAGTGAGTGCCAAGCATCTCCCAAGTGGTATATATGAATTAGCTAATCCTTGAGGTAGGTGCTATTAATACACCCATTTTGCAGATGGAAAACCCAGGATGTACACAGGGATAATGACTCATAGTAGGGTTAGGATTTGGACTTGGGTCCATCTCATGCCAACACTGCTATTAATCTCTAAACCATATGAAGAACATAAATCACCATAAACAGATGCTTTTAACCCTGCTCTGGGTACCCTTCTAGGGAGAGAGTCTGTCAAGTTTATCTGACTTTCAAAAAAGTCTACAATCCAGGAAATATTAAGCATCCCCAATTCTGATGTTAAGCTACTTTCCAGAATTGGAAAGGAGGGACTCTGAGAGCCTGGCAGGGGGAGGGTGCTGGCCTCACAGCCCCTGGGGCCACCATAAGCCTGGACAAGAGGTCCTGGGATATACTGAGCCACCCATTCTGATGCTTCCACAGACATGTGGGAGGGTATGGACATGTGGTTGCATCTAGGCTCTCAGAGAAAGGAGAGACAGACTCTGAGAACACCCCTCTAGTCCAACACTGCCATCAAAAGGAAGGCCTCTGAAGCCCCGAGAAGTTGGTCCAGTCACCCATTGTCCTACAGCTGGTTGGTGGCTGATAGTCACAGTCAGGGAGTGGTCAACACCATCCCATCTCACTGCCCTGACCTCAGTGGCCCAGCCTCTCCTCCCATGGTGTGATATCCAGGGCTGAAGGAAGAGCCCAGTTCTACAAGGAACCTGTGAGGCAGCAAAAGGACCAGAAGACGATGTCAACCTGTGGCCAAATGAGTTGATTTTTTAAAATTGTGGTAAGATACATGTAACATAAAACTTACCATTTTAACCATTAAAAAATACACAATTCTGTAGCATTAAGTGCATTTGCCATGCTGTGCGACCAGCACCACCATCTAGTTCCAGAACTTTCTCATCACTCCAAACCCATTTGCCATCACTTTTCATGCTCCCCTCCCTCAGCCGCTGGAAACCACCAATCTATTTTCTGTATGTGCGTGTGCCTGTTCTGGAGAGTTCGTGTGAATAGAATCCAACAGTGGTCTTCTATGTCCTTCTTCTTTCACTTAGCGTATTTCCAGGGTTCATCCGTGCTATACCATGCATCAGGACTTCATTCTGTTTTATGATCTAATAATATTCCATTGTGTGGATAGATTACATGTTAATGTTTACCATCCTTCTGTTGAAAGACACCTAGGTTGTTTCCATCTTTTGGCGATTGTGACTAGTGCTGTTATGAACATTGATGCACAAGTTTTTGTTTGAACACCTGCTCTCAGTTCTTTTGGGTGTATACCTGGCTGCAAATTCCTGAGTCATACGGTAACTCTATGCTTAACTTGTTGAGGAACCACCAAACTGAAGTCCACAACAGACTGGATTTTTCCTGGCCCTTCCTCTCCACGTTCAGCACCGGACAGCTCCTGGCCCCTGCCCCCAGCAGCTGCACCTGCTCGCCTGGGTTCCACACCCACCTCCCGGGCCTGCATGACCCCTAGGACCTCCCAAATGCATTGTCTTTCTCAAGTCTGCTCCAACTGTGCTTGCCTCTTTTCTCTGACATTCCATTTCCCTGCAGCGTGGGTCCCAGCAGGTGACAAGTCCCTGCCTCAGGCTGGCACCTGGGCCACAGGTCACAAGGGTAAGGATGGTACACCTACTGTGTGCTGCTGGACTAACTATGCATATTGTCCCACTTATCCTCACAGCAAGGCCTGAGGCAGGTACTAGTATTGTCCCCATTTGTGGATGTGGAAACCAAGGCTCAGAGAGGTTCAGCCACTTGCTCAAGACCGCACAGCTAGTAAGGGGTGGAGTGTGGGCTTGAAACAGGCAGTCTGCCTCCTCGGGGGTTAAGACAGATCCCTGGGCTTCTGGGAACCACAAAAAAATCCCTCTGACTTTCAGAAAAGAAGGTCAGAGACTAGGACCTGGGCTCCAGAACAGAAAGATGTAGGAGAGATGGTGGCTCTTGAGAGAAGTGCCTCTCTCTGGGGGAGGGGAGGGTGTGAGGTCAGAGTGAGGGTCCTCTCAGGCCGACTGTCATCAGATCCCATATTTCCTGGCTACTGTGGCCCTCAAGGGCCTGCTGAGCCCAGGGGAGGTGACAGATAGCTGAGATTATGATTTTGCTCCAGTGTGACTGGAACACAACATGCAATTTCTTGGTGAGATGATTTGTATCCCTACTGGGAGGCTGTGAGTGAAAGGATACACCCCAACAGTGAGTATAATCCTCAGCCCCATCAAGGACCGGGGCGGCGCACGGAGGTGGGAGAGGTTACCCACGTGACTGCATGTCCATGTGCCGGGACCTGAACACGACACAAACACCCAACTGGTGGCTGTTCCACAAGCCCTTCCTCCAGAGGAAGATCCAGCCTCCAGGGGCAATGACTGGCCTCTCGGGGGGCCTCCTCCTGCTCCTTCTTGTCAGGAAGGCTGGGCATTCATCTGTGGCTGCATTAGATTTGAACCAGGACTCATGCTGTCTTCTCAGTCTGGGCTCTGGTTCAGGTTCCACCCAATCTCTGCAGGCGGAAGGAAAAAAAGAGGTCTTCAGTATGCTTAGTCCTGTCCTAGGTGCAGGATCGTGTGGGGAAGGCTGACCCCATCCCTGCCTTCCTGAGCATAAGCCACACGAGCAAAGGAGAAGGTGGTGGTGGGCCACGAGGAACCCCACTCTCTCCCCTGTATAGATTCAGAGTAGGGGTAGCCATCAAGGATGCTCAGGAGGCCCCGGGAGCCCCAGGGCATATATGCCAGCACTGAATGGACACCAGGACCTTGAACCTGAGCAATTCAGCTGTCTGGGGGACCTCAGCTCTCCTGTGGATAGGGTGGTCTCCCAGGTTCCAGCCCCCAGAAACTCCTCCCCACTGAAGCCTCTGGAAAATGGTTTCTGGATCCAGGAAGCTGAGGATCAGGTCCCTGGTGGTGGAGACCTTGATGAGTACCCACTGCTATGTGGATTCCATGAGAGGGAGTGAGGGCTGAAGGGAGGGAGGGACAGACATATAAACTGGGATGAGAAGGAGGAGCAGGAGTTAGCTAGGCAGAGGGGGTGGTGGGGTAATGGGAAAGGGGTGATGTGTGAAGACCCCGGGGGTGGAGGGACATGGCCTTGGTGGGAGGGGCACTGAAACAAGGCCCATATGGCAGCTAGTGTAGATGGGGACAGAAAGCAGGTGGGGGAAGAGGCAGAGGTAGGCAGAGCCTCTACCCTGTCCCTACCTGGTGGCCCTAGCTTGTGATGGCACCTTTAGCTATCAGCCAGCTTATCACAGTGACCTGCCCACACCCTATGCCCCCGGGTGACTATAAGTGTCTTCCAGGTCAGCATGTCCTTCTTAGCCTCATCTGTACCTGACACATGGACTGGCTGGCGCCTGGTGATCGTCCACAGGACCCATAAATAAATAGATGTTCGAATTAACCATCCAGTCTCGCAGAGAGATAAAAATCAGGATTAGGTGAGGTTGAGGGACCTGTGTCCCTGCTATGACCTTAAATTCCTGGAATGGATAAGGCAGCCCCCTGGGTGGGCTTCCAGATGCCAAAGAGTGTGTTTAAAGGAGCCAGATAGGGAGAAAGAGAAATCAGGTCTTCACAGCTTTTGAAGGAGGTGAAGTACCTTCTTGAAAACTTGGAAGGCTGCCTGGAAGAGGTGATCCCAATCTATCTGGCTCCTCTAGCCCCACTGGGCTTCTGACCCACTCTCCCTTGAACCCAGAGACCCAGCCCATTCCCTTTCTGGCAGGGGCTCCTCTCCTCTGGTTTGCGACCTGGGAGGGAGCAACAGGAAGTGGGAACAAGGCAGTCGCCTTGCTCAGGGATACTGGTTAATTCATCAGGCGTTGCTGCTTTCTGAAGCTCTGCACCCCTCAGTTGAATATTCAGGCTGGCTCCTGGCTTAGTCCTGCCTGCGTCTGTGCAGCTCTATTTTTACAACCCTGGGGATGGCTGACGAAAACATTTAAAAAGACACAAAAATTAAAAAATTTGAGAGTCGGGATGCCAGCTGTTCTGTTTGGAAAGGAGGATGACATCTGCGTTCTATCTCACGGAAGTGCATGCTATCCCTGCCCCCAACCCCCACCCTGAGGGCCCAGGGGCTTCAGAAACCCGGCTCAACCCCCCACTTAGCCACTCACCCTCTGTGTGACCTTAGCCAAGCCCCTTCCTGTCCTGTCCCTCAGTTTCCACTATGTGATGAAGAGAAGTTTGGACAAGTTGATTCTTGTTTAAATTTAGGTGACTCAAGAACTTTTTCCTTGCAGGAGACAGGTGTGATGGGGAGACATCTTCCTTTTTCTGTTTCAACATCCCATACTTCTACATCCCTTTGACTAATTCCCCTAAAAAAGCTCCACTTTTTAACCTGGAGGAGTCCTGCCACAACCCTTGCAGCGGGCTGGGAGGCTGTGGGGACAGGGATTGGCATCCCCGACTCCTAGGCTTGACCTCGCAAACTTTTGGGTCTGTTTCCATATTTGTCAAAAGGGGGAATGCTCACCTCACACACCAGTGGTGGGACTCCAGTGTCACAAAAAATGTATGAGTTGCTGAGATTCAGGGTCCCTTCAATGCCACCAAGTTTAATGTACTCTAGTCCAGATATCAATGGAGCACTTCAGGTACCGGAAAATTCGTGAGACTTGACACTCAGGGTGGGGGCAGCTACCTAGCAAGGTGATTTCTGAGGTCATCCTGCTGAGGAGCAGTGATGCCTCTCAGTTACCCTCGTGGAGGCAGAGTCACCAGGATGTGACGAAGGTTCACCTCCATGACCTCTTCCTTTGCCAGATGTGGTGGCCACGCCAATATCTCTCTCCCACATGTTCTCTGCAAAGTGACCTCACCTTTCCCCCTTGAATCTGGGTGAACATGAACTCACTTAGGAGCATTAGAAAGTGCAAAGCAATCTGAAGCTTAGGACAGAAAAGGCAATGAGGTTTCCACTTTCTTGGTGGCTTTGACATTGGGTACCTGTGGACCCTTTGCTGAGCTGGCTTCTCTGGGACTCCGGGAGCCTCTTCCGTCAAGTGAGTGATGGCGAGATGATAGTTGTGATCAGCTTTACAAGTGCTCACCAGAACTTCCATCTGTCCCCCGCCTCGCTCCCCAGAGGAGGTGTAACTTGACCAGGGAAACCAAAGCAAAAGTGATAGCTGATACATCCTGGAGGAAAAGCCCATGTGTAGTTCTCCATGGCCTCTGACTTGGCCTCATGTCCAGACAGTGGTGTCACAAGCCACCAAACACCTCTTACTCTTTGAAGTTCTGTGAAGACAGAGACCCTTCTTACTAAGCCCCACAATAAGGAAACATAACTGCTAAAACTCTAATGTGACCATAGCTAGGTATTATAGGTATTTTATCCATATCGAAGAGGTTGGTGGAGCTGCTGTGTCTGTCTGTTATGTTACTTTCAATAGCAAGAGAGGGAATTCATTGGCTCAAGTATCTGAAGAGAAAATCCCGAACAGTGTTGTTTCAGGCAGGGCTTGCTCCAAGCTCAGTGAGGTCTCTGAGGTCCTGCTCCCTGTCTCTCTGCCCTCCCTTCTGCAGGGGAGACCCGTCCTGGGGAGGAGGTGGAGCTCCTCCTGGCCCTGTGATGGGTGCTGGCAGTTCTCAGGGATGTGTGCCCCATGCTCAGGTTTAGAAGGAGTATTCCCAGGAAGGAGCGATTCCAGGTGGACCGACTGGACGCTGGCTGGGGATGGAATGTTCTAACTAGCGTAGACTGAGTCCTGTAATTGGTTTTACCCTAGGATCCAGGTGTGGAACCAGAACCATATAGATCCCAATTGCAACCAGGGATTATTGGAGACGAAGGGGAAGGAAATGGATGTTGAGATCAATTCTGAGTGCTGAATTTTAAGAGATATCATAACAAATGAAAAAAAATGATATGGATGTTAGAAATGCTATTGGCTGCAAGTAACAGAAAATGCAACCAATGGTGAATAAAACAAATAGAAGCCTGGGATCCCCCAGTGGCTGGCGCGACTGAACTGTCTGGCAATGTTCCCCCAAGGAGCCAGGCTCCATCTGCACTCTTGCGTCTCCACTCTTGGTGTGCTCACTTTTATTCTTCCATTGCGCAATGACTGCCATAGCCCCAGGAATAATACCTATGTTCAAGCAGGGAGATGGGGAAGCAGGCTCCCTTCTGACCTTATCCTTCCTATTGGGATGCAGAAGCCTTTCCAGATGCTTTCGAAGGGATTTCATTTAGGTCTTGGTCTAGAACTGGGTCATATGGTTCTTGTACTGGTAAGTAGGCTGACAAACCATCTCAGTTTGCCTGGGACTGCGGGAGATCCAGGGACTTTTGGTGCTAAGACTGGACAAGTCTTGGAAAAACCAGGTAAGATGATCACACTAACTGGCAGGAAGACTCGGGAAGTGAATTTGGGGCTTCCCAGGCTCTGTTGTAGGAAGTTGCAAAGAAAGAGGGACTACTGGTGGGTTTTAGCATAGCCGACAGCAGTGTCTACACAGCCAGGTTGGTGAAGGGATTTAAATTCAAGACATATCCAGAATAGACAAAGAGACTTAAAAATTAGCCTAAAAATTAGGAGATGTTATATATTCTGGATATGTGTTGCGGTATATTCTCCCAGTCTGTGGGTTGCCATTTTACTCTCAGGATAGTGCCTTTGACGAACAAACATTCTTAATGTAGCATAGTTCAATTTATCGCTTTTCTCTTTATGATTAGCACTTTTAGGGTCCTGAGAAACCACTACCTTCTCCAAGAACATGAAAATACTGTCCTTTAAAATTTTTTTTTTATTTTGGGGGCACCTGGGTGGCTCAGTGGGTTAAAGCCTCTGCCTTCAGCTCAGGTCACGATCTCAGAGTCCTGGGATCAAGCCCCACATCAGGCTCCCCATTCAGCAGGAAGTCTGCTTTCTCCTCTCTCTCTGCCTGCCTCTCTGCCTACTTGTGATCTCTCTCCGTCTCTGTGTCAAAAAAATAAACAAAATCTTTTAAAAATTTTTTTATTTTTATTTTTTTAAAGTTTTATTTATTTGAGAGAGGGAGAACAGGTGGAGAGAGCACAGGCAGAGAATGATAGGGAGAAGCAGACTCCCTACTGAGCAGGGAGCCCGACATGGGGCTTGACCCCAGCACCCTGAGATCATGACCTGAGCCAAAGGCAGACGCTTAAGCCACTGAGCCACCCATACACACTAAAAAAGATGGCTTTATCGTATTACCTTACAATCCATCCATCTAAAGTGTACAATTCAGTGACTTGTAAGGTCATCACAGAGTAGTGCAATCATCGTCACAATTTAAGATTTGCATCACCTCAAGAAGAAACCCTATATCCTTTAGCTATCACACCCTAATCCTCATCCCTCCCTCACTCTCAGGCCTAAGCTACGATTCTACTTTCTGTCTCTATAGATTTCCCTATTTTGCATATTTCATATAAATGGAATCAAACGACGTGTGGGCTTTTGTATCTGGCTTCTTTCACTTTGTATAATGTTTTCAAGGTTCGTCCACGGGGTAGCATGAGTCAGAATTTCATTCATTTTTATTGTCAAATAATATTCCATTGCATGGCTATGCCACATTTTGTTTATCCCTTCATCCTTTGGTGGACACTTGGGTTGCTTTCACCTTTTGTCTACTATAAATAGTGCTGATCTGAACATTTATGTAAAACTTTCTGCATGGACATATGTTTCCCATGGTTTCTTTTTAAAGCTGGAATGTTTTACTTTCTGTCTGTATCTGTAGTCCTTCTGGAAGCTGTCTTTTGGATCTGGTCGACTTAGCACCATTTACTGAAAAGACCACCTTTTCCCATTGCATTTTATCATAACTTAGGTAACCTATATGTGTGCTTGTTTCTAGCTCAATTCTTTGTTGTTTCTTTGTTTGGGTTTGGGGGTTTTTTGTTTTTTGGAATCAATTGCATCTTTCAGTCGATTTGGACATCCTGTGTCAAGCCCACACCATCTCACTGAATAGAAATTTACAACAAGACTTCTTGAAATTTTTTGGGCGCCTGGGTGGCTCAGTGGGTTAATGCCTCTGCTTTCGGCTCAGGTCATGATCTCAGGGTCCTGGGATCGAGGCCCGCATCGGGCTCCCTGCTCAGCGGGGAGCCTGCTTCCCCCTCTCTCTCTCTGCCTGCCTCTCTGCCTCCTTGTGATCTCTCTCCCTCTGTGAAATAAATAAATAAAATCTTTAAAAAAAAAAAAAAAAAGACTTCTTGAAATTTTTTAAATTTAAATTCAATTAATTAACATATACTGTATTATTAGTTTCAGAGGCAGAGGTCAGTGACTCATCAGTCTTATATAACACCCAGTGCTCATTACATCACATGCCCTCCTTAATGCCCATCACCCAGTTACCCCATCCTCCCACCTGCCTCCCCTCCAGAAACCCTCAGTTTGTTTCCTATGATTAAGAGTCTCTAATGATTTGTCTCCCTTTCTGATTTTGTCTTGTTTTATTTTTTCCTCTCTTCCTCTATGATCCTCTGTTTTGTTTCTTCAATTCCACATATGAGTAAGATAATATAATTATCTTTCTCTGATTGACTTATTTCACTTAGCATAATATCCTCTAGTTCCATCCACGTCATTGCAAATTGCAAGATTTCTTTTTTAATGGCTGAGTAGTATTCCATTGTGTATACATGCCACATCTTCTTTATCCATTCATCTGTTCATGGACATCTTGGATCTTTCCATAGTTTGGCTATTGTGGACATTGCTGCTATTAACACAAAGGTGCAGGTGCTCCTTTGGATCGCTACATTTGTATCTTTGGGGTAGATACCTAGTAGTGCAATTGTTGGGTGGTAGAGTAGCTACATTCCTCAAAAAGTTGAAAAACCTCCATACTGTTTTCCAGAAAGGCTGAACCAGTTTGCCTTCCCACCAACAGAGTTAAGAGGGTTCTCCTTTCTCTGCATCCTTGCCAACATCTGTCATTTCCTGACTTGTTAATTTAAGTCATTATGACCTGTATGAGGTGCTATCTCATTGTGATTTTGATTTGCATTTCCCTGATGCTGAGTGATGTTGAACCTTTTTTTCATGTGTCTGTTGGCCATGTGTATGTCTTCTTTGGAGAAGTGTCTGTTCATATCTTCTGCCCATTTCTTGATTGGATTATTTGTTCTTTGGGTGTTGAGTTTGATAAGTTCTTTATAGATTTTGGATACCATCCCTTCATCTGATTTGTCATTTGCAAATATCTTCTCCCATTCCGTCCCCTGTCTTTTTGTTAAATAAATTTTATTTATTTATTTATTTATCAGAGAGAGAGAAAACAAGCAGGGGAGCAGCAGGCAGAGGCAGAGGGAGAAGCAGGCTTACTGCTGAGTAAGGAGCTCAATGCAGGACTCAATCCCAGGACCCTGGGATCATGACCTGAGCCGAAGGCAGACGCTTAGCTGGGATACACCCAAGTATCCCATGTCTTTTGGTTTTGTTGACTGTTCCTTTGCTGCACAAAAACTTCTTATCTTGATGACGTCCCCGTAGTTTATTTTTGCCCTTGTTTTCCTTGCCTTTGGAGATGTGTCTAGCAAGAAGTTGCTGTGGCTAAGCTCACAGAGATTGCTGCCTGTGTTCTCCTCTAGGATTTGGATGGATTCCTGTCTCCCATTTGGGTCTTTCATCCATTTTGAGTCTATTTTTGTGTATGGTGTAGGGAAATAGTCTGGTTTCATTCTTCTTCATGTGGCTGTCCAATTTTCCAAACGCCATTTGTTGAAGAGACAGTCTTTTTTCCATTGGATATTCTTTCCTGCCTTTTTTTAAAAGTAGGCTCCATGCCCAGCATGGAGCTCAAAGCAGACCTTGAACTCATGACCCTGAGATCAAGAATTGGATGTTTAATTGACTGAGCCACCCAGGTGCTTTCCTGCTTTGTCAAAGATTAATTGACCATAGAGTTGAGGGTCCATTTCTGGGTTCCCTATTCTGTTCCATTCTATGTATATGTTTTTGTGCCAGTACCATACTGTCTTGATGATTACAGCTTTGTGATAGAGCTTAAAGTCCAGAACTGTGATTCCACCAGCTTTGGTTTTCTTTTTCAACATATCTTTGGCTATTTAGGGTCTTTTCTAGTTCAATACAAATTTTAGGATTATTTGTTCCAGCTCTGTGTTGATGGTATTTTGATAAGGATTGTATTGAATGTATAGATTGTTCCAGGTAGCATAGACATTTTAACAATATATGTTCTAATCCAAGAGCACGGAACATTTTTCCATTTCTTTGTGTCTTCCTCAATTTCTTTCATGAGTGTTCTATAGTTTTCTGGGTATAGATCCACTTTACACAATATTGAATCTTCCATTCCAAGAACATAGTCAATTTCCCTATTTATTTAAAAACATTTCTCTCAATAATGTTTCATAATTTTTAGTGTAGAAGTCTCACGTATCTTTCATTAGATCTATTCATACAGGCATTTTTGTTTTTGATGCTATTATAAATGATATAGTTAAAATTTTTTTCATTTGGATTTTTCCCTTCAAATACCTGAAGGGCTTTTATGTGGAGCAGAGGGCTAGTCACTGACTTTTGCCTGGGATGTGCAGGTAAGCCCTGAGCCAAGTACTGTCCATATTTTCCCATTTACTCCTCAGCAGCCCTTGGACACAGTACTCTTGCCCCCATTTTACACTGAACCTTGGAGGTGGAACCAGGTCTGAGGGGGGCTGACTGCGGACTGTGTTGTGCACCCTTCTGCACTGATCCAGACCTGATGTGGGCAAACCTGTGCCTACAAGTGTAACCCTCTGAGTTTCTTTCCAGGTGAGAAATTCTATGACTCCCAAATCCAAATTCAAGATTCAAATTTGTCCAGCCCAACCTAAATGCAAATATTAGTGAATCTTGACATCTTTTAAAGTAAACAAATCAATATGTCAATTAGGCCACAACTGAAAACAAAATTTCTTAAATTCATAGAACCTGAGTATCAATAATATTTTTTAACCATAACCTGAGTGAGGGTTAAAACTCATCACTCAATTTGTAAACAACACTTCAAGTTTGCTTAAAAATCTCTGAGGGGAAAGTGGTTTAAACGACATGGCCTAGACCTCCCCATGAGCTCCAGCCAGTATTTGTAGACAGAACTACTGATACCTCCACTGCATGTCTCACATGACCCAAACAGAACTCGCATCTGCCTGTGTCTCGTCAACACTGGTCATGCTTTTTGTCTGACTAGCACCTTTGACATCCTTCCTAGGTTGGGGAAATTTCCCATGTGGTAAGAGACAAGTGTGCTTCCCAGGGTTCCTTGCAAGCAGGCATCTCCACGTGATCTGGGTTTGGCCAGTCATACAGCCCTGTGTGAGGTGCTGCAGTAGCTCCAGGAGCCACTTGGGTGAACGCAGCCACCAAGACGCCCAGGGTCTAGTCGTGTCAGCTCTAACGTCCAGTGTAGCTGCAGTGTCTGGCCCTGGGCACTGGTGTTGTGTTCTTCAGGGCCCACAATCTGAACAGAGTTTCTGGTCCTCCTGAAGAGCCTGCAAACTGGCCTTGCCCTTTAATAAATCTATACCTTTATAATCTTTAATAAACTGTTTGGCATGGATTTTATTGTTCGCAACTAAGAACCTTGCCTGATAGGCACCCCTCCTCAAGCTTGCTCCCTTCCATCCCCCGTTTTCAGTAGAAGGCAACAAGTTCTCTCCACTTGTCCATGCCTTGAATCCAACAGCCACTCTGGTCTCCCCCCTCCCCCTCCATCCCAGGGCCGGGGTCTTACGGATAATTCCACTTCCTGCACAGCTTGAGTCGGTCCCGTTTCTGTAGCCATTTCTGCTGGCCATTTCTGTGGCCAGCCTTCAAGCCCAGGCCACCAGCTTCCTCACCTGTAGGCTATTCGTTAAATTCCAACCTTCACCCTGGAGTGACCTTCCTGGAATCCAGACTAGTTCAGGTTGCCCCTCGCTGAGGCTCTCCAGGGCCCGTCTCCCTAGTTGATGAATTTTGCTGGGGGAGCCTTTCCTGTGTGGCCTCCCTGAGCTCTCCCAGCCCCTGCTGGCCCTGCCCCTCTCCGTCACTAAGCCATCTCTCTTGCCTTAGGAGGAGGTTCTCCTAAGAGAACCTGCCTTAGGGTTCTTCATGCCTTCTTATTCCTGTAGCTGTATCCGACCCTTTTCTCCCCCACGCCCACCCCTACTTTGCCTTCAGCTCTCAGCTCCTGGGGAAGTCATTTTTGACCTTTCCTCTCGGGGACAGCCCTCTCTTTCTTGGACCTTTACTGCCCCCTATTCTTCTGGAAGCTTGGCATGGTGCTTACCTATTCAGTCTTTGCCACCCCAGGCACGTTACTGAATCTATCTGGGCCTTAGTTTCTCTGTTTCTTTGTCTGCAAAATAAGGTTAAGGATGTTTCCTGCTCTAGGTTCAGCTCCTACTCTTCTCTGTTCTGTCTGTGGTCCTGGATGCTCATGTTTCAGGCTGTGTTTCTGTGTCCTCTGGCTTCAGTGGGAGGTGCCATCAGAGATCAGAGGAAGAGAGCAGCCAGGGACTTGCTTCCTGGCTCCTTCCCTTTCCTTGGCTTGGGCCATGGGTCTCACATAGGGGCAATTCTAGGGGTGGTAACAGCTTCTCAGTGGCTATCCTTTGGGGGCCTCTTAACTCTACCTATGCCTTAACTCTATCTATGGCACTGTAGTCACCTTGTTAATATGTCTCCTTGGAGCCATGGGCGAATTCTGTTTCTACAGCCCAGAGCTGTTGAGAGGATTAAATGAGCGCACTCATGATAATGCCCTTAGCACAGCACCTGGCTGGCCTCATTTTAACTCATTACTTTTCCCAAGCATTGCACCATCACCTTATTTCACAAGGGATGATTTTTTGGTCTGTTTCTGTCAACAGACTGGATCTGAAATGCAAAGACCTTTCTCAGCTGTATCCCCAGAGCTTAGCACAGAGCTCAGCACATTTGATAAGGATTTGATGAGTTAATGGTCCCATTTGCCTGTGTACAGTACTGTCCTGCTGCCAGGAGAAGAGGCAGGAGTACCCACAGGTTCCCTTGAGCAGTTGTTCAGGGTGTGGACTGCGAAAGTTGCCTGGCTTAGGAAACAAGGCTCAGGTCAGCCTGTGCTCTTCCCATCATGTTTGCTCCAACAGAGAGAGGTGTTTTTCTAATTTGTTCAAAGGGGCTGCATGAATTAGTGGTTCCTTGGGTTTCTACCTTTAAACCTAGTTTTTATTCAGTCACACAGGAGACTCCATGCTCCTGCCTCTGTCCTGCCTCCCAGCCCCCTGAGTACCTACATCCCTTTTCATTTGTTCCTCTCTGCCTTCCGGGAAGCCAGCAGTTCCCCAAGGAAGTCTCCTAGCTTAAGAGAGGCCTGCAGAGACCAGCCAGGACAGGGCTTCCAAGAAAGTTTCTGGTAAGCCTGAGCATGAGAGCCACTGATCCTCTAGATAGATGGGGGCAGACAACAGCAAGTGAGTGGTCAGGCCTGGGAGAAACCAGTCGTGGGCGGCTGCAGAAATAATGGCCCTGGCCTCCAAGTAGACTAATAGGCAATTAGCACCAGAGGGCCTCCATCCAGCCCCCAGCCCATTAAACACAGGATGACTTTAACCAAATCCTGCCTTAAAGAGCTCTATTTAGAGACAACTTAATATAAATTGTTCCATAAAGAGGGGAAAAAAGTCCCACTGATTCAGGCAAGAGAACAGTTCTTAGTGGGAGTTTCTAATAAGTGGGTTGGAGAAGCAGCCAGGCCGTTGAAAAGCTCTGCAGGTAGGGCAGTGGAGGCCATCAGCTTTCAGTTCAGCCTGTTCTGTTTCCCTCTGTGCCAGGGCCTCTGCGTGGCCCCTGGTCTCTTTCATATTTGGAACCAGAAAGGCTGCACTATGCACGGAGCAGCATCTCTGCCCGTGAAGAGGGAGTCAGACCTGCTCATCCCTCATCACCAGGAGCAGGCCGCCCAGGGTCCAGGCCTGGATGGAGCATGAGTGATAGACCCTGGTCACACCCCCGTGTCGTGGGTCCCTTTCCCTTTGCTCCCCCTCCCCAGGGAGGAGAGAGTACTGGTAATAAGGCCTCCCCTCTAGGCAGCACCCAAGCAGCTCACCTGTCAGGAATCACCAGGTGAGTTTTCCAAATGCTGATGTCCAGGCTGGACCTGGAGAATCTGCTCAGTGTGTCTAGTGTGGAGCCTTGGTGTGGGCACTGTAAACCTTCCCCGGATGCTTCCGTATGCAGACGGGCTTGAGACCCACTCATCCCTAAGGCCTGCCCTATACCCGCTCTCTGGCTAGCCACCCAGATGCAGGTATACCTTCCCAAACCCCAGAGCCGTGGTTTTCAGCGTGGGTTTTCTGGACCAGCAGCCTCAGCATTCCTTGGCGATGGGTTAGAAATTCATATTCTCAGGCCCGGCCCTAGAGCTCTGGAATCAGAAACTCTTGGCAGGGCCCAGCAATACATGGTTTAACAAGCCCTCCAGGGGATTCTGATGTGCTCTCAAACTCGAGAATCCCTGCCCTAGAACAATGATAAAACTATCCCTGCAGTTCAGTGCTCTTCAAACTTCACCGTGCACAGAACTCAGATTAAAAGGCGGATTCTGATGCAGCCACGGGAGGGCCAAGGTTCTGCATTTTGGATGAGGTCCCAGGTGCTGTCCCTGGTCCCCAGACCACACCGAGCAGCGAGGTCGTACGTATGTTGACCAAGAACTTGCTGTGTGGCAGGCACCGTACTATGCCCTGTGTTTATGTCATCTTATTTCATCTTCCCAGAAGCACTAAGAGGTAGACGTTATTATTTCTGAACAGCTTTATCGAGACATATTTCACATTCCATAGAATTCATCCGCTGGAAGCATCCAAAGACTTTTCATATATTCAGGAGTTGTGCCCCCATCACCACGGTCAATTTTAGAACATTCTCTTCCTTCTCAAAGGAGACTCTTACCCATCACTCGCCCTGCTGTATGCAATCTACCTTCTCTATAGATCTGCCCCTTCTGGACATCTCATTTCATTTTTTGAAATTCTTTTATTTAAATTCAATTACTTAACATATACTGTGTTACTAGTTTCAGAGGTAGAGGTCGGTGATTCATATAACACCAAGTGCTCATTACATCACGTGCCCTCCTTAGTGCCCGTCACCCAGTTACCATATCCCCTCACCCCTCTCCCCTCCAGCAACCCTCAGTTTGGTTCCTACGATTGAGATTATCTCGTGGTTTGTCTCCCTCTCTGATTTCATCTTGTCCTATTTTTCCCTCCCTTCCCCTATGATCCTCTGTTTTGTTTCTTAAATTCCACGTTTTGGTGAGATCATATGATAATTGTCTTTCTCTGATGGACTTATTTCACTCAGCATAATACCCTCTAGTTCCTTCCATGTCATGGTAAATGGTAAGATTTAATTTTTTTTGATGGGTGATAGATGTATTTCATGGTAGATAGGTAGATACAGAGATAGATATAAAGATATAGATTAGATATAGATACAACCCTATCTATCTATCTATCTATCTATCTGTCTGTCTGTCTATCCCCCACATCTTCTTTCTCCATTCATCTGTTGATGGACATCAGGGCTCTTTCCGTAGTTTGGCTATTGTGGACATTTGCTGCTATAAACATTGGGGTGCACGTGCCCCTTCGGATCACTATCTTTGTATCTTTAGGGTAAATACCCAGTACTGCAATTGCTGGGTCGTAAGGTAGCTCTATTTTCAACTTTTTGAGGAACCTCCGTGTGGTTTTCCAGAGTGGCTGCATCAGCTTGCATTCCCACCAACAGTGCAGGAGGCTTCCCCTTTCTCTGCATCCTCACCAACATCTTGGACATTTCATTTAAAAGGATTCATCCGTTATGTAGCCTTTTGTGACCGACTCCTTTCGGTCAGCATCATGGTTTCAAGGTTGATCCACGTTACAATGTATGTCAGCACTTCATGCCTTTCTCTGGCTGCAAATGCCTTTCCATTGTTGGATAGACCACATTTTGCAGATCTGTTGAACTGTTGGTGGACACTTAGGTTGTTTGCATTTGGGGTGGGGAGATCATGGTTTGTGCCACTATAGACACTGATACGCAACAGTTCCATTTTACAGATGAAGACACTGAGGTTGATAGCCACGCAACTTGGGCAAGGTCACTGATGGTTCAGGGGGTGCCCTCTGCCTCCTCACTACCTCTCAGAGGCCCGGGTGGTAGTTCTGCTCAAGGTGGGGAGGGCGTGTTTGTTTCTGGAGGAGTGGGGGGATTGGAGCCGGGGCTCCTGGATCTGAGTCTTGGCTTGAGTCCTTCCCTGGGGGACCTTGGGCAACTTGTTTAAGTCTGAGCCTTAGTCTCCCCAGAAGACAAATGATGAGTCTGCTAGGAAGCGTGAACGGAGGAGGGGATGAGGATGGGAAAAGCGTTCTTGGTGTGGGTTAGGTGTTTGCACTGCCGGCCGGGCTGGAGTTTCTAGATCAGGGGCCAGAGGGGGCTGTAATGCCCCTTACAGAAACCTGTCATGTAGGATCCAGGGAGAGAGAGAGACACACAGAGAGGCAGGCAGCGGGGGTGCCTGGTGGGGCGGGGCGGGGCGGGCTGCCTGATTCAGAGCAATGAAGCTTTTCACCGCCTCCCACAGCCATTTACCAGCCCTGGGGGTAATTGCCATCATTTCAAGGCTGGGTAATGCCAGGCAGATTAGGGAGGGAAAGGCTCCCTCGGGTTGAGCAGGAACATTAGGCACAGTTATAAATGTCAGCCACTGACGAGAGCTCAAGCTTGAGGGCACCGGCTCCTAGCTGCCGGCCTGTCCCACCCCTTCTCCCCATTTCAGAGCCAGGCTGGGCCAGGCCCCCGGAGCTGCTTGGGCTCCTGCACCCCCATACCTTACCCACCAACCCCTCTGCCCTTCAGGTCCCTGGAGCACAGGGTTCACCCGGTTCTATTGCTGCGTATGTGCCCTTGGGCAGGTGTGTGCCTTAACCTCTCTGAGCCTCGTCTACAAAATGGGCGCAACAGCAACACGGGCTCAACCGCGTGTCTGTGAGCATTTGTCACAGCCAGGCCCAATTTTATCCCCCAACAACACTATGGGGGCGACACTTCTGTTATCTCCGTGTATCGGAAGAGGACAGAGAGATGAGGCCCCAGCGTGGGCCTCAGTTTCCCCATCTGCAGAATGTGGATTTGGGGCAAGAAAAGGAGACCTCTGCCCGCGCTGTCAGGCCCCATGGTCTCTGACTGTCGTGCAGATGGAGGCAGAAGCCCTGGGCATCAAGCTGGGCATCAGAAGGGATTGGGAGCAAGGTCGAAGGAAGGCTTTTTCCAAAGTGAACTGACACCCTGAGGCCCGTCCTGCATGACACCCGGGGATGGAGGAAGCCAGGTGTCTGGGCTCCCGGCTAGCACGCCATCCTAGGTGATGGGGAGAAAAAGCGGAGGGAAGGCCCATGACAACCAGGGAAGCTCTCCAGAGTGTGCGGACGTGGGGGACTGTGCTCACTGGGCTGCCGCTCGCTGTTGCAGGTCATACCGGCCGTGCGCTGCTCAGAGCGGGTGTCAGGCCTGTTTGTAGGCACGGTGGTTCCAGCACAGCTGAGGCCAGGCCCAGAGGGTCACGTTTGGAAAGACGGAGGAGAGACAGATGGAGAGGAAGAGGGAGATGGAGACAGGGACGGATGGGCCAGTGGTGTTTTCCTCCCACCAGAAAAGCCTGTGGGGTCCCTTCTTCAGGGCTTCTGCCCCAATCAGGGAGGTGAAGTCGGCCCACCTAGGGCTGGAGGCCCATGATTCCTGGGAACATGGAGGGGGCCCTACATGTGGGTGTGAGGAAGGGGTTGGGGGACCCCAGGGAGGAAACCAGACACGGGTCACCCACCCTTCCTTCTCCCAACACTGTATTATATTTCAAACATATAAAAACCTGGAAGAATTTCAGAGAACAGCCATATTCCCACCAGCTATCATCACTGAAGCTCTACTGCCCTTGTTTTATTATACATCTGTGCGTCTTACCACCCCTCCAGCCGTCCATCTTATTTTTTGATATATTTCAAAGGAAGTTGCAGATGTCAGGATACTTTACCCCCCACCCACCCCTGAAACTTTCTATGCCTGTCATTACCTGGAGGTCAGTATTTGCTAATGGGTTTTTTGTATATTTTTAAAGATTTTATTTATTTATTATAGAGAGTGCGCAAGAGAGCATGAGCGGGGGGAGGGCCAGAGGGCAAAGCAGACTCTCCACTGAGAAGACGCAGGGCTTGATCCCAGGACCCCAATCCCAGGACCCCAGGATCACAACCTGAGCTGAAGGCAGACCCTCAACCGCTCAACCAACCGAGCCACCCAGTCACCCCAACAGTTCTTTTGTAAAGGTGATGTTTACATACAGCGAAATGGACAAAGTTAAAATTTACCCTGAAAGGGTCGCAATCGGTGAGACTTGACAAATACACACACTCATGTAGCTCGACCTCCTTCAAGACATAGGGCATTACCATTGCCCAGAAAGTTGGCCTGCCCTCCTTTCCTCTTCCCTCCCACTCAGAAACCAGCCCCTGCTCCCATCTTCCCCACCATTGCTTGGTGTTGCCTGTTCTAGAATTTCATGTCCGTGGACTCATGCAGCAGTTATTGCAAGCCACTGTGCAATATCCTCCATTTGCTAACCCAGTCATCTGTTGTTCCTTTGAGATGTTCTCAGTTTGGGGCGAGTCTGAGTAAAACTACCATGAACATTTGCGCACAAGTCTTCATGTGGACATATGTTTGCATTTCTCTCGAGGAAATATGAGTAGAATTACTGATCTTCTGTCTTTCAAACAATCAAATTTTAAAAAACAGAGTGTGGATAACTGAATTGCAGAAACTGCACTGGATCACCATTCCCTTGTCAAAGCAGCTGCCCTTAGTTTCCTCTGTAAACTGGTACAATGACAGCAGTTGCCAGATGGATGTTGGGCAGTCCTACGACCCCAAAAGAAGAGATGTAAATTGCTCAGCCCGGGATTTGACCCCACAATGCATGATGGCTCACATGAGTCTCTTCCCCTCACCTATTTATTTGTCTTTTTTCTTTGTTTCCTTGTTTCTTTCTTTCTCTTTCTTTCTTTCTTTCTTTCTTTCTTTCTTTCTTTCTTTCAAGAGAGGGAGAGCACGTGTGGGGGGAGGGGGATGATCAGGGTGGGGGAGAGGCAGAGGAAGAGAAAGAATCCTAAGCAGGCTCCACGCCCAGCATGGAGCCAGACGAGGGGCTCAATCTCACAACGCTGAGATCATGACCTGAGCCAAAACCAAGAGCGGGACACTTAACCCACTGAGCCACCCAGGCACCCCACTCTCCCCACTTGTTTAATTCCATTTGTCTTTCAAGATCCAGCGTCTTCTCACTGAAGCCTTTCCAGAAAGTCCGTATAAACTGCAGTTTCTGGGTGTTTTACTTCATCCCTTCTCGTGGGCGGTACCGTCCGTCACGTGGATGGATGGACCTCATTCTGTTGGTCCATGCATCTACCAAGCACATCGGGCTCGTTCCCGCCTTCTGGCTCTGGTGGTCAGCGCCGCTGTGAAGATCTGTGTACATGCTTCTCTCTGAACACCTGGTCTGAATTCTGGGTGTCTCCCTAGGAGTGGAATTGCTGGTCATGCGGTAATTTGGTGTCTAACTTCTTGAGCCGCTGCCAAACTGGGAGCTGTTGTTGGGTGCTCCTGTGTTGTAGCCGAAGACACAGATGATGGAATAGAGAACGGTTTTGCAATGCCCGAGGCATCTTGCTGAATGGGACACTGTAAAACAGCGTCACCGAACTTTCACAATCATCTCTGTGCCTTGCCAAGTCCTTCCCATGCCGGGCATCTTGGCAGAGCCAGCTGGGGACGCCAAGCCTCCTTCCCCTTCCACCCCTGAGACCCGGGGCACAACTTCCTTCCAACAGGGCCATCCTCTGGCCCTGCAGGGGTCCTCGCCAGAGATGGGGTGAGGCTGGAGGTACCCCTGCCCCACACACAGCCAGGCCAGGCTGTTTGGAGGCGGGCAAGGGGCACTACTGGGCCCTCCCCTCACAGGTCCACTCCCATCCCACCTCCCTTCCACTGGGAATGCAGCTGAAGGCTCACAGACCGGACCGCGCTCAGCAAGCAGAACTGGGGGAGAGAAGGCCAGGGATGCCTCAGGTTGGGAGCCTGCAAGTTCGGTCATTCACTCAAGCAACAGGGTGTGTTTACTGCGTGCAAGTGTCCCGCATGTCAGAGAGACAGTATTGGGCAAAACAGGCTCAGTCCCTGCGTCATCTTCAGGGCCCAGTGAGAAATGAACCCGCAGGGCCCCTTGCTCAAGATGGGGGCAGCAGAGGCCCTTCTGACTGTATGCAGGTCACGGGCCCTGGAGGTGGGCGCTGGTCCCTGCCCCCAGTGCGTCCCTTCTGGAGCCCCAGCGATACCCAGTGCGTGTGGAGCAGGGGTGTGAGGCCTGCCCGTGGAAATGGCAGCAAGAATGTGGGGCAAGAAGAGACTAGAAGAATAGGTCCCATTCCCCTGAGAGAGGGAGAGAGGGTGGTGGACAGAGGGGGGCCCGAAACCTGCCCCAAGGGGCTGTGCAGGGCCGTGACTTTTTGTGGGAGGCTCATGGGAGGGGGTGTGAATGGGGCCCAGTGTGATTCTCGGCCCCTGAATGGATCTATGCTGCAAAGAAACCAGCAAGACTGGTCGGGCCTGCCAGTAACAGGAGGAGCAGATGACACGGGTCCCCGGGGCTCCAACAGCGGCCCCACGATTTGCTTCACACGCTTCAAAACAGCTTCTAGAACAGACACTCGGACCTGTCCACAGCTTCCAGGTGCACAAAGATGGATTCCTTGGGACCACGCCATTCTGTCTCTGGTTTGGATTTCTTTTTTAAAAACGGTGGTAAAGTGCACCCGATGTGAAATGTACCATTTTGACTATCATAGGGTGAAGCATTCATAGGCACTCAGCACAGCTCTGCTTAGTTCCCCAACGTCCTCACCACCACAAAAGCAAACTCTGTCCCCATTAGCAGCCTCCCCATTCCCGTCCTGCAGCCCCTGTCCCCATGGCGCTGCCCATTTCAGATACTTTGCACACATGGTTTCCTTCCGTATCTGGCTAGGTTTCCAGTGACCCCAGCTTCCACAGGTTGAGCGACTGTACTACCAACGTGCACTGAGCATTTCCACCCCCACTGTCACGTTTCATCCTCGTGATGGGCACATGTCACAAGGGGAGAGGGCCGGGCGTCAGAAAAGCATCAGGGAGAGCCAGGTCTGCCCCCTCTGAAGTCTGCCCCGAGGACCCCATCCCCCTCTTCAGAACTCAAGGGGGTTCTGGGATTAACGTGGGAAGTCACGCCAACTTCGTCTTCAAAATGGGGCCAAGTATCCTCCCCCTGGTGCTTCTCAGGTCCCCGCGGGGCCCAAGGCTCTGAGAGACATGAGGATGCTTTGTGAGCCGAGGGACGTCCTGTCTTCATGGGCGTCATCATCACAGAATAGCAGGGTCTGCATCCCAGCTCAGATCAAGGCCATGTCCACACGCAGTGGACAGATGAAGCCATTAATCCCACAGGGATGAGAGCCCACGTGGAACACTCCCAGCGAGATGCAGTCCAGGTACCGCCGTCCGTTGTGCCATGAAGGCTTGTCTCAGGACATGAGCCCGAGACCGACTCAGGATCTGGCTCTTGGAGAGGAGGTAGGGAATGGGGTGAGGACAGGGCTCCATCACCCTGGGCCGGGACCTCCCATGCACAGACACCTTGGATTCTATACAAGCTGCGTACAGATCTATTCAACAATGAACTATTTTAAAAAGAAAGACCACACAGAAATCCATACAGGAATGTTCATAGCAGCATTATTCACAATAAAAGAGCCAAAATTTTGGTGGAAAGAACCCAAATGTCCATCAGCGTGTGAATGGATAAACACAATGTGGTCTAGCCATACAATGGAACATCCTTAGAAAGGAAGGAAAGGAAGTTCTGCCACATGCTACTCGGTGGATGAAACCTGAATTCGTTATGCCCAGTGAAAGAAATCAGCCATAGAAACCCACGTACTATATGATTCCATTCATATGAAACGTGCAGAATAGGCAAATCCATAGAGACAGAGAGTCAATTAGCTGTTCCCAGAGCGAGGGAGGGGGGCCGATAGCTACTGTGAGCAGGGTTTCTTTTTGGGGTGGTCAAAATGTTACAAAACTGGTGATGGTCACACAACTCTTGGATATCCTACAAATTATCAAATCGTAGCGTTAGGTGGGTGAATTGTACGGTGTGCAAATTATACCCTGATACCGCTGTTGAGGAAATAAATCGAAGGCTTGCTAATGACTCCACTTCCTCACCCACTTTATCCCTGACAGTGGGGTGCTTCACAGCCATCCCTTTTTTCTCTCTCAACCGCCCCCCGCTTTGCGTATTTGCTCTACAAAGACCTTCTTAGATGCCGGATCCATGGTTGAGAGACTTCCCCGCGAAGCACTGCGCCCTCGCAAGGGTGCGGCGCCCGGGCCACACACCACCCACCACATGTGGCACTTGGTGACCTCCCACAGGCCTAGGGGGCAGTGTCCCAACAGCCCTGCCCAGTGGCCTGGCTGGTTCAGAGAAAGGGCTTTCACCCTGAGGTTTGCGTCCCCAGCAATACAAGCAATACAGGCAATACAAGAACCACGTGGGGCTCAAAGGGTCTACCACCCCCATTTCACAGGTGGATAAGGCCAAGTTGGGGGGCCCATAGCCACTCTGTAGGGTGGTAGCTGAGCTGGGCAAGGGGGGCCTCTTGATCCCGGAAGCAGACATCCTCGGGGGGCTCCAGACCGCCTCCTCACCCCCGCATCTCTACTCCGGCTCTGAGCAGGACTGAATTCAAGAGTTAACTATCAACCCCTCTCCGGGGAGCTCATAGTGGGGGGCTGACTCCCCCCACTCCACTGCCACTCTCCTCCACTGCCTCCACTCGCTTCAAGAACCACCTCTCTTTAGGGCCATTTGCATTTTCATAGGGAACCCAAAAGGGTTCTCTAAGCGTAGAGTTTTAGAATCTGACTAGCAGGGTGTCTAGCACATTCTGGGTGTGGGAAGCACAGAACCAGTTGCCTAAACACACTTCTCCCCAGCGAACACTCTTGTTTGCTCAGGAAGGTGGGGAGAATGTACCCAGTCCTCTGTTGGTCTGCCTCAGACACTAAACTCACTGCCCCCAAACTACCCTCCCCAAGGGATCTTTGGTGCCCAGAGCGCACAGCAGCTGGAGGAAAGGAACGTTGCCTGCTCCTCGGGGACCTTGGCCAAGTGCCTCGTGGTGTCCTGGACACGGGGGCAGTTTCTAGCCCAAAGCAGTGGTGGCTGATGGAGGGGTGGCCGATGGAGGCGCGGCCAGCACGGGTGTCTAAGCAACAGCAGGGTGAGGAGGGCAGCGGCTAAGTTGCGACCTGGTTCCCCTCGGGGGGACTCAATGACACGCAGCGTGGGAGGGTCTCAGGAGCCGGGTGCCTCGTTGTTGGAGGACAGAGTTAGGAACGTGCAAAAGGAGAAACCCCGATGAACCCTGAGATGCTGGCTTGTGAGGGGTAGCACAACAAGGCACCCCAAATCCGCCACTTCCGCAGAAGGATTATTTGGAGCTGACGGCAATGGAGAAGAAGCAGAAACCAAAAAACTCTGTGCCGTCCCCCTCCTTGCTGAAAAGCAGAACACAAATTTGTTAAGGTGCCCCTCTCCCCTCTCTACAGGGAAGGACAGAAGGTCATCACCAGAGGCAACCCCAGACCCTTCTCAGTCCAGGGAAGGCACCAGAGGAATCCACATAATGAGCCTCATGAACAAGGCCTTATCTTCTCTCTGTTCCTCCATACATTTACCCTCCCACAATTCGCTGCCCTAGAAGTTCAAAGTCCTTTTCCTCTGTCTTGTCACTTCTCTGAAAATTTATTGTCCTTTTGTTAACATGCCACACGAGCCCGAGTTCCACCCTTTTTGTTACTCATCTCTAGATGCTCTGTGGGATTGCTGGATGCACCTGCTGATAAACTCCTGTTTGGGGGCACCCGGGTGACTCGGTGGTTAAGCGTCTGCCTTTGGCTCAGGTCATGGTCCCACGGTCCCGGGGTCCTGGGATCGAGCCCTGCATGGGGCTCCCTGCTCAGCGGAAACCTGCTTCTCCCTCTCCCACTCCCCCTGCTTGTGCTCCCTCTCTCACTGTCTCTCTCTCTGTCAAATAAATACAATCTTAAAAAATAATAATAATAAACTCCTTTTGTTTTGTGTTGTGTTTTTGTTCATCTGTCTTTTGCCAGTCTAATTTACAGGGCCCTGGAAAACCTGGGAAAGTAGAGGGGGAAAAAAGCATTAAATTTTTCCTCCCCTACACTTGCAAATGAAGGCTTCCATGTAAACTCGTGGTTTTCAATAGACGTCAGTAGATATGTGAATAACGGATTAACTATACACATATTATTAATAAAGAAGCAACAGACTCGAAACGGAGCCACCGTGCTAAGCCCCACATCAGAGAAACATGACTTAATATCTAACTTGAATGTAGTTTCCGCCTAGACCACGGACGAAACCTTAAACCAGTCAATCTGGAATGACTTCTTATTTTTGTGGGTCTATTATCTGGGCTTTCTAAGCTGCTGATAATTGTTCTAAGCCACCAACGTTGAGGTCATTTGTGACACAGCAGGAGATCATCATGAGACTGAGTATGTCACTCTTCCCACGTCCTCGTGGCCTCACGTGGACTTCCTGAGAGCACCTCCCAAGTCAGCTGCCTGCACCCAAGCCCTCCCCTCCCCTCCCCTCCGCCTTCGGAGGAAGCTCCAGCCAAAACAGGTTGGTCAGTGAGACCTTGGGGACGACCTGATGTCCCTCAACAGAGGCCTGGCAACATGGCTGCACCGTCACTCCCCCGAGTCCAGCGGAGCCGCGCACACGGAGAACTACGACCACCTCCACCGGCTCGGAGCAATCTCCCACACCGAATGTCAGAAGGAAGAAAGCTACAGGAGGCTACATCTTGTGCGAAGCTCTTTCTAAGACGCACGTAAGCACACAGAGTGACGTGAGGTAATGTTTGCGGACATACAGGCACGTAACATAGAAGCTCAAAAGCATTCAGGAGAATGAGAATCACCAAAAGCCCAGCGGTGGTCACGTCCAGGTTCAGAGGGACGAGGGCCGGGGCTGGGAGGGGCACTGAAGGGCCACCGCTGGGTTTAATTTCTTTACGAAAAATTGACACAAAGGGGCACCTGGGTGGCTCAGTTGGTTAAGCATCTGCCTTCGGCTCAAGTCATGATCCTGGGGTCCTGGGATCGAGCCGGGAGCCTGCTTCTCCCTCTCCTCCCCACCTATGTTCTCTCTCTTTAGCTCTGTCTCTCTCTCTCAAATAAATAAATAAAATCTTAAAAAAGAAAAATCGAAGCAAATATGGAGACGATAAAACTCGTCGGTGAGTGGGTGGGTGTCCGTCCCGTTGTTTTCCGCTCTGAGCCGTGTGTTTGTTCTATGTAAAGATAAAAATAAATAATGGCTGTAACACACGGAGGGGCCTGGGGCATTCTGATGCCACTTGAGGCCCTGGTTCTGGGGCCTTCCAGAGGGAGGCCTAACCTCATCCGTGCCCTCCTGTTCAGAACCACAAGACCTCTCGTATCTGGAAATGTGCTGTTGGGCTTCAGCCACAGTGAGTGGCTAAGCCCCTGGCCCAGTGCAGAGAAGCACCCAGGAGGGGCCTGGCGCATTTGAGCCACTTTGCCCAGAAATGCTCCCCAGGCCTGTGACCAACACACAGGAAGGGAGGCAAGAGGCTTCCAAGCACACAGGCGATTACTCTGCCCGGAGTCTACTGCCTCCCACTCAACATTTGCTATTTCTGCAGCCCTCCAAAGCCATTCGTTACGATAGCTCCCCTAAGTAGGTCACAGTGATTATCCCCCTTTTAGGGGAAATAACAATAATAATAACAATAATTGCGTGCCATAGGTTGGTATTTAGTGTTCTTCTGTTCTCCGAACTGCTTGGACACTTGACAGACCCACGTTGGAATGAAGCTGTACAGAGAAGCTGGGGGTTGGCGTTCCACTTACTAATTTTCTAGAAGGATTGGAGGTTCAAAGAGGATAAGCAAATCCCCCATCCTGCCCCAAGGTCACACTGGACTTCTGGGGGTGATGCGGGGAGGGCATCCAGTGCACTTCAGAGATGGAGGCCTCCCTTACCCCCCACTCTCATCGTCCATTCAACAGAGTATGAGCTGGGCTTCCAGTAAGGGGCGAGTTCCACTCAACTGTTGCGTGGGCCAGTATTGGTCCTCTCTGCCCAGGTTCTGGCATCGGCACCATGATCGACTCCCCTCCCAGCATACCATCTCCCCTGTCCCTCCATATGGTTCTGGGGAGGCTGCCAAGCACAGCTCACCTGCTGCAGGGCTGAGCAGCCCCTCAAAATGGAAACGTAAGACACATTTTCCAAAAAGCACATTAGAAGTTGTAAACCCAGGCTGCAATTAGCGACAGAAAAAAATCTGAGTGTCACAGTGGACCACAAGATAAACTCAAGTCAGCCAGATAATGCTGCCCTTAAGAAAAACAAGTAGGCAGAGCTCCAGTTGGTAACATAATGTTTAGGGACAAACAAAGCTATTCTTATATATTCCCCACAGCTGTAGGAGAGGGGGCGCTCATCATGAAGAACAATGAAAATGCCTGAGCTCTTGAAGGACGATCTAGAGGAATTAAGAGGTCGAAGGCTTGTGAGGAGGAGCAGAGGAAACCAGAGGCTCTACACACCCTGGATCTGCACAGCCAGAGAGTGAGCACCTCCTTGTCCCCCCAGGTCTGTCCCTGACCCCCCTCACCTGCAGCATGTTCGCCTGAAATTAGAATCAAACCTGTGCACATGAAATCATCCTGATGTACACTTCCAATATCTTACAATTTTATTTGTCAGGTACAGCTCTATAAAGCTGGGGAGAATACCAGATTCAGACCCCCAGATGTCTGCCCACCAGCTTGTCTTAGCTACCACTACCGACTTCTTGTGGAGGGGATGGGAAGATGGAGATGCAGAAAAACACAAGCTTGGCTACAGGTCCCATGGCTGGCCAGGGGACTCCAGGGCACTCGAACCCAGGTGGCCTGATGCTGGAACCCTTGTCCCTCACCACTGTTCCACCCTGCCCTTCCAGCTTCCCCTCTGCACCTTGCCTACACTCTCCCAGGAGCCTGACTTTGGGTCCTGAACCTGTGGACTCTGGATCTTAAAGCCGATGTGGTCCCTCTCCTCACACCCCCACGTGGTCTCTCTGCTCGAACCCCTGTCCTGTCCCTGCAACCTGCCCCACTGCAAGAGGAAAGGGTCCAGTTGAAAGCAGAGTCCTTCCTTCCCTGCACCAAGCCCTCCCAGAGCTCCTACCTCCCTCGGGATCGCCAGGGTCCTCACACTGGCCACATAGGCCGAGATGCCCTGGCCACTGTTTTCCTTCTGGCCCGGTTGCACACCTGTTCTGCCTGCTCACATTGCTCTGGCCTGAGAGCTCACAGTCCTGCCTCAGGGCTTTCGCATCAGCTGTTCCCTACTCTGCTGTGCTTTTCCAGAAGACAGAGCTTGTCCCTCACCTCCCATGGGAACGGAGAGGCAGCCAGCGTGGGGACTGCCATCACGAGCCCTTCGATGTGGCCTTGCCCTGTTCTCATCCTCTGTGCACAGTCAAGGCATCCCCCCAAGGGTCTGCAGCCCCTGGAAGAGCAGCCAGAATAAGCTCCTCACGGGAGACCCTGAACACCAGAGCACCCAGAGCGGGGTACACCTTTCTCATGACATCAGGCCAGAGAAGCTTCCGGGGCCTCTCGCCCCCAGGTTTTTCTTGCCTCCCCAGTCTCCCGACTCACCCTTGGGTTTCCCCACCTTCCCCAGGACCCGGAGTTGCTAAGCTTCCGGCCCCAACCTGCCATCCTTTAGGAGACTCACAATTTCCACAGTGTCCGCAAGCCCGATGCACCTGGATCGCGGGGCCTCCCAGCTCGGCTGAGACGTGTACTTCATGCTCAAGGGGTCCGTCTCGCAGTCGGATTTAACCACAGACACTCCCCAGGCGGGTGTCAATGAGAGACTAGGCGCACATGTGCACGCATAACCTATGCACTGTGAGCGCGCGCGCGCGCGTGTGTGTGTGTGTGTGAGGTCCAGATGGACCTGAGGCCCAGTGTTTACACAGGAACCTCCGCTCCATGACAGGGCACATGTGTATGTACTAAGCGGGGTCAAGAGGCTGCAGGGGCCCATCCCAGGTAGACACCGCCCTGGGCGGCGCAGGGGTGGGAGCGGGTAGGGGCCTGATCCGGCGTCTGAGCTCCAAATCCTCGGTCTGGAGGGCAGAAGGAAGTTCTCAGCAGCCAGTGGAAGGTGCTCATACGTGAGCATAGGAGGCTAGAACTCCCGAGGGCCGAGGCCGGTTGGACAAGGCCAGAAGCTGCGAGATGGGGGGTGGGGGCCTGGCAGGTGCACCGGCGGGCGGGGGGTGACCCATGGCCATGGGCGGCGTTCATAACTTTTGGAGCCCGGTGAAGATCCGCAGGGGAGAAGGAAGGTGGCAAGCGAATGTGGAGGAATGGCAGAGAGCTGCCTCCGTACCGGGCGGTGAGTGAGGGCCACAGCCCACCAGTGCCAGAGGCTGTCGTTACCCCACACGGTGCCCGTATGTGAAGTAGAAAAGTCATGCCCTGAAGGTGGATACTGTCCCAAAGGTGCGGGGCCTGGAGGACTGTGTGAACTTGACTTCCACCGCCCCTGCTACCTTGGAAGGACGCCACTGGGCAGGGAACGACCCGCACAGATGGACGTGACCACCCTGGGGGTGGCCAGGGTCGTGGAGACACACGGACCAAGATCAGCTCTGGTGTGGATGTGGGAGTTGGGGGGACCTGGGGGCAACTCGGAGAGGCCTGGAGACGTGCAGCCCGGTTCATCCCTGTGGTCACTCGTGCCCGGCAGGGCTACAGACTGACCCCACCCCCACACCTTGGGCTGAGGGCCACGCTCACTCAGGTGGGGCCCGAACATCTCGGGGGCCTCAGGTCTGCACCCTGAGCTGGGAAGGCGGTGTCTCCACACAGCGGAACGTTAGCCAGCCGTGAAAAGGATGAACCTTGAAGACCTTCTGCTAAGTGAGAGGCAGGAACAAAGTCATAAAAGACCAAATATCGTGTGACTGTTGCCGCAAGATGTTCCTAACAGGGAAATCCGACGACCTAGACAGAGGTGCTGGTCACCCAACATGGCGAAGGCGTGAAATGTCACCGAGTTGTGCGCTTTCCAATGGCTGATTTCACGTCGTGTGAATTTTATCTCAGTTTAAAAAACTGATCAAGAAAGCAAATGACCAGTGACCCCAGCCCTCTGCAGAGCTAGTCACAGACTGGAGCAGGGGCGGCGTTCCAACCAGCCAGCGCTACAGGAGCGGCGACCCAGCGGATCTGTCCCTGATGGCTAGTGGGACGCCCTGGGCCTCTGGTTTCAGGTTTGGGCTATGAAACTCTAAGTAGGACTGTATTCCAGTGTTTACTCCCTGCTGAGCATCAGCCCTGGGTCAGGCCGTGGGGTCCGTCGAGGCAGCCTCCTGGAGGGGCTCTGGGCAGGAGGAAGGACTCAGGGGCCTCAGGATTCTGCAGATTGAACCAGCAAGCGAGGTGGAGTGGACGCATGACGAGCCGTGTTCCAGTCGGGCCGGGGATTCAGGCTCGGCTATTTCACCTGCTGGCTGAGTGGACGGACCTTCCAAGGTTCCAGAACCTCCGCTTCCCCAGCGGCCAAAGGGAGCCAAGGCTCCCCACCCAGCAGAGAGTGAAACGAGAAAACCATGAAGAACCCCGGCCTGGAGAGGCAGGCCTCGGACGGCAGGTATCTAGCTGTTCTGCCTGCCTCTGATTGTTTATCAGAAGCAGCCAGAAAAGGGGCTTCGGTGCCCGGAATAGCAACGGGCCCTCCAAACAGGGGTTTTAAAAATATGCCCAGGAAAAGTCAACTTCCTTGTGTCCACACTCAACCTCAGGTGTATTCATGGGGAAACATCAGAAGCCTGGGCCAGGGGGGCCTGGAGGATGTTTGCAGCTGGCAGGGCTGGTGCCCGCCCCAGAGCCCTGGTCTCCCGCCCACTCCACGCTAAGTGGCTGCTGAGCGCCTCTCTGCACGCTCCCGCTCCCTCGCCCACCCCCCGCCCCCAGCAGCACGCAGATTTCCTTCTTCTCTCTGCACTCTGAGTGCAATTTGGCAGCTGCTGCCTTTCAATTAACACTGCAGATTCAAAATAAGGGTTTAGGGGAAAGAGGCGGGCGGAGAGAGAAGAAAAACAAGCCGCACATTGACAGCCCGGCGAAGCCACCTGCTTCACGGGGGCAGTGAAATGAAAGGACCCCAAGGTCAGGGGTGGGGTGGGGGCACATCGCTCCGTCCCCACCTCACCCCCTGTGCCCGTCCGTGCGCTGCCGCCCAGCCCTGCCCCAGGGGGCTGGCCTGCCCAGACCCCCCTGCACTCTGGCCGCCCGTGGGGTCTGAGCCGGGGAAGGAATGAGTGCGGGATGCTTTGGGGTGCTTATCCACCCTCTCTCTGCCAGGCTGAGGGCCGGTGGGGGCTGTGTTCTCCGCTGAAGACAGCTGCTCTTCCCGGTGCTGGTACCTGCTCCTTCTTCTTGCCCTTCAGGGCTAGGGGTGGTGGCAGCCCCCACTTTCACTGGCCCTAGGGCACACTGGTTTCCTCTGGTGGTGCTTACTGGTGCAGCCCAATTAGACTCTCCACGGTCACCCGTTGCAGGTGTGAGCTCCCTGTTTCTGGCCAGGACCCCGGCTGCTGGCCCCATGAGTGCCAGGGTGGGTAAGGGTTAGCTCCCCAAGGAGAGTGGCTACGTCTGGTCCCCGTTGCCAGCGTCTACCGGGCTGTGTCTGGCCAGCCCCTCACCACGCAGGCTTTCAGGATGGTGACCAATGAGCAGTGACTGTAGCCCATCCAACAACACGGGCCAGGGCTGAAGTCGGTCCACATAACACGTTATATATTTGGACTTAATTTGCCTGACCACCTGAGAAATGGGCACCGTCATTCCCATTTTCTAGATGAAGAGACTGAGGGTCTGAGAGGCTGTAGAACTGGCCCAAGGTCTGGAAGGTAGGCAGTGTCAGAGCTGGGCTCGGAGCCACATCTCCATCTCCTCACCCCAAACCCCTCTGGTTGTCCTTCCGGCTGCCCCTGAGGAAGCCCAGAGTCGGGACAATGAGGCAGAGGAGTTGGTGCTGGCATCGTGCAGGCTCTGTCCCGCGAGTCCGCGACAGCATGGCGACTGTGGGCCTCGGTTCCCCAGCCAGAAAACAGGGTGAGTAGCGCCCCTCAGGGGTTATTATGAGGTCAAAACAGAGGCAGCTGGTGCAGAGTGAGGGTCGGGGACCCAGTGAGGGTTCAGTGAAGGATTGTTTCCATCCCCCTCCCCCACCTCCCTCTGGCCCCCTGCTTGTTTTGAGGATCCAAGACATTGTGGATGGGGAAAGGACTCCCAGACTCAGCTGGCAGCATCCGGGAAATGGGAAGCATTTTAACAACTTGTGTCCAAGTCCCGACTCCAAGACGGCAGGAGATTAAGGCCCAACACTGGAAGGCCTTGGGGTGCGGCCGCATGACCCCTCTTACCCGCATGGCGAGGACAGCAGAGGCAGCAGCAGGGAGAGCGTTCTTCTGTTCTGGACATTTCTCCAGAACACGCAGGGAGGGGCGAATTAGGAACCAGTAGACTGTGTGATGTGTGATGCGGGGGAGGAGGAAGACCAGTCTCCCGCAGAGGGGCCCCCAAGAAGCACTACTGGGCTCCCGCAGACTCGTGATGTTTCCATCTGGCCCTCCCCATGACCTAGCTTCAGTTCTCGATGAGAGATGGTCCACACAGTACAAACTGCTTTAAACCAGAGTCAGTTCTGACAAGTCATCCAGGAGCAAGATGAGCTTGGTAAGCCATCCCCACGTGGGTCTGTTATTTGGGGGGGGGGGCAAATGCGTGCGGCGGGCTGAGCCTACTTCCCCGTGACTTTGGGCAAGCCTGTCCCCTCTCTGGGCTGCTTCCTATCCTGTCCAGGGGAGCGATTCGATGAAGACTGGATGGGTTTCGTCCCCCCACTGCCACTCACCCCTGAACTATCTCTTCAAACAGAACATACGCAGATGCTCATAAGGGCGGGGAAGGCAGAGGAGCCTGCTGGAGGCAGAGCAGAGGTGTGTGGGGCCACGGCCGGCTCTCTGGGGCACCTGGGGCTCCCTGGGGTGTAGCCGATCCCAGCAGAGGGGCATTTCCTGAGTTCCTCCCCGGCCTGGTGCAGTCCGCAGGCACCTGCCTGTCCCAGTGATGTAACTCCAGACGGTGTCATGGGGGGTTTATGCCCAGCCGGCTCAAAGCCAACCCCACCCCACGTTTGTCTGGCGACCTTTGGCGTCCTTAGGGACACGCCGTGCTGAGGATTACGGGGCTCATCTGCTGTTGCCAAACACATCTTGGGGAAAAGGAGACAAAAAGCAAAACAAACAGAGCTGCACTCACTCCCTGCTGCTCTGATGTAGAAGCCTTTCCTGAAATAGCCGGCTCACAGGTTCCGATGGAAAATCCCCAAGGTGTGAGGGGGACACACTTACCGGTCTCCCAGGGAGAAAATGCCCTCTCTGCCTCCCACCCCCACCCCAGATTTCTGTGGGCACATGAGGAAATAACCCACTTGGCAGTGGGTGGCCTGCTCCTCTGGGAATTGGGAGGGACTCATGTACAGAGGAAAGTGCGAGGGAGTTAGCCAACCCAGAGACACCGTCATGAAAATAGCCTGAAGGCCAGTGGACATCAGCTCCACCCCTTACTTCCTGCCGGACTTTGGTCACTAGCACTTCAACTTGCCAAGACTCAATTTCTTCATCTGTAAAATGGACACATGATCCGACTCACAGAGTCCCAATGAGGATTGAACAGCTGATATCTCTGACTCTCCAAGCATGGGGTCTGACACATGGAGGAATGCCTGAACATCTCCTTTCTCCCTCCTGTAGGTGCTATCACAAGCAAGGGGATCAGTGAGCCTCGGTTTCCTCCTCTGTAATTAGAGATGCAAGCTCTGTGGCCACCAAGACCCCCCAAAACTAACACGACCTCACTGTAAGATAGATCATCAGAGTTTCTGGGGCCAAGTAGTTCTCAGTCGCTAAGGCAGCATCGAGCACATTAGAGCTTAGAAGGGGCTTTAGAAGGTGCGGAATGGCCAAGGCCACGTCCACGGTCAGAACTGGAGCGAGAACCAGGTCTCCTGCTCGCTGGGTCCTTCTCTTGTGTCGCCTTGAATCCAGATCTCCTAGCTCCTCTTTTGCACATATCCGTCATGTTCTGGAGAAATGTCCAGAACAGAACAAGCACCTCCAGCAACCCTTCAGCTGCCCCTGCTGTCCTCGCCATGCCAGTTAAAGGGATGACCCAGCCACACCCGTGTTCATCCACACATCCGGCAACGATTAGTGACACAAAGATACACTGCATTGGTGGACAAGCGGAGCTGCTCAGAGACGCAAACACGCGAGACCCCGTGTGAGGGGCGGTAGATGAGGTGGTCTGCCCCCTGCCTGTGGCACTCGAGCCTTCCAAAATGGCGGCTCCAAAATGGCCGCACATGATTTCCCACTTGACGTGCTCTCCTCGCACAGTGTCCTTACCCCTCACACCACAAAGAGGCGGGCTCTGTTTCCTCCCTTGAATCTGCAGGCTCTGGGACCCAAGCAGAAGGGATGCATTGTGACTTCTGGGGCCAGGTCACGAGGCAGCTCTGTCTGGCTCTCCCGGGACCCTCGCTGCTGGAACCCAAGCACCTGGAGAGGCTGCAGGAGGTGTTGCAGCTGACAACCTCTGTGGACATCTTGGCTAATAGCCAGCACCAGCCCCCAGACGTGTCAGTAAGGAAGCCTTCAAGACGCTCACAGCCCCACCCTCCCCCTGACTGTCACCGCAGGAGACATCCTGAGCAAGAGCCGCCCTGCTGAGCCCAGACAACCTCTAGAGTTACAAGAGATTGTAGCAAAACGACTCTTGGCATTTTAGCCACTATTTGGGGGCTACTTTGTCAGCAGCAGTAGAGAGCTAGAACCTTAAGTCAAGTGCTTGAGTCTCTTCTCTTTATTTCATCAACCTCTCCCCTGCTTCCAGCCCCCAATAGGCACAATTCTGAAACTCAGGACAGGTAATGCCCCTGGGGGCCACCATCAGGAATCAGGAGTTGGTGAACCAGTGTCCCAGCCTCCTCACTGTCCAGAGACACAGTTCTCGGAGTGTCCTTGGCAGGAATGCATCCCAGTCGTTCGAGCTACTGCGTACTCATGAACACAGCTCTTAATGCCTTCTCCCACTTCCCCATTCTCTTCCTGGGATCATCTTTCTTTCCGATAAACTCTTTGCATCCAGGGCCCTGTTGCACGCTCTGCTTTCGGTGAAACTTAACCTAAGATGTGGTAAAGGAAGTCTCCTCGGTCTCTTCCAATCTGTAAAAGTTCTTTAGTCTTTCCTTGTCTTTCCTGACCTTGACATTTTTGAAGAGCATTGGTCAGGTATTTTGTAAAATGGTGCTCCTGTTGTCAATGTTTCCTCATGACTAGATTGAGGCTATGCATTATTGGAAAAAGTGTCGCAGACGTGATGGTGTATCCTTCTTGATGCCTTACGTCAGGAGTCATGTGATATCAGGTGTCCCATTGCTGAGGACGTTAACCTTGACCAGTTGGTTAAAGTGGTGTCTGCCAGGTCTCTCCCATTGTAGAGTTATTATTCTTTTCCTTTGTAATTCGTAAATATTTTGGGGGACGTCCTTTACAACTGTGCAAATCTTGTTTCTCTTTAAACTTTCTCCCACCAGTTTTTGCACCTATGAGTCCATTTCCTCCTCGCGCATTAATACTGCCACGTTCTCATAGTAACCTGCTGTTTCCTTCATTCCTTCTACATTTATTAAGTGGAACTCTTCTGAAAGGAAAAATTTTCCCGTCTTCCCCATTTCTTTATGTCATCATCCATTTACATCAATCAGTACAGACTCATGGATATTTTTCTTATTCAATGAGTTAAAATCCAATACTGCTATTGATTTGTTGTTCAAGTCTCAGAGCCAGTGTGGCTGAGGACTGTTGGTGCCTGCTTGCATGAAAATCAAACCTGTGTTCATTTGTTCATTCATTCATTCCCTCATTCATTCATTCATTCAAGAGGCATTTACCGTACATCTGCTCTGTGCTGGCACATAGCCGTGAACATAACAAGGCAGAAATTGCCACTTGTTCTGAGAAAAGACAAACAAAAAATAAAGTGTGTGTGGCATGGGTGG
>LNAC01000101.1:4382153-4428823 GCA_002007465.1 Ailurus styani | reverse complement strand
GGTGGAGGGGGTGGGTGGTGGGATGGGGAGGTGCTTTTTCAGGCTGGTGATGGTGAGGGTCTAGATTTTTCTTTTTAATCAAAACAGCATTCACCACGGTAGGAGCATCGCCCACATAAAAGCTTTCTGCAGAGGACAATATTTCCATCTATTTGTTGTGGCTAAATCACAAGCAACTTAACACGTCTTTATTTAAAGCACGATGACTCTTTGCTTGATTTTGAATGACCTGGTAACACATTTTTATCTTCCCTTTCAATCCCTTTCGGTGGAAACAGTATTATTAGAATCCCGGCTGCATGTCGAAAAGAGAAGGGGTCTTCCCAGTCACCTAGCTTAGCGATTTTCAAACTGGGGTCCTAGGAATCCCCCCCCGGATCCTGGAGAGGGGTTGTGTGGTGAAGGAAGGGACCAGAGAGAGAGAATGGTTTCTCGGGCTCACTTCTTTACCGGAGAAGTTGCCTCTTATCTGTTTGACAACCGGGGCTTCCAATCAGGATTTTACTTGAAGAAAGGGGCTCTGGTGCTAATAACCAAAGTGGGGTTGCCTCTCATTTTTCTTTGGTGAGGCAAGGAAGCATCATGGTTAAGAATCTGAGGCCTGGGATCAGGCCACTTGGGTTGGGTCTTGGCTCTGTAACTTGTGACTTCTAGAACTTTCTGGCTTTCCGTTTCCTCTTCTGTAAAATGGGGCAGCATCGACTCCTCCTTCGGTAAGGCTTTTGTGAGGACTAGAGAGTGATTATCCATAGTAAAGCTCTCAGCAGGCATGTACTCCTATTTTAAATTTCTAAATTCAATCAAATAGCAAAAGTGACCCTTGTGCCTAAAAAAATTCAAAGAAATACCACAGAAGAATCCAAAAACTGTCTAGAAGATTGCCACCTGTATTCCCAAGAGGAACTATAGTTAAAACAGCTTCCTATATATTCTTCCAGACTGTGTTCCATGCATTTGCTAACTTATAATATTTATGTTTACAAATACGTTTTACAAACATGGAATTGCATTCTCTACCCTGCTTTGCAATGGGCTTTTTTCACTTGCTCGTATGTGGTGGGTGAGTTTCATCCACCAGGACCCAGAGCCTGGCCACAATCTTCTGATGGTGGTCCAGTGTTCCATCTCAGGAATGTTCTGCCATTTTTATTTTTTAATTTATTTTTAAATATTATTTTTTTGAAAGAGAGAGAGAAAGATGGTGGTAGGAGGGACAGAGGGAGAGGGAGAGAGAGAATCTTAAGAAGGCTCCATGAGGGCGCCTGGGTGGCTCAGTGGGTTAAAGCCTCTGCCTTCGGCTCAGGTCATGATCTCAAGGTCCTGGGATCGAGGCCCGCATCGGGCTCCCTGCTTCCTCCTCTCTCTCTGCCTACTTGTGATCTCTGTCAAATAAATAAATAAAATCTTAAAAAAAAATTAAAAAAAAAAGTCTCCATGCCTAGTGCAGAGCCCAACATGGGCTCAATCTCACGACCCTGAGATCGTGACCTGAGCTGAAATCAAGAGTTGGCCATTCAACGGACCGAGCCATCCGGGCGCCCCTGTTCTGCCATTTTCAGCCAAACCCCCAACGGAAGGACATTTAGGTTGTTCACATGTGGTTGGTATCACAAACACTGCTGACTTTACATACTTGTACACATGTCTTTGCATTCTTGTGCAGATATTGCCAGCATCATAAATTCATAGAAGTGAAATCTCTAAGTCAAAGGTTTTCCCATTTAACTTTTTTTTTTTAATTAGGCACTGCACTCAGGTGGAGCTGGACGTGGGACTTGAACTCGTAACCACAAGATCAAGACCAGACCTGCGGTTAGGAATCGGATGCTCAACTGACTGTGACTCCCAGGTGACCCCACCCACTTAGCATTTTTATACATACTGTGCAACTACCCTCCCAAAAAATGACACCAATTTATATTTCCATCAACAAAGTAGGATAGACCCCCCCTCCGCACACCCTGACTAAACCGGGGAGAACGTTCATTCTGACCCCTGCCTTCCAACGGATGAGAAATGTTTCAGTTTCTCTGATTGTGACACTGGATGTCCACGTTTCTTGGCCACTGACAGTAGTTTCTTCTGTAAACTGCCTGGTTGTGTTTTTTGGTTTTAAGTGACGGCGGCTGAAGTCCAGAGGGGCTGGTGATGCTTCTCGCTGCTCTTCCTCCTGCCGTCTGTTGAGCTGGTAGCTCAGTCTCTGTTCACTTCTCTTCTGACAAAACAGCACCCGGATGCCCCAGACACAGAGGCTGAGGCGAAGAGTCAAGGGCTCCTGGGAGAAACCCGGCCAGGGAGTGAAACAAGGGGAGGAAACCAAAGGTGATATTTTGGGGGAGTCCCCTCCTCGGCCTGGCCCCGCAGCAGCCCTCAGGTACATCTCACAGCCCCCCAGTTAGTCCTGCCCCGAAGCAAGGGAGCTGGGGTTCCCCTCCCCTCACCTCTTGGTCACTGACCGCAGTGGGAGCCCTAGACCACACAGCAGCTGCGACAGGGGCACAGAGGCACCCTAACAGCCTGTGGAGGGCTCTGGGAGGGGCACCAACAGTGGCCTCTACAACAGCCCCCCTCCCCGCTTTCCTGCAGGAACCCGTTGCCCCCCCCCACCCTCAGTCCAGCCATTCGGTCTGGGTGGGGCCTCAGAAGGGAGTCTTGCCTGGTTTAGGCAATTAGCATATACTCTCCCCCCCCCCGCAAAAGGATTCATTTAGGGATGGGCCCACACATGCCCAAGATCTGCTCAGGCTCATTTCCTTGCTGCCTCGGATTCCAGATATGAGCATCCCTCCCGCCAGTGCACATGCATGGCGTTTCTAGTCTTTACTCTGGTGATCGGTGCTGCCGAGAACATTCTCAAGTGCGCTGCCCGAAGTGCGTGAACACCCAGGAGAGGAATCGCTGGTTACAGAAAATGGGAACATTCCACCTGACAACACAATGCTAGGCTGTTCTCCAATGTGCCCCTAAGAGGTGACACCCACTGACTGTGGGTGAGCATTCCTGTTGTCCCCAGTCTTTGCCAAACCGTGGTAGATTTCTGTGTTTGCCAATTTAGTGGGTGTAAGAAGACAGCTTCCTCTGGTCTTCATTTGCATCTCCCTGATTCATGTGTTTATTCACTGCTCATGTTTTCAGAGCACTTATTTTTCCTGATTTCTCTCCCACTGCCATTTCTTAAGTGGAAGTTAGCCACTTGGCTCTGGTTTAAGCTCTTCCTTCTGTCTGGAATGGCACCTGTGGAAACCTTCCTCGCACCCTTCCCGACTACACCGGATGGCACCTCCTCCAGGAAGCCTTCCCTCATTCCCCGGTAAGGGACAATTCCGCCTCCTCGGCTACCCTTTACACTCTGGTCTTCCCAGGGAGCCATATTTCTCAGCACCAGCACTGCAAGATCGCTGGGGGACCAAGTCCTAACCATCTTTTCTCTCTCTCCCTTCCACCCCCACCTTGTGGACCAGGAATAGGCATGTCTCGTAGAATAGGCTCAAAATGGGGTTATTTTCCCTGTCTCCCACTTGGGGTTCGTGCCATGCCAGTGACAAGAAGAAACGGAACGATTATGTATTAAGCTCTCAGTTGGGATCCATGGCCCCACGCCACCCTGACAGTGACCAGCCAGGGAAATCCTCAGCTGGAGCTTTTCACCACTTCCAAGAGAAAGGCCAAAGCAGGAATCTGGGCTGGTTGTAAGGAAGGACGGAAGTGCATATCCCATCGGTTGGTCCAGAAGCATCTCAATAGGAAGACTAGCTCTGTTCTCATGCCTGCTTCTCTCTACCCCAACACTGGCCCACCGAGGGCCGTAGGAGTGGGCGATCATTTAACTCTGACTCAGCGCTGGTGTTTATCAGCCCATGAAAAACCAGGAGTTAGGACAAGGCAGAGAAGGCTGTGCCTCTGCCAATGAAAGACAGTTGCGCCATAAGGCACAGCAATCTCTGGGGACCTGCAGGGTTACCCGCTTCCATGTTCCAGAGGTTTCAATGGAACCCAATGCCCTGGAATAATGCATGCTAATTTGCAAACCTCAGACGAAAGCAAGGGTTTCATTTTTATTCTCCCACCAGCTACAAAGCAAGACCGAGTTCTCGGCACATCTCCCAAATGGACCAGCGTGAACCAGAACATAGGGTGTTACCTCCAGGGGGCCTGCGTCAGCACTCGCCTCCCTTGGCGCTGACTGCACCCCCGTCGTGGGACCGTGGAGGGGAGGGCAGTGCTCAGTGGCCTTGGCAATAACAGAAGACTAGGATGAAGTCCCCTTATTTGTCACTTCGTCACTGGTCTACAAGTCCCTAGACCTCGGAGATGTTGATGAAATGGTAATCTCCAATGATCCCGTGCAAGAGTCATTTCAGAGACAGTAGGGCGGGGAGGTGGGGGCTGTTGAGAACCCACTGGAAACTTCAGGCAGATTATCCAGTCGAGTGGAGTCTGTCATTTGCAAAGTGGAAAGGTAGATAGACACTCACCCTCTGTATTGTACAGTGTTCTTCTGAGGATCAAAATGAGATAGGCTTAAAGCACTCTGTGGTATGGGGTGATTCCCAGTTTGGGGGTTTCTGGGATCATAAAAATGAAGAAACAAAGCAAAAACATTTGGGGGACTGCCTTAAGGTTGCCAATTCTTTGCATCATCCATTAAGGTGGTCGAAAATCAAATTACTACCTATCGTGGCTATCAGTGTAGTCAGGAGAAAAGGCTATTTTTAAATAACCCTACTCCCAAAAAAGCCCCAACAGTAGGATTATAGTCTCAGACTGTAATGACATAGGTAAAGAGCCATGCACGGTGCAGATCACGTGGCCCGTAATTAGGAGCCCCGGTGAGCCCTCATCAGGGACAAGTCTTTGGGAACCCCTGGGATTGGGAACAAGCTACAGGCAGGAAGAACTGGCCCGGACTCCTAGCCCACCGTGCTCCCCTCCATGAAAGGGATTCTCTGTTCCAAACCCGGGGGCTGCCTGAAGAGCCGAGTGGAGTTCGGGGCACATGCTCCATCCAGAGTGGCCTGGCTCCTTCTCACTCCCAGCCAATTGAGAGGGAAGGGAAGCCCTGAGACAGCGCCCCCATTGCCTTCTTCCTGGGAAGAGCATGGAATGTGTCCTCTTCTCCCGTGGGCATTGGGCTCCCTCAACCTGTCACCATCTCCTTCCCTGAATGCCTTCCGTCCCTCCTGCTCTTTGAGAGGAACATCAGCCAGCTAGGGAGTACTCAGAGAGGGAACCAGACATGCCCAGGTTTTGGTTTTTTTTTTTTAAGATTTATTTTTTTATTTGAGAGAGAGCGAGAGAGAAACAAAGCGGGTGGGGAGGGGCAGTTGGAGCTGGAGAAAGAAACCAAGTAGATTCCATGCTGAGAGCCAAGCATGACGCAGGGCTCTATCTCACAACCCTGAGATTACGACTTGAGCCAAAACCAAGACTTGGACGCTTAACCAACTGCGTCACCCAGGCGTCCCTAATGTCATTTTTTAAATGATGAGCTCAGACCAGGAGCCGCAATTCCATATGGCCAGAGGGTCCAGGTGGGAGCTTCATGGGCACAGCTGGCTGGACAGAAGACAAGAAGTACATGACTGTCTCTGTTGACCTTTTGTTCTGCTTTTATTAGAGACCTGGAAACCAAGAAATACTCTTCCATAAGAAAACAGATGTGTGAGAGTGATGATAAACGCTCACCCACAGTCTCAGTGAAGGGAGACAGCTGGGAGGACTTGAAAGCTACACCCTCTCTGGGGTGGGGGGCTGACTCAACTCCCGCCCAGTGATCAACTGTCCGTCAGGAGTGTCCGTCCCTTGAACGGATCAACAAAATGTGGTATACCTATTACTAGACCCCCAGGACCAGGTTCTTGAGTCTCAATGCCATCAGAATGAACACTGAACTTGAGGGAAAGAAAGCAGGCAGAGTTTATTAGAGAGATAGCTTGTATACAAGGAGTCAGCAAGAAAAAGGAACATCACTCTCCAAACGGATAGCGTGCAAGACTTCTAAAGGCACTTTGCTAAAGAGTGAGGGGCTGGGGAGTGGGGAAGTGTCCTTCAGCCCCACAGTTATTATCATGTGGTCGTTACTTTTTAGTGGACACAAGACAATCCTAGGATGCCCTTCTTCCTGATCAACATTTTTTGGGCTCCGGAAAAATAGAAATTCTTGTGTGAGTGTGCTTAAATTGTTCTAATTTTTCGCAGACAACCATTACTCCCGTGACTGTTCTCTCTTACTTGTTTGCTTTCCCAGAAGGAGGTATTTGTCTCTAAGCTTCTGGAAACCTTTAATCCCTGCCTCAAACCATGGCTTTATGGGAGTTAAGTCCCTCCTGCTTCCCCCTGCACTGTCTCAGACCCATGAGGTTGAATATCATCCAACCATTAAAAGAAATGAAGTCCTAGTACATGATACAACACCAAAAAGCCTTGAACACACCATGCTCAGTGAAAGAAGTCCTACAGACCACATATTGTAGGATTGCGTTTATATGAAATGTCCAGATAGACAGATCCACAGAGACAGAAGGTAGATGGCTGGTGGGAGATTGGGGTGGGGGAACGAGGCATGACCGCTAGTGCATATAGACTTCATTTTGGGGTGATGAAAATGTTTTTGCGGGGTGATGGAAAGTAAATGGTGGTGATGGGTGCGCAACTCTGTGAATATCCCATGAACCAGTGAATCAGACACTATAAATGGGTGAATTGTTTGGTGTGTGAATTACACCTCAAAGATGCCGCTATGAAGAAAGAGAAGCACTGTCCCAGGATTAGGTTGGCTATCTAGAACAGAAAATCCACAATTACAGTGGCTTATACATGAAGGGTTTTATTTTGCTTGGCTTTTTGGTTTTACTAATGAAAAAAGTCAGGAGGTGTGTGGTTTAGGGCTATTTTCCTGGCTTCTGAGAGTCGCCAAGGAGACTCAGGCCCTTTCTCTCTCCCTCCTGCACCATTCCAGCATGTAGTGTCTATTCTCAAGGTCAACTCATAGTTCAAGATGGCTGCTGGAGCTCCAGCCACTCATCCTTCTTCCAGACAGCAGGAAGAAAGGAGGGAAGCCCAAAAGGGGCCCACCACTCCCATCTTATTGGTTAGAACTGAGTCACCTGGGGAAAACAGTCACATGATCTTACTTTGCCCCAAGGGAAGCTGGGAAATGTAGTCTTTTATCTGGACACATTATTGCTCTAAAATCAGGATTCATAACCAAAGAAGCAGGAAAACAGATACTGGGTAGGTAACCATTATTAGTGTCTGCCACCATTTTTACGTGACATCCTAATTTTTCAATGGTGACTCATTTTCTAAAAAAAAACAAACACCTGAACAACAAACTGCACATACCTGTGGGTTAGATCCATGGACAATGGCCGCACCTTCATTGGGAATCTTGGCGGGAAGTCTTGTCCAAGACAGCTCTTTAGGTGTAGTTGGTTTGAAGACAGCATTAGCTAAAGTAAGGACAGTGCTGAGTCACGGGGAGGCAGGGAAGAGAGAGAACACAGACATGCTTGGCAAACCTGGGGCGCCAACCGCCCGGAGGGGATCGCCATGTTGCTCTACCACCTCAGAGCCTCAGACAAAAGCTCTGGGTCCTGCACAAAGGCCCCCCACATCGGGCTGTTGGGCAGATACATCGGGAGAACAGGAAACCGGAGTCACGGCACACTTCCTACCGTGTTCTGTGCTTACATTCTCTTTGAATATAAAGCAAATGAGCTCTAAGACGTGGACGCAATTTGGACACGAAGGAACAAGGACAAAAGCCAGTAATTAACCACTGCGGTCTCCACCGTGCCACCTCCTCACCTTCACTTGGGCTCTGCAGGAGCTATCCGTGCTATTGATGACATCTCCGGGCAAGGCTTGAATAATGAGCCTTGGGCAGAAAGCTGCATTTTTTGGTGGGCAGGAGACCCACGGATCTTTACTGCGCTCTGCTCCGCAGGCAGATCTGTGCTGGGTGAAGGAAACAGGCCATCGTGCAAGGCGGCAGTGGGTGTCCACACAGCTGCGCTCTGTGATGCCTGGTGCCAGACGCGTGGACGGGAAAGTCAGGTGCACAGCCAGAGGAGCAGGGAGTGGAGAGGGCGGGGCCACTGGCCCTGTGACAGGCCATCAAGGTCAGTGCCAGCGCTGCCGTGGACGTTCTCATTTTTAAAAGATGTGGCTGTTGCTTTAAAGCTTCCTTTGAAGGGCCACCTTCCTTCCCAACAGCTCAGCGCGCCAAGAGATGAAATGTACCCCAGAAAGTGGCTCTTAGTCATGGGATTTATCTGTGTATTTATTTACTTATTATTGGTTTCTTCTGCCTAATCCTCCATTTAAATGGTAGACTGGAAACAGTGCAAAAGATTGACACCAAAAACCGGCCGTAATTCTCCACCCTCCCTGTATCCACATCCTTTGACCGTGACTTTGAGATTCCTCCCATCAAAGGATGGACTCCACCCACCTTCTGACTCAATTTGTCTTGTGTACACAGGGTATTATTGTCCAGCTTGTCCTCTAGAGCCCTCGCAGCGTCCCCTGGCTCTGGGACCCCAAGACGGCCAAGAGGACATCCCCGGGCTAGGGGGTGGGGGAGGACTCTCATGGAGGGAGGAGTCAGGCGCCATCTGATGTGTGTGAGCCCAGCCCCCACCAGCAGCAGCAGCAGTCAACCCCGAAACTCTTCAACAATGATAAATGACTATTTTGAAGCCTCAGATTTCCGGGTGGTTTGCAATTCGGAACTATTGTGCCTGATCGGAGCAGCCTCACTGTTATCAGGGACTGGAATGCTGGCATTTGAATATTTCCATTTGGAGGAAGCACAGAGAAAGAGTTAAATCCCAAAGAAAGGGAGCTTCGGTGGAATTGGAAGCCTTGTGGCAACTGAATAAGGAGATATTTTGGTGGCAAGATATTCTCCAACCCCAAATGTCCCCTTACTGGGCTGGCTCGTCTCTGCTCCGTCCGCTCCACAAACCCAAGATTGGGTCCAGCTGGAGATCTCCCAGCCAGAAACACTTACTAACTGGTGTGACACAGGCCTTGAGCGATCAGAATGGATTCCCACCAGGCCCTCCTTGAGCACCTACTGTCTGCCAAGCCCTGTTCCACATGCTGGGCATATGCCAGTGAACAAAAGTCCAAATCCTTGCCACATTCTAGTGAGAACAAAAAGCAGCTAAGTAAACACAATAGCTGCTGTGGCAGATGGTGGTGAGAGCCAGGGAGGAAGGCAAAGCTGGGGAAGGGGACAGTGAGCACTGGGATGATGACGATGGTTACACCTTGAGAAGTTCGCAGAGAAGGTGACATTTAAGCTAAGAGATGGAGAGCGCGGAGCCACCAAATAGCTGGAGGAATGATGTGAGCAGAGGGAACCATAAGTGCAAAGTCCCGGAGGCAGCAGTGTGCCAGGCTGGTTCAAAAAATAGCAAGGAGGCCAGTGTGGCTACGGTGGAGCGAGGGAGAGGGACAGCGGGAGGAGGTGGAGAGGTGACAGGAAACTCATCCAGGCAGGGTCTTTTGGAGACTGCAGGGACTTTGGCTTTGCTCCAGAGGACCCTGGATGTCAGCACTCTGAGCTGACGAGGGGCACCATCTGATCCCCCTGGGTGCCAAGTTCAGTGTGGCCTGTGGGGGCAAAGGAGGAAGCAGGGAGAGCAGTGATGGTCCAGGGAGCGATGGTGGTGGCTTGTAGCAGGGTGGGGAAGGTGAGACGGGTCTGGATTCTGGATCTGTGTTCAAGATAGAGCCAAGGATATTTGGGTGACATGTTTGAAGTCCTGTGATCCTCCCAACAGCCCCATAGGAAGGCACACTTATCAGATAGGGAAACAGGCTCAGAGAGGTGACGTGGCTTGCCCCAGGCTTGCCACAGACAGAGTGGCAGAGCGGGACCTGAGCCCAGCCCCCAGCATCCTGCTCGTCACAGTGGAGCCAAATAGCCTGCTCTAGCGAGTCGGGGAAGACTCCGAGAAGGTGAAGTTCACCCTGAGAGCTGAAGGACCCGGAGGTATGGGCCAGGCTGCTCGCCGTCCCTGACCCTCTAGAGATCATGATCTTCTAGAAATTCCCAGGCCCCTGCTCTTTCCACACAGTTTAGCCTGACGTGGGCCCAAAGCATGACAAACATTTTCACAGCGAACACGGAAGCAGGTATCTCAGCTCAAGGGCTGAGGCAGTGGGGGGGGGGGGCAGGGGGCAGGGCAGAGGGGGTGGAGGGATCGGGAGGGGTCTGTCTTTACCCTCACAGTCCCTGAAAGTAGAGTCAGCTAAGGCAGAAGTCTGGACCTTCCTCCCCTGCGGTTAAAGCCGGGAGGGCCCTGCGGGGTGTGTAGGAGCCTGCCCGTCACTCAGTGCCGTGTCCTAGACACACGCTCCACCGCAGTCCATCCTGCCAGCTTCCCGAGGGGCTGCACCAATCCCGTGGAAGCGCTCTAATCAGATTTGCAGTTTGGCAAGCAGATGCCTTTGCTTTATTTTTCAGCCGCCTACACACACCTCATCTGCTGTGCCCCTACCTGAAGGTCACCCTACCCAGACGGCGAGCAGCCCTTTGTGGGTGGATTCCCCTGCATGTGGCTCGTACCTCATAAAGGGGGCCCTTCTCTTTTTGCTTCTGTGTTCCCCTGAGAGATGCCACACTCTCCTTCAGCTTCAGTCGGGAGCTGGTGTTTGATGCCTCCGGATCTGCCCCTCCACCTGCAGCCCTCCCTTGGCCGCTCAGCCCATCACTGGCCCGGGATGTGACCTCTGTCTTTAATGTCCTCGCACAGACTTCCTCTTCTCTCTGCCCCACAGCCAGTAGCCCCGGCCAGACCCAGAGAGGTCTCCCCTGCCTCCTCCCCCAAATCCTGAGGACGAGGTCAAGTGTGAGTTCTCCATAGCACAGCCATAGGGGACCTTCAAAGTCCAGATCTGCCCGCGGCTCTCCTCTGCTGAGGACCCTGCTATTGGCCCCCTGGGAATGTGCTGATGGGTCTCAGCACTGTGAAGAGACAGCCACACACCGCGCACCCCCGCCGGGACCCGGGGCTGTGCCCAGCAGCATCTCAGGAGCAGTCTTGCAAAAGTGAAAGACGGGATTAAAAAAAAAAGTAGATCTGGATTTAGTCCGACTCCGGAGCTCCCCACGTAGACAGAGCAGGGACAGACAGGAGGACGTGTGAAATGCCCCCGTGGGCACGTGCTCAGCCAGACGCAGGTCAGACCACGTGGCTTCTCTAGCAGAGTGAGACGGGCAGAGAGGACAGACAATCAGCGACCACGAGGGGCTTCCACTGGGCTGACCAAGCACAACGCGTGAACCTGTTTGGAATTGGCCTGAACGGAACAAACCAGCTGGAAAACATTCATTTATGAGGCAATCACAGAAATGTAAATACTGGCTGGAGACATGGCAATAGGAAGGGATCGTTTTAGATGTAATGATGGTTTAGGGTACTGACCATCGGCAGGGAACTCTTGACGTTCAGTGAAAGCCACATGGAGGTTCGTTATACTACTCTTTTTATTTTCGTGCATGTAAAATTTTCCTTGATAAAAAGGAAAAAAAAGGCATCCTGGCCACACTGTCCCCCATACTCTCCATTCGGGCCACACCGTCCCCCATACCCTCCATTCGGGCCACACTGTCCCCCATACCCTCCATTCGGGCCACACCGTCCCCCATACCCTCCATTCGGGCCACACCGTCCCCCATACCCTCCATTCGGGCCACACCGTCCCCCATACCCTCCATGCGGGCATTGGGGTCTCTGAGGTAGATCTCACGTCATCATGGCCTATGCGCCCTGCCCCCCAGCTTCCTCCTTCCCAGCTTCACTGACCAACTTCAGGGCAGGTCCCCCGACCGCCTGTGCTTTCTCTCCGCACCCCCCCCCTTTTTAAATGTTTTTCTGATAGGTGACATTCCTGTGGTTCAAGAACACAGTGCCACACGGCAACGGCTTGCCCTCCCTCGGCTGCCCCCACGCATGTGGGCGATCACAGCTTCGGTTTCCCATCTCTCCTTCCAGAACTTTTATTCATCTGCAATAAGCAGAAACAGACGCTCACTCCCCATCTGCTTTTTTGCACGAAAAGTAGCAATAATAAGAAGGTGCTCTGTGCTTTATCTTCTCACTTACCGCCTTCTCGAGACGCTTTCTGGCCGGTGCACCGTGACAGCTTCACCCTTCAGCACAGCCCTGTGACATCCCACCGTGCGACGCGGCCTGCTGTTGAGGGGCAGGTGCATTATGGGCAATCTCCTGCCCTTGCGAATAGGGCCACAGCGAAGATGCACACGTGAATATGAGTTCTAGAGCTTTCTCTTGTCCCCCCTGTCCCCTCCCCCTCTCTCTTGTCCCACCTGCAGCCCCATGTTCCCTCCGTCCCAAATAACCACGCCTCCTCCTGCCTCCTTTCCCGCAGACTTTCACCTCTCCAACTCCTGCTCATCCTTCAATTCTGGGATTAGCTATGACCTTATCTGAGCAATGTTCTCAGAGGAGAGATATGTATGTGCGTATGAAGAACAAAGGGTCGGAGTCAGACTGGTTGGAGTTTGAATCTCCCCTCCTTCACTTGAGAGGAAAGTTATTGAACTTGTCTGGAGTTGTTTCCTCTCTGCAAAGTGCACGTGGTGATGATCTCTCTCTCACTGGTTTGCTGGGGGGGTTACGTGTCAGCATCCCTAGAACACTGGAGCACAGAAGCTACTACATAAATGACGTCATTATTAGATGGATTTTTCCTCTGGCATGCCCTTTCTCTTGCCTCCCGTATACAGATCATATTGTAAAGGCCTAAGTTACATGCCTTTCAACGTTTTTCCCTAATCCATTCAACTGGAAATTAATTTCTTTTTCTTCCATACTCCTCCGGTATCCACATGTACCAGTCAGGAATGCCTGCAGCTGCCAAGCCCAAGAAACCCATCCAACAGCGGCCTTATAAAATATCCGGAGGTTATTTTTCCCACACCATGAGAAGTTGGGAGGTTGGCAGCTACTCCTGGAGTCATTAGAGATCCAGACAAGTCTTTTCTTATTTCTCATCCATCATCTCCATTGTGTCGCCTACTGGTCTTTAAGTTCTCTCTTGGTTGCAAGATGGCTGCTGTAGCGTCAGCCATCATGCCACCTTCAAAGCCGGGAGGCAAGGTTGGCCGCAGTAAGTCTTTCCCAGAAGCCCTCAGGCACATTTCCATCATGCGGAACCGGGCCATGCACCCACCTCCAGACAGAGACCACCTTCTCTGAAATCTAGGTATCTCTACTCTGTCCCTGCATAAGATCAGGGTTCTATCAGTAGGAAGGAAAGAATGCTGGAAAGGTAACCATTGTGTCTGCCACACTTAGTAGGCACCTCTCTTTAGACAAGATCCTTTTCCTCCTTTAGTTTGGTTTTATCTCTCTTACTAGACCGTGAGCTCGTGGAAGGAGAATTCATTACCAAGCCCGTTCCTATCCTGAGCAGCGCCAAGCACGACACCCATGTGTGGTAAGGGCTCAGCCATTGTCCATGACTGAGGGATGGATGAACACCCTTGAAGTCACTGTCTGCTGATAGCAGACAAATATTCTGATGCGAGAACCTTCCTGGCTCAAGAACATCCCGCTTTCTTATCCCCCTCCTCCTCTCCTCAAGAACCCTAGGATTTTATCACTCAGCTCCAGTGTGCATTTGGGTTAACCTGGGTCATGAAGAATGAGTCACCCTGTCTGACACACTTGGAGCAAAGGAAATTTTGCCTGCAACGGGCTGATAGTATCATAAGCATTCTGCCTGGGGAGGGGAGAGGCCAGGCTGTTTATGGCATCTGGGAGGAATAGAGTCTCCAATCTGCGTGTGAGTGAGTCACTTCTTACCGGCTGATCCAGCCTGAGGATGAGCCCACCCCCAGTCCCCACAAGAGTGCTGTGAGCTGGAGGTCAAGTTATGGCCTGAGCCTCCAAAGCCAAGCTGGTTACCAAGTCTTTACCACATCGAATAGCGCTTCTCCCCTTTGAGGTGGTAAATGAGGCAGCCCAGGCTCTGTGCCTGTGTCTGAGCTGCAAATGACACGGTCCGGTCTATAGAACAATGAAAGGAAGAGATGGATGGGTCCCACACTCGGCTGTGGCTCATTTCCTCTCTGGCTGCAGTTCTCTTAACTCCTTAGGTTCTTTTTTTTTTTTTTTAAGATTTTATTTTTATTTGTCAGAGTGAGAGGGAGAGAGCACAAGCTGGCAGAGTGTCAGGCAGAGGCAGAGAGAGAATCAAGCTTCTCGCTGAGCAGGGAGCCAGATGCGGAACTCTATCCCAGGACTCTGGGATCATGACCTGAGCCGAAGGCAGACGCTTAACCGATTGAGCCACCCAAGCGTCCCAACTCCTTAGGTTTTGTCCCCTGTGCTGCCCTCCTCCGTTCATAAGAATCAGGAGGTGGGGGCACTTTGGTGAATACACACCTGGGGGAGGGACATGCCACATTATAGGATGCCAAAATTAAAAAAAAAATACACATAAAATACAAGAAATACTGAAACCCAGTTGGAGGTAATGTTATTTTTCCTTCTTTTGCAGAGGGCACATCTCGAGTTTTTGGAGGGCCCTGAGGCTTGTGGTGATAAGTCCCCGGCAGCCAGGGAGACACAGGTTCCAGGACTTCTGATTATTGGAGATCAGCGATCTGAAGTTTGGATAACCAGGGGTTAGGTTAAGTAGTCAGTCCTCTCTCTTTCAGAAGTTAGCCAGGTATTTCTAAATGCCACGCTTATTTGGTGCAGCTTTATGCAGTGTCCAATTTACATAAAACATGACTGGAAAAGAAGATGTGTCTTGCGGACATTCAGTCACCCTTAAGGTAGAAGTCTTGACGTTTTGGTCTTGTCCCAAGTGCCTCAGGCCTCCTGCTGGCCAGATGCCCTAATTGCAAGCAAAGTGCTAGGATTTCTTGTAAAGTCTTAGGCAGCCCTGGGTGGGAATTCGGTGGGCCTAATTATATGGGATGTGAAAGAATGCACAAGTCTCTCAAGGCAGGTGCATGACCCAAGGCTGCCACTTGTTGTTCCCTGTGAAGTGAAGGGCTTCTTTGCTTTGGCTCAGTTCAATTCCTGCCCCCCACTCCCCCGAGAAAGGGACTAGCCTGGCTTCCTCTACTTCTACAAGGACCAGAAAAATCTGCTCCCCGCACCCACTGAGAGCCATATATTCTCATTCTCATCTGTCTGCAGGAGCAAAATAAACAGAAGCTTGGAGACAATAAACACGAAAAGCGGGAAGGACGTGGGCGCTGACTTGAACACTGATTTGCTTCTCGGCAAGAGGCCCATTTGGAGACAAAATCGTCACCCTGCACTTGCCTCACCAACCCTGAAATCACAAACAGCCCCTTGGCTGGGGTCCTAACGAGCTTCTGACGAGCACAGCCCGCCCTTTTGACACAGAAAATACAATTAGACATGCACAAGTGGCCTCTGAAATACCAGGCCGGGCCCTGGGCACTTGAGCTCTCTGAAAATTCCACCCCGGGCTTTCTCGGGAAAACATTGCTTGGGCTCGTTAGAGGTGATAATGGCTAATAACACAGAGAGAACATTGTGTTTTAGTTTCAGGTCCTTGGCCAGTGCCAGACCACCACGGCAGCAAGAGAGGAGTGAGACTGTGAGTGTGTGTATTGAAGTTTTAGGGAGAAGAAACTGGAGTAAAACACATTAGTGTTAAGATCAAGGTCCCACCTCCAGCAGCCTGTGACATTGGGAAAGTTACCAACTCCTGGGACCTCAGTCTTGGCGCCTGTAAAATGAAGATAATAATAGAAACTTCCCTCCCTCTGACGTGGTGATTAAATGAGATATTGCAGGTAAAGCATTTGGCCCGATGCCTGGAGTTAGGGCTCATTCAACACTGACTGTTATTAAAAGAACATGCTTTATGTGTTTTAGTACATTTAAGAAACCATTTTCAAGTGTTTGTTTGTAAATGCCCATGCAGGAGCTGGCTGTGAACCCGGAAGGCATGGTCTTTCCCTCAAGGAGCTTGAGAACAGCCAGGATGCCGATAGAACTATTCTGGGTCAGGTCGGTTGGATGCTAGAGTGTTTGGTACAAACCAGGCAGCAGCTGTGGCTCACTTGCAGGTGTTTACGCTCCTTCTAATTTTTGCTTTTTTCTTTGCTTAGGTGGTGGAGGATGGGCTGGCTCTTTCTATGGGCTAGAGACAGCAGGGGGTGTGTTGTTGGTTCATTTAAGGCTGTCATAAAGAACTGAGATCTGCTACATCTGCTTGTTATCTCTTCAAAACCCACTATTTTCTAGTTGTAATGATGGAATTCCACATCACATGAACTTAAGCAAATTTATTGTGTCATGTAATTGGAGGGAACAAAGATGGGTCTGACTGCTTTCAGTTATAGCTGGATCCAGGTGCTCAAAAAAGTCTCCTCACTCCTTTTCTACTTCCTTCTCTGGTAAGGCCTCAGCTCATGACTCAAATTCAGAAAAAGCTTCTTTCTGTCTCCCAGAATCTGCATACTGAATTTTTGGGGGTGATTCTCGTGGCCTTGCTTGTTGACTTACCTTGCCATTGGACCAATAACCCTGGGCAGAGAAATGAGGCACCACAGTTAGCCAGACCAGGCCCCATGCTCCCTCCTGCAGCCGGAGGATGATGGTGTGGCCAGCAGCCCCACAGGACACACGTGGACAGGTAAGGATATGCGGCAGACAAAACTGCTTACATCAGTGACCTACTCTGTGGGTAGGAAGTGTGAATAGACTCTGAGCACTCGGGGTGAGCCGTTGATGTAGACTTTAAATTGGCCTTTCACCCGACTGTGTTTAAAATGGCTGGTCTGGCACACTTCTGAAGAGTCAGCCCACTTCCTTGCATTCAGAAGTTGAAAAGTTTCTAACTATTCTTAAATCAAACCCGGTGAGTGAGGACTAGGTGATCCTAAGTGGGTTCAAACATAGAGCAGGATGGTAGCTTTTCCAAGACAGTGCCCGCTGAGCCTTGTTCCCTGACTGCTTTTATATCCTGGTGGAGTCCCCTCCCTACTGAGTGGAAATGACTGGGAACCAATAAGATATTGCAGAAATGAGTCCAAGGCTAGATCGTAAAAGACATTATGGTTATAACCCTGCTTCTCTTGGATCATTCTCTGGAGAAGTCAGCTCTCTGGAGCAGTCCACGTGGCAAGAAACTAAGGACTACCATCAACAGCCAACACCAACTAGCCAGACACGTGGGTGAGACACCTTGGAAGTGGCTCCTCCAGCCCCAGTTGGGCCTTCAGATGATGCAGCCCTGGCTGACACTCTGGCTGCAGCCTCTCGAGAGACCCCGAGCCAGAACCACCCAGCTCAGCCCCTCCTGAATTCCTGACCCACAGAAACTGTATGAGGTGATAACTATTCATTATTGCTTTGAACCACTAAGTTTTGGGGTAATTTGTTACACAGCAGAGGATAACTGATACATTCATGTTAGGATAGCCTCACTTCACAGGAACAGGGTTGTTGAGATGGTTTCTTTGCGTCATTTTCAAAGCACTTCTCAATGACCCTATTAGTGATTGCTATAAAATTGAAATGTCAGGAATGGAATTGTACTGATATTACGGGGCTGCTCTGTCTCAATGCTGTGAGTTTGTGGACTTTAAAAAATCAGGTTTACACTTGTGCTTCCTCCTCCCGTAACTAGATAGGGAAGGAGTGGCGATCTGAACGGGAAGGGGATCTGAACGGGATGCCTTCAAAGATTTGTCGGTCGCCTTTTGCATCGTTAAGAGCAATCATGGCACATGCCCTGATGATCACAGAGCAATTGCACGATTCCACAAGAGTCCCTGGATCCGGAACCACAACAGAATCCTCCAAGTGGGCTTCTGGCTGCAGCATCGCCTGTCCTAGCAGGCAAGCTAGAATTCATGCAAGCCTGATTGCGGGCCATTTGAACCAAGAGAGTAGAATCAGGGGAGGTGAATCTAAAGGTAGATCCTGAACAGGCTCCTCAAATGCCGCTCCACCATGATGACTGAAGTATCCCCAGACCCCGCACCCGGTCCCTCAGTGTGGCTTTCCAAGCCTGGTCACCTGCCCTGCTTTTCCAGATGAGTTTCCCCCACTGTTCTACAAACCCTCAATCACTTAGGTGCCAACACCTGGGAACTTTGCCTGGAGCTCATCTCTGATCCTGTCCAGTCATTTGTGTGCCCATTTCCTCCCCCTGATGATCCAGACGTTACCTTTTATCATGGGCTCTACTGGAAAATTTTCCAAAAGGCTCCATTTCCCTCTCCTCCATCACCGAACCCCAGTAATTGACAGAAATGCCACACAATTTAGTGTTTCACCAGCGTTCAAACTAGGACTCTATGAGTCGAAGGAACACCAACTCACAGAGACTCACGTGACCCTCTGGTTCTGGGCTCAAGCCACTCGTTTGGCTCTGGTTTCCTCAGAGCGTCCACCAGCAGCCCTGTGAGGCAGGGCTGTCCCCTAGGGCCACATGGGCGATGAGAGGCACTTCCCCAAAGGACACAGGGCTGCTGGGAACTCATTTGAACCCCAGCAAGTCCACTTGCTCAGCACGCCCTTGATACTCACCCCCATGTCAGGTCTCATTCTGCCTGTCCGGGGGATGCTTAGGCTCCTCAAGGTCAGGCTCCATTTCTCATGCTCCTCATAGCAGAGAGTAACTGAAAATGATCCCTTCTTTTTGTCTTTCCTTGCATACTTTCTGTGACAGGGAGCTCTTCACCTCCAGAAGTAATCCCTTCTATGAAATTGGTCTCCTCTCTGTGACTGTCACCCATTAGGCCAGTGTGCCTGATATCAAAGAACACTCATCACCCATCGCCATGTTTCCTCCTCCCTCCCTTCCTTGCCTTTGCCCATAAGTCACCAGGAGATGAGACTGGATACAGGGGCAACTCTTCAGGGGAGATGCTGTGTTTTGTCCTGCTCGCCTGGTGCGGAGTTTCCTCACCCTGAAGCAGGCACGGCTGCCTTTGGGGAAAATCCTGTCATCTCATTTTCCCTTAGCCTAAAATAGCCACTTCCTTATTGGGAGATGCAGGGTGGTGGGGGAGCGGAGAAAGGGACGTGGTGAGCCATCCAGACATGCCTGGTTTGCAAACATTCCTGGAAAGGTCAATGTCGACATCAACCAAACACATCAGGCAAGGCACTTCCGGCTGGCCATTCACGCAGTGTAAACAGAATGGAGAGGAAAGTCAAAAAAGGGGCCCTGAACCACAAAAAAGTGTGAATGAACCTGCCCTCTTTGGAGTAGGACTTCCTTCTGAAGGAGTTTGTCATTGTTGGCAGATAGTATCAATGTCCACCTTTGCATTTCGCATCGGGTTAAGGTGATGGACAGCTGGACACTGTCGGGATCATATCAAGTGAGGTGTGTGGCTCTTTTGAGATAAGTAAGTGAGTCTCCCTCTTCCGGCGGCCCACCGGGAAGGAGAGCTCACGTTTAACACACTGTGGAGGGCTCTCCGCTTGCTTCCTCAGCTAAGGAAATGACATGACTTTCTGGGAGCTTCTTAAAATACCTAATGATCTCTTCCCAGTCCTCCTGCTGCTCTCGCTGTCCCTGGGCTCGTCCCCCGGCTACACCCCCAGCCGCCCAGAGGGAGAGAGGCCAGATGTGCTGTCCCCTGGGCATCCCCCCTGTGTGGGTGAGGGGGCAGAGGGCGGGGCCACGGGCTTGTCTGAACGCCCTTACAGGGTAGAAGAGAGAGGGGTTGGAGGACAGGCTGTCAGAGGGAGGGGGCGTGAGAGTCCAGATTTTTCCTAAAAGGTCCCTGGCTCTGTTGGAATTCCTAACCAAGGCAAGAGAGCCCCTCCAGGATTCTGAAGGCCTCCGGGGAGCAGCAGATTGATGGTTGGGCTCCATCTGGGCCTGGGCCATGGGCGTCACCTGCAAGCTTGTTGGAAACACACACCGTCGGGCACCACCCCAAGCCTACTCAGTTGGAATCTGCATTTTCAATGCCTTTAAATGACACTTCCCTCCCTCCTTTTATTTTAACCTTCCAGAAGCAGAGCACTGACCCTGGTCACTGGAGGCCATCTCTAAGATTGGCCATTCAGAAGCAGATATTTTGCCCAGATCGGAAATCCAGCGCTGAGTCAAACCACACTCCCAGAGTCAGAACCCCGAACCAATCTAGGTTCAACGTAGAAACGAACTTTGAACAAAGGCAGTGTAGTGCTCCCCCCACCCTCCAAGATACATCATAAGCCAGACCTATGAAGGTGACCGTATTTGGAAACAGGGTCTTTGCAGGTGTAACGAGGGATCTTGGGGCATCACGGACTACCCAGGTGGGCCCCAAGTTCAATGGCGGTATCCTTACATGAGAAGAGGAACGGCACACAGCAGCCACGAAGATAAAGGCAGAGACTAGAGGGGTTCAGCCACATCTCAAGCATGCCCAGAGCCACCCGCTGCTGGGAGAGGCAAGGAAGGATCTTTTCCTAGAGCTTCCAGAGTGAGTCCAGCCCTGCCGACACTTTGATTTCAGACCCCTGGCTTCCAGAACGACAAGAGGATAATTTTGTGTCATTGCGAGCCAACTGGTTTATGTCGTTGATCATGGCAGCCTTGGGAAACTGTTACGGGTCACATCTTCTGACTGCGGAAAGGGGAAAATGGCCAGAAATGGCTCAAGAAAGTAGCAATGACCTGGCCAGTCCCCAGTTACAGCAATCTCAGCTTCGTTCCCAGAATTAGCTGACTTTCCTCCTCACTTCCTTATTTCTTTTTAATGCTCCATGAAACCCAAGTATAGTCGAGACCCACAGCACCTGGTCTTGTGTGGTTGGCTGATCACCAGACCGTCAAAGTCACCGGAACAGCTCCTTCATGCTCCCGAACACAGCAATTTTATTTGTTCCTAACTCCACCTTGTTTGGAAATTTATCTAAAGCAGTTATGACACAGCAAAACGGAATCATAGTTTAACTACCTAAATGCCACTTAGAAAACAGGCTTTATCTGACAAGCCCTTCGGCAAATGATCTCCCAAGGCTGAGTTTGCTAAGCTTTCTCACCACATGTGAGGCAAATTTAAAGCAAGGTCTACTAGTATGCGATTTCAGTGGGCAGAAAATCTGAAGGCTCTGGGGCTATTAGGTAATTTCATTGTTTCCCTTTAAAAAGTTTTTTTTGTGGGGGGTGGGGGGTGCCTGGGTGGCTCAGTCAGTTAAGCAGCTGCCTTTGGCTCAGGTCATGATCCCAAAGGTCTTGGGATCGAGCCCCGCACCAGGCTCCCTGCTGAAGAAGGGAGCTGAGCAGGGAGCCTGCTTCTCCCTCTGCCTCTGCCTGCCGCTCTACCTACTTGTGCTCTCTCTCAAATAAATAAATGTCTGTTTTGGGGGGGCACCTGAATGGCTCATTCAGTTAAGCTTAAGCGTCCAACTCTTAATTTCAGCTCAGGTCATGATCGAGCCCCATGTGGGGCTCCACGCTCAGCACAGAGTCTGCTTGTCCCTCTCCCTTCCCCTCTGCTCCTCTCCCCATTCATGCTCTTCCTCTCTCTCTCTCTCTCTCTCTCTCTCTCTCTCTTTCTCTCTCCTCCCCCCCTCTCTTTCAAATAAATAAATAAAATTTTTTTAAAAAGTTTTCAGGATTCAGGTTTGCCTGCGTGGCTCAGTCAGTTAAGTGTCTGACTCTTGATTTGGGCTCAGGTCATGATCTCAGGGTTTGTGAGATGGAGCCCCAGGGCAGGCTCTGTGCTCAGTGGGGAGTCTGCTTGAGATTCCCTCTCTCTCTGCCCCTCCCACCCACCCCCTCTCTCAAGTGCTTTCTCTCTCTCTCCCTAAATTAAAAAAAAAGTTTTCAGGATTCTAAGATGAAGATTCAGGGCAGTCATCTGCAACTCTGACTCGCGCTAGAATCATTGGGGGAGCTTAAAAACAACAGTCGCTGTGTTTCAGCCTCTCCCCAGATCCGTTAATCGGAATCTCAGGGGGTGTCTGGGGAATCACCCACCTTTTGGGTAAAGCTCACCTGCTGGGGCCCTGCTCCCAGCCTCCCCTGTGCAGCCTGGGCACAGACACATGCCCAGGGCTGGCCAAGCCGACACCTAATGCTGGCCTTGAGTTGGGAGCCGTGATGCCAAGGAGTGGGACCCCCCAGGATCCTCCATCGGCGAGTGGCCCAGGCTCCTGGGGCGCTGTCCAGTGTGGACGGCGATGGCGGTACAGGCTGAGGATGTGGGCTCAGAGAGGTCCAGGAACTTGTCCAGGGTCCCAGAATGAAGGGCTAGCAGCTAGGATTTGAACCCAGCTGGCCTGGCTCCAGAAGGTCACAGATCCTAAATAGGCAACTCAGCGCATTCAGACAAAGTGAACACCACTGGGAACCAGAACCCAATTAAGAAACAGAACATGGCCACACCCTGGAGGCTCCCCTGTACCCCTCCTCCCAAATGGGATTTCCGGAAGCGTACAGGTCACGCTCTCTTCGTGTCTGACTTCTTCCACCCGGCATCATGATGGGGAGATTCCTTCAAGCCATTGTATGTAGCTGGGGTTTCTTCCTCCTCCTGGCTCTGTGGCAGGAGCAGACTGCAAGGGTAAGTTTACCCATGCTACTGTGCGCGGGGGTTCTGTGTCTCTAGTTTGGGACTATGCCGGCAAACGGTGCTGCTAACGGTATTCTCGTGCCTGTCCTTTGGCACCCGGGCAGACATCACTATCCTCATAAGGATTATCTTTCCTGTTTATATTAGCAGAGCTGGTTTATGTTGCTTAGAGCAATCACCTTGGCTGATGCAGTGTGCAGACACTGTTATTACCCCCTTTCACAGAAGAGGAAACTGAGGCTCAGAAAGGTCACATGACTAATAAGCGGCAGAGTCGGGGTTTGCACCAGCACCTGCCCTCCAAGCCAAGAGTACGGGGATGCGTGTGCATCTCCAGTCCTCTTGGTATTGTCTCCTGCCGAGCCGCAATTTAATAGTTAACGCCCACTTCTTTGATGAAGCTGGTGGAGCGTGGGGGAGGATGAGGCTTGCCCTCAGACGAGAGGGCGGGCACCTCCGCTGAGCAGAGCAGCGCTCAGTGGCCTGGGGAGAAAGGGCATCCCAGCCTAGAAATTCCCCTCTATCTCTCGAGCAACTCCTAAGTATGGGAATGACATTTCCGTGACAGGTGCGCATGTCTGGAGCCTGTCCCAGTCCTGCTCACCATCTGGCAGCTCTGGGCCGGGGAGCCGTCCCCACCTACTCACCACTGCAAATGGCAGGACAACATATGGTGGCAGAAGAGAGGGCCCAGAAGGTAGTGCTTGCTGCCCAACGGCCCAAGGAATGAGCCACCCTGTGACTCATTGGAGCGGGGGTCACTTCCTTACAGGTGGAGGAGTGTGCCAGAGGCCGGGCTCTCACAGAGATCCCTGCTGGCCACAGGTCACAGGCCCTCCGTGGCAGCCCTCTGTAAACAGCATTTGAATCAGGTTCACTCTTCTAGGAATCGGGGGTCAGGACCCCAGAGGCTCAAGAACAGGCACAGAGGTGAGAAGTCATAGGTGGCATGTCTGACAAGATGCTAAGACCCTAGGATGTGCAGTCTAGACCTCCTTTGTGTCCCTTCCTAGGGGCCTGCAAAGCACGGGGTGGAGGTACACATAGGGGGCTGCAGTTACAAAGTGTGCTGTCTGGCCAGCAGCAGTAGCATCTGAACATTTGCTAGAAATGCAAAATTTTGAGTTCCTACTGAATCACAAGTTTTGCAAGTGAGGCACAGCACTGTTTTAATAACCTCCAGGTAATTCTGAGGCACGCTCTAATTTGAAAGCCACGGACACACAAGCATATGAAATAGGGAGACTCAGAAGGTTTGAGCCAGTTGTCCAAAGTTACACAGTTAATAAGAGGGACTATGTTCATTAAGATTCAATTCGGCTGCAAATAACAGAAATAAAACCCCTAAAGTACCAAAGCCAAGCAAAATAGTTTAATTGTCCTTCATGGTCCAAGATAGCTGCTGGAGTTCCAGTCATTGAATCCACATTCCAGGCAGCATAAAGGAGGGAAGGGAGGAAGGTCATGTCCTGTGCCTTTAAGGATACTTCCTAAAATTTTATACATGACTTCCGCTTACATCCTATTGGCCCAACTTAGCCAATTGCTCTGCCTAGCAGAAAGAGGGTCTGGGAGAATAAAATCTCTGTCCTGAGTGACCGCACGTGCAGGTGAAACATGGGTCACTACTGCTATGGAAAAAACGTAGACACTGGGGCCAACTAGGCAGTGTCTACCCCAAAGTGCAGCTGGGAATCGAAGCTAGAGATGATAGTTTCACCACCTGAAGTTATGTTATGTTTTTGTTTCTGTGTTGTCTTTGTCTTCCCCTTTTAGAAGTCCCACAAAGACCAAGCCTTCTTGAAAGTCTTCCTGCTCCCCCTGCTCCCCACCCCCAGTGCCTAGAACAACCCATGGCATATAGTGGAGGAGATCAATATTTGCCATCGAATGTAAATTTTAAATAGATTACATTAGAAGCCATGTGGAAATAGAACCATTAGAGATCTGGCGCACAGTAGGTCCTCAGAATGTGGCTGCTGCCTTTTAGGACCGTGCTTCCCAGTCAAGCTTGGCTGGCTGGCATCGGGGTTTCTCTCTCAGACTATAATTCCCCCCTGCCATCCCCTGTCTGCGTGCAGCAAGTGCCACTTCCTGACCTGGGCCCATCCTTGGGCTTTCAAGGTCATTGGTGCCATTTGATAGGGTCTAGAGAACTCTCCAGCCAGCCACAGCCTGGGTGAGCCGCTGGATCGGTAGAGAAAGAAAATTCACATCACCATTCCTTGTCCTACCCTGAAACCTTGAGAACTAAGCCAGATCCGAGCCCCAGTTGGTGGGACGTGTGTCCTCACCTGGGTCTCCAGCATGTTTCAGCCTCTCCCCGTCCTCCTTCAGGCTTTCTCTTTGGCAGTGCGGGTCCCCGGAACTCTGGCGACCCTGCTTCCCACACACGGGGCGCCTGCCCTCTGGTCCCGTGTTCAGGTTCACCATACCCTGATTTTGCCTAAGTGGGTCAGGCTGGATGCAGCGCAGGAGGGCTGTGTGCGCGGGCTGCTTTCCCCTGCTAAGTGGCACACACTGGAACAGACTCAAAAATCCAATTTAACATACACCTTGACCTTTACACCAAAGCAAATGGGCCTTATTCAAACACGAACAATCTATTGCCGAGCTTCGCAGCAGACAATAGCCCGCATTGTCTTGTTCGGTTGTAACTGTCCTAATTACCAAAACCCACTAATTTCATGGAATATTTCAGAGTGAAGCAAATCTTTACAAAGAATTGTCCTCATTTCCTTTCTTGTAAAGGTAGGGTAGGCGGGGAGAGCCCATTTCATTTATTGATAATGTGAACCTTGTCAATTCTTGAATCTCATTTGCCCAACCTACTTGCCTCCCCGAGCTATTGTGAGGAGCCAATGGAGACGGGGTGTTTGTGGGAGCCCTTGTGAAAGGCAGAGCGCCCCGCCAGCACACCGTGTTCCCTGCATTCCATAGTGCTCCCATCCCTTGCAGCTGCGCCCATCGGGGGCACCCCGAGAACCCACAGAGTTCCCCCTTCACTCCCCCCCCCGCCACTGTCCCTGTCTCCTTGTCAACATTCAGGTGGAAGGTCCACCATCACCTCCTTAGGGGAGAGGGTCCAGTGAATGGGTCCCAGTGCTCACCTCTCCATTCTTCTTGGCTCCCACTCCTCGCTGAAAGCGTCCCATGCGTTTGTTTGCTTGTTGTTTCTCTTCTCCACAAGGAGAGTCAGCTCCGGGAGAGGACGGGACCTGTCTGTCCTGTTCCCAGGGCATCCTTTGCATCTAGAACAGTGGCAGGTCCTTAGTAGAGATAAATATGTCAGTTGAGTGACTGCTGGGGAGTTCGGTTCGGGGAGCAAGCGGGGAGAAAGTGATTGATTAATGAGTTGATTGGTGTGCTCTGCACCTGGAGCAGGTGTTATGAGAAGGACCTGAAGCTCCTAAGTACCCGGAGGAGAGTTGTGTGAGTCTCTGGCGCCCAGGGAGCTTACAGATTAGTACGAGGAAGACTAATTTGCCAGCGTCAAATACCTGTCTCCAATGGGCGGGGTGGAGAGATAGCAATCATTCTCCTCAGGGGCAGGGCACGGGGTGGACCGTCCCTGTTCAGCAACCTCCTCGGTCAGCTCCGGGTGCCTACAGCTCTGCTCTGCCATTCCAGGTCCAACAAGTCCACTCCTGGACCTCCTGGGGTGCCTGCATGCCTAGCAGCAGCTGTCAGTCACAGCCTGGCGCCTGGCTCCTGAGCTCCTGGCCCCTGGCCTCCCCGCGCCCCCTCCCCCAGCCGGCAGCTGCAAGGCCAAGTGCTCTGCCAAGTGCTCCGCAAGGTCTGGCTGGGATGGGAGCACTCAGGGAACTCGCTCGGGAGGTGGCACTTGGTCTGCGCCTTCCTTTTAGAAGTTTTAAAGCTCTCTTGATACTTTTCTCTGTGTTTTCTCATCTCATTCTCATCAATAGAATCCTTATTGTAGCCCTCCAGGAGACTGGCTCCAGGGATGGCAGTCTGGCTAATAAAACCTTGAGCATTCCGTCTTCAAGGGATGCCTCAACCCACATGTTCAAAGAAAGCTCTGAACAACACATGGGGAAGATCTGCCAGGTCATGCCCAATGAGGAGCTCATTAAAATGTATTTAGGGTTGAGACCTATTTTTTCAAAGCTCCATCATTAAGGGAAAAAATGGATTTGGAGGGTGAGGAAGACTTCTTGCACAGAGAAGGTGTCAAGTGCATTTAGTTTGATAATCATTCTGCCTGGATAGGCTGCTTATACCCAGCAGGACTGGGTTGTACTTAGTCTGAGAAGGGGGCAAACAGGAATCAGGACGCCTTGGGTTAGTAGTTGTTGTTTTTTTTTTAAACTCCGTTAAAAGCAGAATCTATGCTCTTCTCATGTAATCAGCTTGGGCCTAACCCCTGCGCACACCTATCTCTGAGGTTCCTATGTGAGAAACAGACAAGAAAAGAAAACAACTTTCTTAAGACAGTAAATAGCAATCACCCCCTGATGAAGTGAGGGTGTCAGAGCGTAAGGAAGGACGCTCCTGAGAATTGAGGGTCAGTGATTCGCAGGCTCCCCTCTCCCTGCAGATCTTGCAGGTTTGCCTTTCACCCCAGGTATGATCTCCCAATCTCAGCCCTTGGCTGCTCCATCGGCTGAACCCACACCCCTTTCCGCAAGGCTGTGCTGGTGGGAACCAGGCCAGGGCACCGGAAGTTAGAAGAACGGCTTCCAGTGGCCTTCCCTCCCCAGCGCTGCCGTGATGTACGTGGCCATGAGTGTGGGCGGCTCGGCCCTGCTGTGCCTCTCTTCCGCCTTCAGGGACATGCAGTCATCAACACGACCAGAAATAAAAAATGAAGACAGAGCAGTGCTATTTCCATCCCGCTCCCACAACTGGGCTGGGAGAGGGCGGTGCTCAGCAAACATTAGCCATCATGGGGCGACAGTGGGTCATTGTCGTGCAGGTAATAAAACCATCCCCAGATTTGCAGCGTTGCTATGACAATCACAGGGATAAAGTTAGAGACCAGTACCAGTGTTACTATGCAGGTGATTCCAGGTCTTGTTGGTGAGGAGTGAAGAACTAGAATTTCTGCTCTGTGACGGCAAACTTGTAAAATCCACTGACTCCAAGACAGACAGGGTTCAGGCCTTCTGGGACTCAACCTGCTGATCCAGCAGGTGCACATGGGGAGGTGGAATTTCCTCCACGAAGGTACAGGGAATATCTATTCTCTCTCTAGAGAGATGGAAGGGCTCATGGGTCACTGTGCCCTAAATCCCTAGCCCAGAAGTATAGATGGATATGCCAGATGATACAAAGCAACACAGTTCAATCTCTGTAGGACCGCACACCATTGTAGAAATCAGGCCCGGTTGCTTGTTCTATGGACCAAGTGAGCCACGAAGGCTAAACTCAGGCTGAAGAGGGGACCCCAGTGCCCTACTGATGTGGGGTCTGGCTGCTAATACCCTTGGATTGATTCTATGGAGAATAGAATGTTCCATAGAAGATCACCTGGAATGGGCCTTAGAGAGTGATTAGTTAACCCCTTCCTTCCAACCAATAGGTTGATAGGTGTTACTAGGAATCATCACCATCACTGTAGCATGAGTGCCTGAGAAGACCCTGTTTGGATTGTAACATAAGTGCCTGACACTAAGCTTTTGAGGCTGAGGCATGTCTTTCACACACATCCATGTCAGAGCTACACAATGGGATAAAGAACCAGGCTGTCCTACCCAGGAAGTTCCTCTATTAGAAAGCCCTGGGTGACCTAGATCACGGACCACTTGAGTCATTCTGTTTTCCCCTTCTGGCAGCCTAATTCCTGCTCCCATATTTTAAATTTGTCAATAAATAGTGAACCTGAAAAATCCTAGACTCCCCACCCTTGACCCCCAAAAAGGCAGAGCTTTAGGTCTGCTCTCTCTCTCTCTCTCTCTCTCTCTCTCTCTCTGACTTTGCTGTGCGGCCCTGGGTGTGTGGTGTACCTTCCAGGACTTGTGAGTAATAAACCTTGTTTTTTCAAAGTTCCTGGATGGTTATTGCTGAGGTGTGTCTTGCAATCATGAGAACCACACGGGCTGGTCCACCCACACCGTTGGCTGTGGTCAGGGAAATATCTGCAGGGGCTGACCACAAGTAACACAGGCCCAGGTGAATAACCCTACAGTCCTAGCTGATAGCACCACTGTTGATAAGCTGAGACCAACACAGAACAACCTCTATAACCATCCTCATTATCAATCACCATCACCCTCATCCTCACTAACACCATCACCACCATCATCACTAACACCATTATCACCATCAGGATCATTATCACCAGCATCATCACCGCCATCATCACCATCATCACTACCATCACCATCATCACCAACTCCATCATCGCCAACCCCATCACATCATCATCACCACTTATCACTTACCACCACCACCATCAAAAACAGCATCACTAACACCATCATCACCATCATGATCATCACCACCATCATCACCATTATCACTACCATTACCATCATCACCAACTCCATCATCACCAACCCCACCATCACATCATCATCACCACTTATCACTAATACCACCACCACCATCATCATCACTATTATCACTAACATAATCATCACCATTATAATCATCAACACCATTATCACCATCAATGTCATTATCTGTCACCATGATCATCACCAACATCCCCATCCCCGTTGCCATCTCTACCATCATCATCCTCTTTGTGACCATCACCACTGCTAACACTTACTGAGTACTTACTTACTGTGCACCAGGCACAAGGCTAAGCCCTTTCCATGGATTAGTTCAGTTCATCTTCACAAGCCTGGATATGTTTATTATTATCCCAGGTTTACTCATGACAAAATGGAGGTCACATAGCTAGCAAGTGGTCCAGCTGGAATTTGAACTCAGTTTGTCCAGCTTCAGGAACTGTGAGCACTTGGCCAAGACCTTGCAATAGAGTAGATGAAGGATTAAAGGAAATATGTCTTGACTGAGTTTTCAGAATGAGTTTCTGCTGTCCTGCACTTGGTCTCATGTAGCATGGCTTCAAGAAGTCAGGGCAGAGAGGGAGGGAAGCCACCATTTGCCAGCTGCTGGGTCAGGATGAAAGACTTTGGTAAATCAGACAAGGAGCAGACTTTTCCATTCAGTTTGGCCCAGTTCTGCAACAGCTCCATGCACACAGCTTCCATTTTTCTGTCAAACGGCAGCTTGCTTATGCCCCAGAAACACGATGGAAAAACAGCCTGAGCTGGGCCACAGAAGGTCAGCCATGGACACTCACCCCTCAGTAATCCTCAGACTCAAACTGTTAAATCCAGTTTTCTCAATCCTTTTTTCTGCAGCCAGAACCCAGAATGCTGTATTGTACCTTTTGTCATGTAAACACCCCACATACACCCCTCTTCATGAAAAAGACCATATGACAACACTAAAGAGCTTTGAAAAATAAAAACTACCTATAACCCCACCACTGAATGATTACTTTGGGGTTTAAATATTTATTACCTTCCAGCTTACTATCCCTTTTAAAGCCTCAGAGACTCATAGCCATAGGATCTTATGGCCAGAAATCTAACCTAGCTCTCTCCCTTTAATAATGAAGGCAGTGATGTGCCCAGAGTTCAGTGATAGGATTTTACAGGAGGGAATAGGTGTGATGCCCTCAGCAGAGTTTTCCTGATGGGCCTTCTAGCCACTGCTCACACTCTCCAGGCATTCCTGGTCTCAGGGAGAATGTGTTGCCTGGGCAAACCATTCTTTCTTTACCCAGTCACCAACGGATAGAGTTTTGGTCATTTTCAGTCTTAGAGTCTGTCTGTGGGACTGAAGTCAAACTTAACAATGAATGAAGTTTATTAGGAAAATCATGAACAAGGTAATCACTAGAATTGGAAATGTCCTTCATTTATAGTTTTTACCCCAAACCTACAGCAAATACCACATTTAATAGCAAAACATTTGCCATGTTCCCAATGAGTCAAGAACCAGACAACAGCTAAGGAAGCTCTCACCCACCATTGTGCAGGGGGTCCCAGCCAACCACACAACAAGAAAAGGAAGAGAGCATTAAAAAGATTAGAAAACAAGAGGCCAAACCATCATCAGTTGTTGGTAATAGGGTTGACTATCTAGAAAATTCAAACAAATCAACTACAGATTCATAGAAAATCAGCCTTTAAAGGAAACATTTACAAAGACTACTGGCAATAACCAATTTTAAAAGGGGAAGGGGAAAGATCAGTGTTAAGTGGCAGGCATAGACATCTGAGCACTTGGTTCTTATTGGTGGGTGTGTCTGTCTTCGAGGCTAAGCCATGCAGGGCTGCAGAGCTTGGCGAACGTTCGAGCATTTGCTGAATGAATGAGCTGGTATTGGGTCTCCTTCCTTCCCAGTCCCTGTGTTTGAGATGTGGATATCAGCTGTGTTACCTCCTTTAGCAGCTACCCCTGCCCTCTCTCCCTCCTGCACCTGCTCCTCCCAAACAAGGAAACCCAGAGAGCCTCCTCCGTCCTTGGAAGGGCTGAAAGAAAATGCTAAGATCCACCAGACACACTCAAGTTCACCACAGCACGAGCAGGTTATTGTGCTGGTGAGCTCCTCCGACCTAGAGAACTTGAAATACTCTGGGACAAAATCAATGTTGTCAGTGGGAAAAGTCTCAGAGGGTTGTCTGGACAGGAAGGAACAAAGCAAGGAATTTGACTCAGGACTTGTCCTCAGAAACTGACTATAAAGAAGCAGAAGGGAATGAGGCTTGATCTTCCATAACCTGCTAGTGCTGCCCTTCAAATTCCCTTTCAGAAAACGCTGCACAGAATTAGGGAAGAACCTCCTAGGAAAAAGGGATTTCTAAGACACCTGTTCCAGCTACTGTTGCTGGAAACAAACCACCACCAAGTTCAATGCCATGAAATAATCCTTTTGTTGTGCTCATGGATTCTGTGGGTCAGGTGCTGAGTTAGGGTATAGAGGATTGGCTTATCTCTGCTCCATCGTGCTGGGGCCTCAGCTGGGGAGCCCCGATGTCAGGGCTGACTTACTGTTGCCTTAACTCACAGTCTGGAGGTTGACACTGGCCAGTGGCTGGGACCTCAGCTGAAACCCACATCTGGGGGCTTTCCATGTGGTCTCTTTGCCAGCACTAGTCTGGGCTTCTTCACAACAGGACTGCAGGATTTTGAGAGTTAGGGTCCCAAGAGAATGAGGCAGAAGCTGTATCACCTTTTTTAAATTGTGGTTAAAAAAAAAACCCACATAACATAAAATTACCTATTGTAACCATTTTTAAGTGCATAGTTCACTACTGTTCAGGATCATCACATCCATGTGGAACAGTCCTCCAGAAATTCTATATCTCACAAATCTGAAACTCTTTACCCATTGAATAACAGCTTCCCTTTCCCCCCTCTCTGCAGCCCCCGGTGACCACCATTCTATTTTCTGTTTCTACAAATTTGACTTCTCTAGATACTACTGCATGTAAGTGGAAGCAGATAGTATTGTCTTCAAGTTCATACTTGTTGTAGCATGTGACACAGTTTATTTCTTTTTTTAAATTAAGATTTGAGGGGGAGGGGCGCCTGGGTGGCTCCGTGGGTTAAAGCCTCTGCCTTCGGCTCAGGTCATGATCTCAGGGTCCTGGGATCGAGGCCCGCATCAGGCTCCCTGCTCGGCGGGGAGCCTGCTTCCTCCTCTCTCTCTCTCTCTGCCTGCCTCTCTGCCTCCTTGTGATCTCTCTCTCTGTGTCAAATAAATAAATAAAATCTTTAAAAATAAAAGATTTGAGGGGGAGTGATTTTAGGCTCACAGCAATGTTGAGTGGAAGGTGCAGAGATTTCCCAAATACCCACTACCCCCTCACACATGCACAGCCCCCCCAACCACTCACATCCCCCGGCAGAGTGGTACCTTTGTGACAACTGACCACCCTACTTTGACCCATCATGATCTCCCCAAATACAGAGTGTATGTTACAATTCACTCTTGGTGTTGTATATTCATTGGGTTTGGACAAATGTATAGTGACGTGTAGCTATCATTACGGTATCCTACAGAGTATTTTTACTGCCCTAAAAGTCCTCCGTGCTCCAGCTAGTCATCCCTCTCCCTCTCCCCTCCCACCCTGGCAACCACGGGTCTTATTACTGTCTCCATAGTGAATGTCACATAGTTGGAATCATACCATATGTATCTTTCACTTGGTAACATTCATTTAAAGTTCCTCCATGTGATTTCTTTCCTCTTTAAGGCTAAATAATATTCCCTTGATTGCATGGTTTTGTTTATCTGTTCATCCATATATGGACCTTTGGGCTGCTTCTGCCTCTTGACTATCTTGAATAATGCAGCAATAATAATAATGATAATAATAATAAACAGTAGTGGGCAAATACTTCTTCAAGACTCTGTTTTCAATTATTTTGGATATATATCCAGAAGTTGAATTGCTGGATCATACGGTAGTTCAATTTCTAATTTTTTTTTTCAAGGAGCCTCACATGGTACTGTTTTCCATAGCGGCTGCATCATTTTACAATCCCACCAACAGCACAAAGGAGTTCCAATTTCTCCACATCCTTGTCAATGCTTGCTTTCAAGGTTTTTTTAAGACTTTATTTATTCATTTGAGGGGGATTGGGCAGGGGAAGAGGCAGAGAGAGAAGCAGACTCCTCACTGAGCAGGGAGGCCAACATAGGGCTCGATCCCAGGACCCCGAGATCATCACCTGAGCCGATGGCAGACACTTAACCAACTGAGCCACCCAAGTGCCCCTCAAGTTTTTTTAAAAAACAGTAGTCATCCTAGTGGGTGTTTTATTTTGCATTTCTCTGATGACTAGTGATGCCGAGCATTATTTGATATGCTTGTTGGCCATTCGCATATCATCTTTGGAGAAATGTGTATTTGAGCCCTTTGTCCATTTTGTAATCGAGTTATTTGTTGTTGATTTGTACTAGCTCTTTATATATTCTAGATATTAAACCCAAATGAGACATAAAGATATGCAAATATTTTTCCTTTTTTATAGATGTTTCATTCTGTTGATTGTGTCCTTTGCACAAATGCACAAAATCAATGCACAAAAATTTAAGTTTGGCATAGTCCTATTTGTCTGTTTTTGTGTTTGCTGCCTGTGAATTTGGTGTCCTGTTCAAGAAGTTATGCCAAATCCAATATCATGAAGTTTTCCTATATGTTTTCTTCCAAATTCCTTCCATAGTTTATAGGTCTTATGTGTAGGTCTTCACTCCATTTGGAGGTATTTTTTGTAGATGATATAAGAAGAGGGTTCAACCTCATTCTTTTGTGTGTGAATATCCCATTTTTCTAAAACCATGTGCTGAAGAGACCCTTCTTTTCCATTTTAATGGTCTTGCCACCCTATCCAGGACCATGTGACCATATACATGGGAGCTTATTTCTGGGGCTGTCTCACATTTACGACAGCCTCAGGAGCTACACAGTGTCATGTAGGCCATAATCCTGAGCTTACCCAGGCTTATGGGAGGGAGCACAGATCTCATCTCTTGATGAGAGGAGGGTCAAAGTCATGAGAAAAACTCTATGGGACAAAAGAGATTGTGCAAACATGTTTGGAAATCACCAATTGTCATAACACCTTTCTCTTGTTACCCAATTTGTCTTATAAAAGGTTGTGGAAGACGATGCAAAGTGCATAACTCCAAAATGGCTAGCATGAAAAAAAACAGTCAATGTCAAGTGCTGGTGAGGATGTGGAGTAACTGGGACTCTCATACACTTCTGACGTGTTAAGTTGGAATAACCAAATTGGGAAGTTGTTTGGCCGTATCTACGAATACTGAGCACATGCAAATTGGGGGCCCGGTGATCAAGTTCCCAGGCCTACAAATGGGCACCAAAAGCCATATATAAGTAGGTTTACAGTAGCCCTCTCTAGCTCCCAACCTCAAAACTTCCTAAACATCCATCCACAGTAGAAGGGATAGATATTCACATAATAAGTTACTTTACATCAGTGAAAATTATAACCGCTTGTCCCAAGGGGGGGTTAATCACACAAACAAAATATAGCCAAAGAAGCTAGAAAAAAGTGCCTGCCCTAGGATTCCATTTATTTAAGGTCCAGAAACAGACAAAACTAATCTAGGATGATTTCAGAGGTCAGGAGAGCAGTTCCCCTTGGGGACAAGAGTGATTGGATGGAGACGCGAGTGGCTTCTCAGATGCTCGCCAAGTTCTGTTTCTTGATCTAGGTGTCAGGTACATGGGTGTGTTTGCCAAGTGAAAACTGATCGGGCTGTACACTTTAGGTCTTATCACCTTTCTGTGTATATGTGATACTTCAAGATTAAAAAAAAAACAAATTTTGTGGGAGAGCCTGGCTGTCTACAAGGAGACGGTATCATGTGTGAAGATCAAAGGATATCATTTGTTCAGTGAGCGTTAATCAGCCCCCTGCCCACCCTGTGTGCAAGCCTGTGCTCAGTACCATGGTACAGAACAGAGTGTATGGGCTGGACAGAAATCATTGCAGAGAGAGAAAGGGGGGAATCATGAGACAAGTGCGCATGGGCCAAGGCGGGTTAACAGAAGCTTGCTGTGAACTCTAAAATGATACACAAATATATTATTATGATGATTTCCTAATGAGTCATTCCAACTTACACTCACAAAGGTCAAAGATTTACTCTAAACATTCCATGTTCCCTTACCGCATGGAACAAGCAAAGAGAAATTTATCTAAATCGTTTATGAATTAGAAATAATTTTTCCTTCTGTGTTGTCTCTTGGCATAAATTAGTTCAAGGAATTTCCTGTCCTCTCATTTACATCACATCTGTTTGGGGTTCTAGTAAGTTATTTTATCTAGATTTCAGTTAGCATGAGCGTTTACTAGCAAAATCTTTTTCACATATGAACTCACTGCTTTGATGTTTTTGATGTTTGAAAAAAAAAAACTTGCTGCTTTAAAGTTGTCCCCCATACCTCACAGCCATTATCCTTCTTCCTAAAGAAATTTTTAAAGATTTTACTTACTTGAGAGAGAGTAAAAGAGAGAGCACAAGTGGGGATGCGAGGCAGGGGAGAGGGAGAAGCAGGCTCCCCGCCGAGCAGGGAGCCCAACATGGGGCTCCATCCAAGGCTCCCAGGATCATGACCTGAGCTGAAGGCAGAGACTTAACCAGCTGAGCCACCTCTTTCTCCTCGTTTTAATTATTCATTTATTTTTTAATTATACAAGTCAAGTAACAGCTGTGTGGCATCCCTCACTCTTGGTCCTTGGAATACCCCGTTCCATTGGCCGTCATCACGTATCCCACCATCATCAGCAGCCTTGTCACTGACCACAGAACAGCATCCTCCTTGCCTGCCCAGGAAAGGGCCACCTCCTGGTCTCTACCCCACGATCCCCATCGATACCGAGGAGCCCAGGTTCCTGGCAGCCACTCGCCACGTCAGCCCCAGCTTATAGAGGAACCGGTGCCACCGAGCTTCTCAAAAGCGCAGGTGCCTGGGGACCTGGGGGGCTCAGTCGGTTAAGCGTCTGCCTTCGGCTCAGGTCATTATCCCGGGGTTCTGGGATCCACGTCGGGTTCTCTGCTCAGCCGGGAGTCTGCTTCTCCCTCTCCCTCTGGCTGCTGCTCTGCCTGCCTGTGCACTCTTTCTCTCTCTCTAATAAATACATTGAATAAATACATTGAATAAATAAATAACCTCTTAAAAAATTAAAAAGAGGTGGGTGTCCCCTCACCCTTTTGCACTAGTGAAGGTGGTGTCCCCTGCGTCCTCCTGAGGGCCACAGTCAGGGAACAGGGACTCTGGTCTCACCGAATCTATCCATGTTCATATACCCATGACCCTGACCTTCCTCACTCCTGTGCCAAGATGGTTCTGGAATCTGGGCTTTATTTCCTGGAGGCTATGATGGGGGACATCCCGGCAGGGTAGGAAAATGGGCTCCCATGGACTTTCTCGTAACGAGGACCCCCAGTCACAGACATGTATCTGTGTGTCGCTCAACCTCTCCTCTCCAGCTGACCCAACCCCACCTCTGTTCTCCAAGTCCCTGCGGGTCACGCAGCTCGGTCCCCAATCCCATCGGTTTGGGGGCTCTTTCCTCCCGTCTGCGTCCCCTCACACCGTGCTGGCACCTGGTCCCGGCTGTGAGCAGGGACCCAGTAAAGGGCGGCAGGACTGAGAGTCGAGGAGGACACGTCGTCTTGGGAGACACCTGCCTAGGGCAGAGCCTGTGGAGGGCCTCCGGACTGTGGGGGGGCCGGCGGCTTCCTTCCAACAAGACAGAGGTCTGCAGCTGCAGGAGGATTCAGAGCGATACGGGAGATTTCCGAGATTCCCAGGCTTGCCCACGACATCTCCCTTCCAGGATTAAGGGGTGCACCCTGTTCCCACCAGAACCCTGCCTTCCCCATGGCAGACCCTCCAAGGCCGGCATTCTGTCCCCTCTGCAGCTCCTTCACCCTGGCGTCGAGCCCTGGTCCCCACTGTGGGAAACCAAGCCTCCTCGCGCCCTGCCCCGGAGGCTCACGGCTTCCACAATGGCACAGCTTCCTTGGCGAGCGCCTGACCGGCCAGGCTTTTTTAGGGTCTCCAAAGCAGGTAACGGTATCGATTCAAGGTCATAATCATGGCCGTTATCACTGCCTCCAGACCATTCCAGCGCCAGGGCTGCAGCTTCCTCAACTCCTTGCCTCAACTCTGCTCCCACCAGCCACAGGTGGGGTCTTCACGACTGTTTGGTCGCTGCCTGTCACAGTGGTCACCTCTCTGCTCACAGTCAGTTGTGGGGGCCCATCCTGAGGATCCACTTTCCACGGTCATGCTTGGGGTCCTCGTTCTTAGCCTGGGTTCCCCAAAGAGGAGAGCCTGAGGATTCATTTGGGTAGGAGAACCCAGGAAGGAGGGGTGAAGGAGGGGAGGGAGGCACAGCAGGATCCAAGGATGCAAGATCAAGTTGGCCTTGGGGACTGGTGGCTCTTATGACCTGCACCTCAAGGCTCTTCCTCTAAGACAAGTGGGTGGATGCTGGCAAGACCCCAGGGCCTGGCGCCATGCTGTGCGGCCCAAGGGGCTGGAATGAGCCGGCGGGGAGGAGGGAGGGGAGCTGGTGACAGCTGGGCACTGCAGTGGGGTGCGGTGAGAGGAGCAGGGCGTGTGCCCACGTGGAGCCTGACGCTGACATGTGGACGGTACCCTTCCTCCGAAGCCGCTTCCCATCTGGTGGCCCAGATGAGACGTGCGCCTTCCCACTGCTCTAACAGGCTGGTGCAGGGGGGATAAACTCCCACGTCCTCGGGGTCCCGGAAGGGAGCAGCAGGCCAAGCGAATACACACGGTGCATGCACGGGGGGCCTGAGAGGCAGGCAGCCCTCGCCCCTCTGAACAAAGTACCACTTCCTCTCCCCATTGGCGGTGGCCATGTGCAATATGGGCCGAGTGGTGATGCCTTGGGATTTTCCAAGAGAAGCTGAAAATATGGAAGTTTTTCCATAAAACCTGTTGATTTTTAAATGGTGATTTTTTTTTTAAATGTGGAAGCCAAATAGAATGTGTCTTTGGCCGAGCACAAATGTTGCATGAGAGGGGGGGCTTTGTCCTATTTACTGCTGTGTCCTCACACCTAGGGACACTCAGGAGCTGCCTGTCAAATTCACGGAGTGGATACACCAGTTAGCGTTCTTTGTCCCAGCCCGCTCCCCTCAGCCCCTCCCTCTCCTTCCCTCTCCGCTCCGCTCCCTCCTCTCTCTCCCTCCGTCTCTCTCCCTCCCTCTCTTCCCCTCCCTCGGCCCCTCTCTCCCTCGCTCTCCTTGCCTCTCTGCTCCGCTCCCTCCCTCTCTCTCCCTCCGTCTCTCTCCCCTCCCTCTCGTCCCCCCCTTTCTCCCTGTCTCCCTTCTTCCCTCTTCCTCTCTCTCCTTCCCCCCTCCCTCCTCCCCTCCCTCCTGCTCAGCTGGACCTCATTTTCACATTTTAAAACGTAGAGTTTTATCTGGTAACCCTGGTAACTGACCTCTTGGAAGCCTATTTGGGAATCCTAATGCCTTGTTTTTTAATTCCAGGAAAGAAAAAAAAAACACATAAATCCTGCCCTTGACTGTAATTTCTAATCTCCCCCTTGTTGTTGTATGTGGGTATGTGTTTAGATTACAAGCTCACCTGGCTGGACCTGCGTTGACAGTTCTGTTTTGTGAGGTGGATGGAGGTGTGACAAAGATGCCCTTCAAAGTCCCCCCTCCCCCAGAGAAAGGCTTGTGTTTTGCCGTTTGCCTGGGGTTTCATGGGGTGCCCTGGCAGTGAAGCAAACATACGGGTATTGTAACCAGGCAGAGGGCGGAGGGAGGAACCACATCCCTTTCCAACACCTTTTCAAGGTAAGACTCCGTTGTCTAGTGTTTGAACTTGAATGAAGCCATGGTAGAAGCAGGGGTGAAAGCAAGGACTGGCCAGGTCCATACTCGATGGAAACACCGGTGGTCAGAAGGAGGCCATGAGGCCAGGCTAGCAAAGCGCGGTACCTGCTCAGAGCCTGCTCCAGGTCTGTAAGCCAGCCACGGCTCTGACAGAGAGCTGTGCGCAACACGTTGGTTTGCATGCAGGCACGTGCATATAAATATATTTAATTTTGAAGATCTAATACATTTGCCCTTGGGCAGAAAGAGAATAAGGAACCAATAATAAACAATTTCCCTTTTTAAAACTTTTAAGAGGCTAAAATGAGATTTCAGGACAACTTAAAAAATAGGACTCTCAGAGGAACTGAAAATGGATTCATTTCCATAAAAATGGTCCCCAAGGTCACCTGCATCTCTATGATTTCCCAAATCCATGCAAGTCTGCTCTGGGTACCTGGTCCCATAAACAGTTCTGGGTACTCTTGGCTTTTTGTGGGAATTTGCTGTTTTTTTTCTCTTTGTTTTAGTTTGTTTTGTTTTGTTTTTTCATTAATCCTTTTATTGAAAGCCATGTTGTAAATAAATATTAGCCAACATGGGAAGCTATTCATGGCAAATTATTAAGAGGAAAAACATTATAAAACAATATGATCCCAAATTTGTTTTTGTTTGTTTGTTTTTTAAGGTTTTTTTTTTTTTTAATTTGACAGAGAGAGAAAAATCACAAGAGAGGCAGGCAGAGAGAGGAGGAAGCAGGCTCCCAGCTGAGCAGGGAACCCTATGCGGGCCTCAATCCCAGGACCCTGAGATCATGACCTGAGCCGAAGGCAGAGGCTTTAACCCACTGAGCCACCCGGGCGCCCTATCCCAAATTTGTTTTAAAAGCACACATATATGTTTATATTGTAGGAAAAGAGAGACAGCAGAATATTCATTGTGGATATCTCCAGGTGTTTGAAGAAAGTTTTTGTTTTCTTTTCTGTGCATTTTTTGCACTTTTGAAAAGTTCCTCTGTTGAATATACTTTTTGTTAATAGATTTTTAAATAATAGATATTTAAGTTTAAAAACTACTTAAGGAAATCATCACTGAGGATGAATTTAGGGACTAGTAACAGAATGGCCTCTTTTTCACACCTAAGAAGCCTGGAGGTTGGCCTTTGCAACTCCACAATGATGCTGTCAGAGGACGAAACTCTTTCTCTATATGCGTTCTGCCACTATCTCATGTCGTGGCCTCATGATCTCAAAATGGCTACACACCGCCAGGCATTGCATCCACATTCCATCAAGAAAGAAGGGAGAAACTAGCAACCCCAGTCATGTTTCTTTTTCCCTTTTTCATACAAGAATGCAAGTTTTTCTGGAAACCCCACTCAACAGATTTCTGCTGATATATCAATGATCAGAACAAGGTCACATGGCCACCTCTAGACCAGTCACTGGCCAAGGGGAATGAGATGATCATCTCCTTAGACTAGTTCAGCTCTGTCATGTTTTATCTCCCAGAGCTGGAGTGAAAGCCCGGTAGAGCATGTGTAGGCAACGCATAATATTTGACCAAAAAAAAAAGTTTTTTGCAAGAGTACCGTAGATTATTTCAAATCTCTCTTCTCCACCTGCTCACACCTCCATCCCTCCCCCCTCCCCCCTCCCCCCTACCCACTGCAAGATCTCCAGGAGCAGCAAGCCTGGCTCATTCATGAACACTCCACGTGGCAGATTCTTCGGGAATGATAGTTGGGTGCATGAAGAGCAGGCGGATATGTTACCGGCTGGTTCGAGTACCAAATACAATTGCAGACAAATGGCGAGCTTTGAAAAGGGAAAGAGCCCTTGTGTGCTGAGTGTCCAGCAAGGATTTGGAGGAGGGAAGGATCGACATCCTGAAGGATGTGCTGCTCTCTCTGGCTTTACTAGTCTTCCTCAGAGATTTCTCTAGCACTGTGAGATAGCTTCCTTCACTTACAGGCTTTCTCCATCCGATTTGCTTTGCTTTTTAGTTCAGCTGTGGAGTGGGGGGAGGGCAGGCTGAACCAGTTGGGATTTCAACTTTAGCTTTTGGAAGATTTCCTTTTGTCATCCGTGTGCTTTTAGCTTCTCAAAATGAGCTGTGCCAATCCCCAGATCTGCTTCAGCTGTATCCTGCCATCTGCTGTGGGCTCCCATTTCCTTAGCAAACAATCTGCAGTTGTCTTCCTGTCTATCTTCCCACAAAGGCCATTTGAAGAGTGCTTTCTGGGCACATTTGTCTTCCGAGGCCCTGGAGCAGGAGGCCAAGCTCCTTGGCAGGTCCCACATCATTCAGACCAGGCTCGGCAGCATCTGCCCATCAGAGGAGCTGATGGAAGGCAAGCAAGCATCTTTGCCGGGGAATGCATTCTTGGCGACTGCCAGAGACTTGTTGCCCGTGCAATATTGCTTCTCCCACATGATTCAAAGCTTCCTGAGGCCCACACCAGTCCTTACAGCCCTCACCTCCTCAAAGCACCTAATGAATGGCTTGGTACGGGGCAGGCATCAGTCAATATTGGCAAACACCTAACCTTCCTCATCAGAGCAGCGTTCGACCCACGGCGATGCCATGAGCCTGCAGGTCATCAAAGTAACGGCTGAAATGCAAAGGTGCAGGGGAAAAAAGACGTTCAGACATGATTTGCATCGGCTCTGATTCTCAATTTTCTTTTCCTGTACTCCTGGCTGCTTCGGAGCTGCGTGTGGACAACTCGAGAGATACGGAAGCCACAGACATAAGAGGAAAGAACAGGGAGCTGCCTGAAGAAATGGGGAGGAATCACACCTTTGACTCAGTTTCCTGAAGCCCCCTGAGCCCCAGGCACAGAGCCTGACGCCGGACAAGGGTGTCGTCTCATCCCTGGATGACCAGGCGGCGAGATGTTACTATGCAGACGCCCAAGTACAAGGTGGGTGAATTACTTGCCTGCACTCACAGAGCTAGAACTTGGCAGAGGTGGGTTTTGGCCTCTTCTCCAGATCTGTCATAGTGTCTCATCTGTCTCATAGTGTAACTATAAGATGAGGGGCTGCCCTGTTACTGGGGGTCGCTGCTTGGCTCCTGAACTCTTCTCGCTGCTCCATAAATTCATTTTGCACCTTTATGCCTTCTGCACTGAATCACGCTACAAGAAAACTGAGCTTTGAGCCAGGAAACGAGCATGGCTCCAGCACGTAGTCTCGGGCCTGGCCTGGAGGACACTGCTGCCTCCTGGGAGCACTCCGACCGCTGCTGGCTTTTTCACAGGCTTGGCGGCCAAGCTTTCCTAAGCCAGCAGTGAACTTCACCTGCAGGAGGCTCCTCGGCTCCCCAGCTGGGACTGGCTCTTCCCACACTCGCTTCTCTGCCTGCGGTTGCTGCAATCCCGAGTCAGGCGGTTACATAAGCAGTCCCCCTTGCCAACTGTCACCAAGGCCACCTGGAAAATCAAGATTTACGCAAACCAGCAATGGCTTGCCAAAGACGCGACACCCTCGTGCGCCTGTTCCCGGCACCTCGGGAGCTACGTCCAAGCCCTCTCCTTATTACCAGCCCCGGATTTTTCCAAAGCTGGAACAACAACAACGGGTGTTTTCTGCAGACTTAAAGCCAGTTAAGGTGCTGGGGGGTTTCTAGCATAGATAGTCTGGAAATTCCAACATTCGTCTGTCCTCTGCTTTCTGGTTTCTTCCTAATGTCAGTATGACATACTTATTCCCGTGTCTGTGTCCTTGATCCTCTACTAACTGGCTGCACGGCCTGAAGCGAGTCGGCCTGTCTTCCCGGGCTCCTGCTTCCTCATCTGCAAAACGGGGGGATCACGGGAGACAAGTGCCAGGACCCTTCTAGCTCTGAACTGACACGTCTGTTCTGCTGCGGTTTAGCCTGGAGCCTTCTCTTCCCTCCCGTCTGTCTCAGGCATCCTGGGACAGTCCTCAGCACAAAGCTGGTGCCCAAAACATAACGCATGGACAGGCCATGGCTGTTTCCTGACAGGTCCCAGGATCGCACAGTTTGTTTGAGCCAAAGACCTGGCAGGAATGTTCACAGCTCATAAAACCACATTTTCAAATTTGTGTTGTAAGGAGAGGATAAAGGACAGAGGACAAATGCTGTTCCCTCTCCATGCTTCCTCCATTTCTCAGCTTGGAACTTGTTAGAGTCTGTAGTTTGAGAATATTCCAAATGTCTGTAGTCACAGACTGCCTCCTCGGATGCCAAGAGGTCTGGAAGCCCAGCCACCGCGAGCAAACCATGAAGACCAGCCACACATTCTATCCACCTCAGCATTCCAGTTGCAGAATAATTTTTAGCTATACTTTTGTAACTGGGGTTAGTAACCAATAGGTAAAAGACTTACAGAAAATCTAATGTGGGAAACAAAGTAACTTCTAGAGGAAAAAAAGGAAAGAAGAATGAGAAAAACCAGAAAGGCCATCATAAGAAAAAGTACATTTTTTTAAAGATTTTATTTATTTGACAGAGAGAGAGACAGCGGGAGAGGGAACACAAGCAGGGGGAGTGGGAGAGGGAGAAGCAGGCTCCCCGCAGAGCAGGAAGCTGGATACGGGGCTCCATCCCAGGACCCTGGGATCGTGACCTGAGCCGAAGACACCCAGGTGCCCCAAAAGTACATTTTTAAAAAAAAAGGATTAATAGAAGATGTTAAAGTTGAGGCTAGGTGGAAGCAGTTGGCAAATAGGGAAAAAGCAAACAAACAAAAAACACTTGGCTAACAAATAATTAGAGAATGACTTAGTAAAGACATTGGAAAGAACATGGAATCAGAACAGTAATGACCATTTTAAACAAAAACAGTTTCTGGGAATGGATTGCCTCTCATTTTTATCCTATCAAAAGCTGGTGGAAGTCTGACGACAAATAAGAAGAAGGAATAACGACTAAAGGAAAAGTCTTACAGAGAAAATTCTGGGTCTGAATGAAATACAGTCAGGCTTGGGTGCTGAGATGCTCCCAAATGAGTTCTTCCAAGAAATGAAACCACTAACACAAGTGATCTGAGAAATTGGGCATCACGAAATGTCTCAGAGTAAGGAGAGGATGGGTTGGAAGGAATAGAAAGAAAAGAATCAAATCCCGTTCAGAGAGAGAAGAAAAGCCAACTGCAGGACATTCCTGAGGAAAAGGCTTTATCCTGCCAGTTAAGCACTGAACTGTGGCTCAAGGGACCCTCTTCCCGCTGTAGACTGCACTGCGTTTGGCCTGAGCAATGATTGCTGCCTGGTGTTTTGTTGGGTTTTTTTAACTCACAAAATCAAAGTATCATGTAGCTTTTCCGACCTGCCCGAGGCTCCAGGCAATGAGAGAATAGGATGAATCATATGTAAGAATATAGCTTTGATGAAAAAGCCCTCAATCATTCAATGGCATGATCAGTTTAACAGTCCCCGTGAAGTCTGTCTGACAGAGGAATGACTATTTTTGGACTTCACGTAGAAGGAATGTATCACAAGCACATTAGTAGGTATTTGTGGCGTAGGTCCACTTAGAGCAGCTAAAAATGCCCTTCTTAGATGCAGCCTGGTTTTTGTATTTCTTCTTGTAGTAACAGTTTGTGGTGATTATTATAAGAAATAATGATAAGGGTGGATTGTTTTTTTTTAATTAGAAAAGCAGCAGTTCTATCCAAAACTTAGTAGTACTTACCATGTGCCACTTCAAACAGCTCTTAACATACATTCATTCCAGTAACAATTATATTAGTCCTATTAAGTAGGTGCTGTTATGATTCCATTTTGCAGATAAGGAAACTGAGGCATGGGAGATGACATGACTTTTCCAAGTTCACACACCCAGAAAGAAGCTGAAGCCAGGATTCTAATGTACCAAACTCCCATATTTGCCTCCTCCCGTATTTGGCAATTGTTCATACTTCTCCTATTTGCTTCAAGTCCTCTTATACAAGAAATAGAACACTACACAGAAAGTTGCTGTTACAGGCCTATCCCCTGTCCCATGCACCTGAGGTATAGCCTTTAGCTCCTTTTAAAACCCTTAACACCCACTTACCTGGGTGGCTCAGTCAGTTAAGCAATTGCCTTCAGCTCAGATCATGATCCCAGGGCCATGGGATGGAGCCCCACATTGAGCAGGGAGCCTGCTTCTCCCTCTGCCTCTGCAGCTCCCCCTGCTTGTGCTCTCTCTCTCTCAAATAAATAAATAAAATCTTTTTACAAAATAAAAAAAAACTTTTATATAAGTGTCCTGTATCTATGGACAAGACATAGTGCTCATTTTCACATTTCGAACATTTATAAAGAATAATATATTCTATTTCCTTTGGGCAACTTGCTGTTTTCCTCTCACCATTATGATTATGAGCTCTCTACATTTGATCCGTATTGATCTCTTGGTCTGTACCATGCAGTTCTGCAGCCACTAGCCACATATGGCAATGAGCACTTGAAATGCGGCCATTCTCAGTGTAAAATGCATACGGGGTTTCAACAGGATGAAAACCAGTAAACTACCTCTTTCATAATTTTTAATATTGATCACATGTTGAAATGATCATATTCTGAAGATACTGAGTGAAATAAAATATATTACTGAAATTCATTTCACCTGCTTTTTTTTTTTTTAATGTGGCTACTAGAAAATTGAAAATAGTGTAACTATTCAGTCCTCCTAGGAGGTTGCATAGCTATGCAAGGTGAGGTCGAGCTGGGCCTGGAGGCAGGCAGGCTGGCTGAACTTGTAAACTACCAACCTGAATGGAAAGGCTCTTTGAGAAACAGTGTAAATCTGCCCAAGAAAGCAATGACCTGGTGGCTTAGCTTGGTGATGTCTCTCTCAAAATACAGTCCTTACCTATCAGCGGAGCATCTGCCTTTTTTGAGTCTGAACAGGGCAGTTATGACCAGGCACAGTCTTGTTGGGGCAATTTCAACTTTCACGAAGCCAGCACAGGCAGATTTCTCTGACATCTGCCCGCAACGTTATGAAGTCAGCTTTACTCTGTGCCACTAAGTGTATTAACTATTTTTAGGGCCAACTGTCAATGCACCTACTTGTTCACGCTTCCTCTGCTTTCGATTTGTTTTCTTAAGCCACAGCTATTTATACCTGAAGTACTTTTTCATTTTTCAAAAAGAGATGTCCTCGTTATTCTGCCAATGATAAAGCCGAGATTTGTAATGAAGTTATAAAACACACCGGGGGGTGGGGAGGAGATGATGGGCGATTGCCATGGAGATATTATTGATGAGTATCAGATTGCTTTCCGAGTTCTGAATAAAAACCTCACTTTAACATTTTGAATCATAAAGTTACAGAGCCAGCAGAGACCCAAGGTCTCCTAGGCGTCGGTCAAGACCATAGATTTGGTGTCAGGCAAGCTGTGTGACCCTGGGCCAGTACCTTAACCATCACAAGTCTCAGTTTCCTCATCCAAGAAATGAAGATACTAGCATCTGCCCTCTAGACCTCTTTTGTGGATGAAATGTGATGATTGTGACTCTTCCTTGTACCCACTTTTATTCCATGGCGGTTGTGGTAATTACTATTAATTCTTGCACCATCCATATCCCCAGATGGCTGCAAGGGTATGTAGCCTCTTCAAGCATACCTGGCCTGATCCCAGCAGGCCATTCTCCTCTGTTCTCTACCAGGACTCTTAAAACTCTTCCCCGAAGTGGAGAGGTCCGTGGGTAGCCAGAAGAAAACCCTTCAGACTCTCCCTCCCCTTGCTCTTCCCGCCCCCCG